>CM055314.2:36843001-37268290 GCA_029255685.2 Silene conica | reverse complement strand
TTATTATTATTATTATTATTATTATTATTATTATTATTATTATTATTATTATTATTATTATTATTATTATTATTATTATTATTATTATTATTATTATTATTATTATTATTATTATTATTATTATTATTATTATTATTATTATTATTATTATATTATTATTATTATTATTATTATTATTATTATTATTTATTATTATTATTATTATTATTATTATTATTATTATTATTATTATTATTATTATTATTATTATTATTATTATTATTATTATTATTATTATTATTATTATTATTATTATTATTATTATTATTATTATTATTATTATTATTATTATTATTATTATTATTATTATTATTAACATGTACCTTATGGTTATTAGTATTATTATGTTATTAATAATTATTTTATTCAAGTTAATAAGAATGTTTGTTAGAATTGTATATTAATAATTATGTTTTTTAATATTATTATGGTTAGTCAAGGTATTTGTTTATTTGCTATTTTGTGATATTGTATTGTGACGATTATTTATATGTGGTTAAGTTTAATAATTGAGAACATGATCAATAATTTTGTAGTACTGCCATTTTGGGCAAGGTTTCTATTTCGGGAAAGTTTCTATTACAGGAAACTTTCCACTTTTGGAAGTTACTATATTTAGTATGTTGTTACTATTTAAATGGGGGTCTAAGTGGAGATTTATTCATCGTTAAATAATATTTATTTAGGTGACGGTCTGCGTGGAACATTACTAGCAGCTGTTGGTTGTCTTTCTGCAAATTGAGGTAGGGGAATACTGTATACATGGTGATGAGTAATTTGTTAATACCCGATGTTAACTATTTATATCTTATTGTATGAATGGTGTTATATTGTATTTAATTGACTGTATATTTTTGTGATACAACACGATGTGGAAAATATTGGGTCTTGTGATACGGTGCGGAGTTTATTTGGCGTTGGATCGGTGCGGAGTTTATTTGGCGTTGGATCGGTGCAGAGTTTATTTGGCGTTGGATCGGTGCGGAGTTTATTTGGCGTTAAATCGGTGCGGAGTTTATTTGGTGTTGGATCGGTGCGGAGAAGGGATGATTGAATCCCTATATATATATGATATTGTGTTTATTACTTTTCCTCTACTCAACCTCGTGGTTGACCTTGTGTATTCGTGTGACACCTGTGATGATCCGTGATGGGGAGCAGTTTTGACAGGAAAGGTGGTGCTGTGGGAGCATGGGATGGCGTGAGCACTTGGATGGACCCGACTTAGATGTAGATCACATACTTTGTAGTTACCAGTTGTACTTTAGTTTCCGCTGTGTAGTATTTGTACCTTCGAAGATTAAATTTTTATCAGTTTTATATAAAGAACTTTGGCTTGATTTACTTTGTTATTCACTACCTCGGATTTTCCGAGATGGTAACAACTCAATTTACTGAGGATGTCTTGCCAAAGGCTCCTTAATAAATCGGGGTGTTACAGTTGCGGTGCTTGCTTAATGCTTAAGCAGTACTAAGAACAACCCTGCATTTTATAACGTCTTGTGTCTATGGTACTAATCTTGGGTAGCGACACCAATCATACCACCCCGCGACCAACTAATTGTGTTTTTAAAGTTATACATACTGTCCACATTTTAAGGTTGTGGGCTGGTGGCTGCCACATCTATCGTAAATTCGTAATGATCACGGCCATGCCACTATAACAAACTTCGACATCAAAGTTGAAACTGGTTCTAATAAATTGCTTTGAAAACAATAAACATCACATTAGTGCCTCAAGATCCCCCGTAAATATTAGTGATGGGTTGGAACGCAGTCTTACCTGTTAATAAAATGAATGTTTAGTGACTATTTCCGAATGAGCCTTAATAATAACATGCCAGGCATTACTCAATTGCAAATGAAAACTACTATGGAGTATTATATTATCACAAATTATATATAACACTGTTTTATAATGTATGGTACGACCACGTAAAAAATAACCACTTTTATGATAAACAATGACCATTTTATATTATTTTAAGATGACCATTTCTTAAAGTGATAAACTTTTTTTTTTCATAAAATGATCACTGTGATTATTCTTTATTCGTCTCATTATAGAATGGTCACACATAATGATCACTTGATTGGACATGATCTTTCTCAACTTACATTGTGCCACCTTGGTACTACTATCAGTAGGGGGATTAACATAGAATTTACTGTTATTGTCAGAGCAGGAACTGGTTGATTGCGTTCCCGATAAATAATGGATGTGATGGAGGGCTGATAGAGCATGCTTTTGCTTACACTAAGAGTGTTGGAGGGGTGACTGGCGAAAGCAACTACCCCTATGTAGCTTAGAATGAACAGTGCAATTCTGCCAAGGTTTTGCTTAACCCAGTTTAACCAGTGACGACTTGATAATATCTAAACTTCGTCATGTAAATTGTTGTTATGGAAATGGTTTTCAGGTGAATGCACCAGCAGTGAAGATTGATGGTTTTTAAGTTGTGCCTGTAAACGACGAGAATGCATTGTTGAAAGCTGTCGTAAATCAGCCTGTTTCTGTTGCTATTGATGCAGGTGGTAGAAGTCCTCCCAAAATCTCATGGCTAATCATTTTCTTTGTCTAATTCCATGACATTGACGCTCCCTCCCTCATCAGTCGTCACCAGTCACCAATCACCTCCCATCTCCTCTTTTTTAATCATTACGGCTGTGTTTTTACAATACACTCATCGAGTACTTTTTTTATTTCAGTCATTTCAGGTTTCGGGATCGATAATCGTAGTGGAATTTGTTTTTTGGTTTAGGTGTGGAAGAAATGAATTATAATGCAATTAAGGCAGCCCCTTTCATCAATCAGAACCGGTCAGTAAAGTTGATGAAGAGGAAGAAACGGAAAAGAGTGGAGGAAACAGTCAACTTAGCTTCATATACTTCATGCCATAGCCTGTTCTCACATTTTGATAGTACGTGACTTTAATTTTACAATCAGCGATAATTTAATGTTCAATTTGCAGACGCTAGAGTTCGAAATGTCTCATGTTTGGGGGTTTGATGGTAATCACCCTCAATGTCATGGCTGAGGAAATTTTGTGAATTGTGGTTTATTTTCTAGGCTAATCTAGCATAGGGTGTGGCTTTTCTGGTTAACCTTGCCTACCCCGTGTCCCCTTGATAACATATTAGTATTGGTTATGAAAACTGAGAAGGGAATATTTGCTCTTTAGAAATGGGTGATAGTGACGATACCCACCTGTGGTTAAGGTTATATTGCATGTGTAACCTGTGGTCTGGGTTTTGGGACTTTAAACTCTGTTTCAGCCAACTTTCAGCCATAATACATTCTGAGCTTATTGATTTGGGAAGTCACATATTGTTATTGAAATGATTTGGTTCTTATATGATCTATTTTTCTTTGCAGAGAAGAAGAAATCTGGTGCGGACACTGCTTTTGTAAATAATGACCACGGTCTTGCTGGTGAGAACCAAGCTTCTTTTTATGATCTGTACATGATTATACTTTGGTGCTTGCATCTGAAAATTTGCATATCCGCTTCCTGTATGTTAGCTATGTTCATTACGAATCGTGAATAAATTTCTGGATTCTGGTATGTTATCTATGTTCATTATGAGTCGTGACCCTGTTCATGATCCCACTACATCTTTGATAAACTTGCTTTTTCATCCAAATCATGTGACTGTTTATTTACTCGACACTCAACTCTTACTCTTATCACGTTGTGTTTTCCATATCTTGATCAGCCAAGGATGTGCAGAGAATTGTTATATAATTTTCTGAAAGCTTAATCATAATCTTCCCTATTTCTGTTGCAAGTAAACATGTAATTATAACTCCATTTAAACATGTAACTACTGGCCTTGGAGCAGCACAATATTCGCAGGTTTTCTCCATTTTTTCCTGCACATCGGATCATTTGCTTACTGTTAGAACATTGTTGCTTTTATCGTACCTCAGGAGTATCAGATGCAATGCTTAAGTATCCCATTTAAACTGACAGGAAAATGCAAAATACAAACTGAAATATAACAGATAACTTGGTTATGACTTATGAGTGCGATCATAATAAGATCTGACAAATATGCTATTCGGTTTGTCATACTTGTCGCAGCGAGAGGGTTGCGTACTTACGAGGTTGAACATGGTCAGTTCGGATGAAGTATTATAGGAAGGTCATTTGGGTCACGGGTACATTCAGTCTCTGACCGTCTTGACTCTTGCTACAGCAAAATTACTATTTCTAATTGTTTTTTCTTATGTAGAGTTTCATTAATCTGTGGTACGATGGTACAATTCATGCTAACTTTATTTTGGGTAGTTGGTAAAGTTACAGTCTGTGGCACTTGATGTCCCTTCCTTTTCCCTTTTGTCGAGAAGCAATGGCTGCATGAGCTTCTCTAGGTCTAGAAGACATCAGGTAAACCCGAATCATGTTGGTCTATTCACCATGTTCTTTACGTTTTCCCTTTTGGGTATGTTCGACAGATTATTTACGTTTCCTCTGTTGGGTCTAAATGAATAGTTAAAACAACAAAAGTACTCTTTAAAAGTAAAGAAACTGATGAATGGGACGGAGTTTAACGTAACGTGTCTAGATGAGGTCCATTGATTCATTTGGTCGTCACTTTCTGGGTTTTTGACTCGTGCATTGAAGGCTCCTCCCATCAACATAGGATCTGTGGGGAATATAGCATGTATTCGCCCTAAAACATGAAGGATTATAACGAATTTTACAGTTGTGAATATAGTCATAAGATAATTAAAAACATGAAAAGGAATACAACATTTGGTCCTTGTGCTAAAGGCCTAAGAACAGGAATTAAAGCAAATTCCCTCCTATAACTTGCACCCAAGACTTGATTGAGACGATGCCGCGTGTGCTAGAAATACTCTCCAATTGCCTTGCAATATGGGGAGAGCTTTTGTCAGTTTTGATGTGAGATCTGAGTTTTTGGGAAAAGAATGTTCTCAAAACCCTAATTATGAGAATTGTCATTTTAACAGTCGTTGACAAAAGGAGAACAACTCTCCTTTTGTAAACACTAGGGTCGGCCGAATGGGTATATGGTGAGGGTGGGCTTTTCCACTCTCATCTTATTCCAGTGCGTGATTCGACCCGTTTTGCTAAATATTATTCGCGGGATTTTAATTATAAATCGCACACATGTTATCAGATATTAATGCAATCGATACATTAATAATGGTCTCATAAAATTACGATATTGTATAATTACCCAAATTAATATAACTGTTTATATTAATACGCGAATACAATATTTAATTAAATATAACCGTTTATATTTAATTTTACGAATTAATCATGTAATCTGTATTAGCTAAAATTATTTAATCCGTATTAAATAATAATCTCAACATCTTACTGGTATAAATGTGACTGTATTTTCATACCTTCACATCTCTCAAACGTGTCCTATAGGTGTGACGTATAGGGACCAGTTGATCACCGCCATCCGTATGACAATAACGTCAAACTTATCTAGCAAGCCAACCGTTATTGATAAACGTGGATCAACTGATAATAATACTGAAGTATGCCCTTGTGATCCTTTAAGGGATTTAGTAAGTCATTGTACTAACTGTCAAGGACACCAGCCCCAACAATCTCCCACTTGTCCGTACAAGGGTATGTGCAATGACGTTATCACACTACATATGGAGGACACAAGCTTCAACAGGATCTTCAAGGTTGACAATTTTTCAGCGTCGCTTTCTAGGTTTAGGGTTCGTTGAAGACTCTTTCCATATTGGCAATCACATCGCCGCCGCTGAAGCACAGGTACTTATTCCGTTTGATTAATTAGTTTTCTGATTTAACCAGTTTATTGTGTTTATTAACTTGGAAGTACATAGTAGTTCGAGTAGGGGAGTGGCGCTTTAGTTATTCTATCTCCTAATTATATGCTGTTATTCTTAATTAACTTTACTTTTAGATATCAATGATAGTAATGGGCAAGGGGACTTCAGGAATTCTTTCTGACAATTTTAATATTTTGATTTATATAAGAAGTCCTTTCTTAAATAGTTTATTGATTATTCAGGTTATGATTCGTGATGGAGGAACAGATTAGGGTTGGGGGGGTTATAGTTAATGTAGTAAAAAAAGCCTCCTGGAGCTGTTGGAACTTTGCCACACGATGGGGGATATATTGTTAATACTCTGCTACATTGCTCCCCTACTAAAAGCGAGAATTGTTCAAGGTCCAAACCCCGGCCCCCTCGGCCAGAGGAGAAAGGTGAAATGCATGTGGTGAGTTGAAATTTGATACTTAGGTGACTGCTATTAATGATAGGTGTATGAGTATCCATCTAAGTGCTCCGGTAAAGTTTAAGGTGTGCTAGGCATTTTGAAATTTTGTTCTGATGGTTAAGTCGTATACACTTTTCTAGGTTCCAGTACAGTTGCCTTTAATTGCAGCCCTGAGTAAGCTTCGCATTTCAATACCCCCTGACCTTCGACCTATAGACTCGAGGAATAACATACTTCTAGCTGTACAAGAACTGGAAAGAATATTTCTTCAAGGACTTCCAAAGCTTAATCCCATGAAGATACTGACTACTAATTTTATCGATTTGCTTCCTCCAGTTTGATATTAGTCATATTACTATTTGTAGAGTGCACTGTATTTTCATTTGGGTATCTCTTAGTTTTATCCTAAGTGATTTTAAGTTCAACTTTTTTAAGCTACTATATAACTTGAGCCATGTGCTTCACCCAAAACAGAATTTGTCTTTTCGTCTTTTGCGTATATGATTTCCCGTGATAGTTGTAGAGCCCACTCATTCATCTTTTATTATTGTATATAGGCGTCATTCCATCATGACTAGCACTTTTTATTGCTTATATTGTGTTTTTGCTTGAACTTTGGATTAGTTCATGATGAATGATGTTATTAGCTATTGAACTGTTACAAATTGTGGGTTTCCATGTAGAAAAGTTTGATTTTTCGGACTTAAAATTGGTAATTGTTCCATCCGTTTCATTCATTTGTTTACCTTCGATTAAAATATCCCTCGTAAAGAATAAAAATGTAAACAAATGATTTACCTTTGATAAATCACATGGCATTGATGGAATTAACTTATGAAATCTGATTCATTTTTCTATTACCCTTTTGATAGTCCAGGATCCTTGATAATGTATGACTTTGTGTATAGTACTGGGGAAGGATATTTGAGGAGGGAAGAATGTTCAGAGTCTTTAACTTTATCTTATACTTTTAACCATTTTTTTCCTGATATTTTGTTTGTTATGGGTAGTTGCAAATGAGATAGCTCATGTTGCTCTTAAATTTTCATGTGTTAATTCATTTTTTCACAATTTTGTTAATGCAATCAGCTCTTCAACTCTCTGTGGACGACCATGAAAAAGACGTAACCGTTGCAGATGTGAGAAAATTGCTGGCTGATGAATCTTATGTGGCGTCACTTCTTTCTTCGGTATGTTGCTGCTGGTAGAGCTAACAAGCTAGAGTGGATTGCGGGTGAAAGGATGGATGGAATTTGTGAGTGTGGCTGAGTACTAATGGGTCTACAACAGGATGTTGTAGAGTCTGGTATCAGTTGCGTTCTGAGGCAGGGCTGGCAATTGCGAGGGTGTGTCTGGGTCTGCCATCTGAATGGCAATGGCAGCGCTTATTGCAGGGACGGTGCAGGGACTGGCAGTAGTAGGGTCTGCACTACTGCTGGCAGTACAGATGAGCAGTGCAGCGTAGTTGCGTAGCTATGCTTCAGGAATAAGGAGCACGAGGATTGCTGATTCTGAATTGGTCTATTTCTGCAGGGCAAGAAGAAGCCTGCAGATGTAGTGTTCCGTAGCAGATTCTGAACTTTCAGGTGCTGCTGCTAGGTGTCATGTTCAGTGGTCCAACCACAAGGGTACGACAGAGTAGCAGAGTGCGTGTTAGTGCAATGCGTGATAGAGAACATCAGGCAATTGTTGCTGGGATCGCGGGGCACTCAGTGGCAGTGAAGCTGGATGTCTGAAGTCGTGTAGCAGGCATCTAAAAATGCTGTAATGGGATATTGTTTAAGGTTTGAACTTAAGCAGCGTGTGCATTAGAGCTGTTAGTCACAAGGATGAGTTTTGGTCTTTTTTGTGTCTATATAGTAACTCCTTGTAATTGACTTTTGTTTTTGATATATACTACTTACCTTTCATCAAAAAAAAAAAAAACTTTACTGACTTGTTGTCTAAGCCTGCATACCACACTGCTTTGTTTGAGACAGATAGTGCTGTTAATGAGGAAGTTTTGAGGCTATTTGATAAGGAAGTAAAGGATAAGGTGAAGTTGGCACGGTTACTGAATGCAAATGCTAAATAGTCATATGACAATCAGTTGAAGATTAAAAAATTGAAGGATACGATATTTGCAGTTTATGAACGGTTTGTTAAAGCAAAAAAGAATAGAGCCATTGCGAGCTACATTGCTGCAAAATCAGTGCCCAAAAGTCTGCATTGTCTCGGCATGAGGCTTGTTAACTCTGTGGTTAAGAATGCTAAAGAGCCAGGGAAACTTGTTTTCCACATGGTGACGGATAGAAAGATTGTTGCGGCTATGAAGGTGTGGTTCATAATGAGCCTGTTAAAGGAGGAGCCTATATTGAAGTTAAAGCCATAAAAGACTTCAACTTTTTGAATCTACCATATGTGCCATTCCTCAGACAGCTTGATTCGGCTAAGTCACGGACACTTGATGCTGAGAATCAGACTGTGGCAGAGAAACAACGCTCTATGGCGAAGAAAATTTTCCGTTGAGTGGTTGGTTAGATAGGGATAGTGGAGAGGAGAGAAGGTTGGTGGTGTAAGGAGGGTGTGGTTGTGCGCTGTGATAGCCATAGTGGTACAAGGAGGAGCAGAGGATGTGTGTTGGTGTGGGAAAGTAGTTGCCAGTGGGAGGGGTATAAGTGTACTCATGGTACTTAATATTACTCTAACCCACAAGTTTTGACCTCTCCGAAAATTTTGTTCAAAAAGTGAGCGTACACAATCTATTGGAACAAAGGAAATATATGTTTTATTGATGGAGTCGTACATGCCATTTTCTTTATTTTTCTTTCAAGGAGTGTTTATTGGAACAAAGGAAGTATATATTTTATTGATGGAGTAATGCAGTCCGTTTTATTTATTTTTATTCAGAGAGTGTTTATTATTTATCCCTGTTTGACATTCCTTTTCCCCCCGTTCAATTATATTGATTTGTGCTTGTATTGTTATGTACATTGAGTCATTAACTACGTATAATTGTTGGTTCTGTGTTGATTGTTTTGCTTGGATTGTTAATCTAGAAGCTCGAGAATATGCATTGAGGGAGTTGTAGGACATCGTGTATCTCAGACATTAGATTAATGAGTCTCCATAGCTTCGGGACGATAAGTTTCAGGTACTGTTTCAGGGGATTAAGAAGCTCAAGAAAATATAGGGAGTTGCTGTAGAACTTATGCCTAACAAGTACAGTTTTGATTATTTTGTCAGCTAATCAAAAATTAAATCTGGTTGCCCATAGGCTGTAAATCAGTTATATCAGGTCTGAATCTAAGACTACTGACTTTATTATTTGCTTATGTTATAAGTTTAATCTTTTAACCGTCATAGGCTGGACCATAGAGTCCTTTGCTGTGAGGACCCTTAGTTATAGCTCGTTGTTCGTCTGGTCCTTGCCGGTGGTCCTTTTTCACTGCATGACATGTCCATGGATGCCTTGTCTTATGGTGCAAAAGCCCTCCCATATGATGTACCCTAGGGGTAAATGAAAAGTTGTAGAGAGGTGGATGTGGTGGGTAGCGATGAACCTGACATTGGTAAATATGTATAGGAACTTATGAATAAGATTGTGGTTGTTGTACAAAGTATTATTTTTGGATTGTGTTGTCTTCCATTTATGTTTGTTTCGTTTGAATCTGTTAAGGAAACGGGCAGAGAGCCATGAAACTGTTCCAGACACCAAAGGTAGAGCTGAAAAGTTTGCGCAAAGGTGTTTTATATCTCTTCATTGCACTTTGTAGTGGGCATACATATGTCCCTTCCCCTTTAATTTCTGTAGCAAAAAAAAATCTTGAAATGCAGTAGAGACCTCTTGTTACTTGTTAGGTGGATTCTGTTCTACTTCAACATGGATTTATATATAAAACCCCAAAAAACAATTGTTCAATTAGTAATGCACAATAAGTTATACATTCTTTTTTGACCATTTATGTCCAATATTAGGTTTTCGAGAAATAGGAACATACATCAGAGGTACTACCTCACATTTCTTAATTTTTGAGCAAATGTATATATTTTTTTGAGCATGCTAATATTTTTTTTGAGTTTATGAATATTTTTTTGAGTTTATTACCTTAAACTTTATTTGTTTTTTTTAGCATTTGAGTTTTTTTGAGATTATTGCGTCAAACTTTATTTATTTTTGAGCATATGTGTATTTTTTCTGAGCTTATAAAAAATTATAAGTTAGATTTTAATTTGTTTTCGTTAAAACTAAAATATAACTAAGCTCATGTATAATGTTTTTGAGTTTTATTTTATGTTTTTGAGCTTAATGTTTTAATAACCTAATTTAAAACTTTATACCAATACTCATAATTTTTAAAACAAAACTCAAAAACATTATTATAAATGCTCAAAAAGTATAAAATTGGTGGTAGTACCTCGGATGTATGATCCTCTTACTGTAGGTTTTCAGTCTAGGGAAAATATCAGGGAAAAAAAGTTCACTGAAAAATTGCACAATATGTTATGAAATGCTATATTCCAGAATTCACAATCATGCTTGTAGAAACTAAATAAGAGTTGAAGGTACTATTGAAAGAATATAAATTGCTGATTAACTAGATCTCTTGGTTGCATAGGTATGGACAAATTTTTGAAGATTTGAAGACAGATCCTGAGATCCATGCTGGGCCTCCTGATGTCACTGTAAGGATATTACTAAATTCATTGTGGAGTTCTTCTGTCGTGACTCTGGCTGTTTACTCATCATCCCTCATATCTCTTGTTGCAAAATTTAGTTACTTCGTAGGCTCCGAGAGCAAGTATTACAAGAAGTAGGATTCAGAGATGTTTTCAAAAAAGTTAAGGTAGACTAATTGATGATGCTTACTGTTTATTCCCTTAACAACCTACTAATGCTGTATGAATCTCTTGTTGAAGTATGCCCGTTGAGCCTCATTGCCTGATTTCCCTACATGCTTGCCGAGATTTGACATTTTGACGATATTTGACATTTTGACAGGCCGGATCTACTATAAATTTTTTAAAATACATTGTTGATAGTTTTTCTTTTATTTTTGGTGATGGATTAAGTTAAATAGACGAGAAGTTGTGTAAACAACTCTAAATCTCTAATTGATCGAATGGTACCTCTATATCAACTTACACTTTAGTCTCTCCTGTTAAGTGCATTTGGTCCATCTCCGTCTCTTTGAGTTTCTTTTCTTCTCATCTTTTACTATTTTATTCACCTAGAATGATTACGGTTTATGTTGGTACTATTTAAATTACTATAGTATATTACTAATAGTTTTGATTCTTTATCATGTTTGTGTTCTTATTGTTTTAATTACTATAGTATATTACTAATAGTTTTGATTCTTTAACATGCTGAAAGGTTATGCATTAGAATGTGTAGTTGAGATTGTACAATAATCATAAGTTTAAACCCTTAAAGCCGACTTATCATTCTTCTGAATTTGTCATTAGTATGCATGGCATCTGTTTAATATTGAATCCCAAACTTTCACTCTTTATTTAGGGTTATTTCATAGGAATAATCCAACCTATACATCATCTTCTCATATTAATCTCTACTAACGATTAACTGAGAAAAATCCAACCTATGACCTCAATTATCTTTCATTGAACTTTGACTATTTTTGAACTCTTATTTTCGATAAAAAAGCACGTCACCTTGACTTACTTTTTGTTTTTCCTTCTTCCTCGACAAAAAGTAAGTGAAGGTGACGTGCTAACCTACCGATAATAAGAGTTTAAAAATAGTCAAAGTTCAATGAAAGTTAAATGAGATTGTAGGTTGGATTTTTCTTAGTTAATCGTTAGTTTGGATTAATATGAGAAGATGGGACATAGGTTAGATTATTCCCATGAAATAACCCCTTTATTTATGTCCCTAACATTGCAATTTTAATCCTGTGATCGTGTCCGTTTCTTACAATTAATAAATTATTTTATGTTGTTAAGCCTAAGGTTGTGCTTCTATTCCACTAGACAACTAACAGTCTGACATTTATCAAACATAGTCTAAATAATATTTGTTTTTATTTGACGGCAGTGCATATTGGACCACGCCCAACCAGTTATATATATGTAGCTATTATGGCGAGAAGTTGAAGACCAAAGATTTCCTTTATTTGTCGCTTTTTACCCATTTCATATATAACAAACAAGTAGCAAAACAAACTTACCCTCTTCAAACGCCCCGCCGCGATATTAGCTACCAATACAATTGTGTACCCGCGATACTACGAGGTAAATAATTCATATGTATGCAGTTTTATTTCCGTGTTGAAAATGAATAAAAAACGCTCTTGAACGATCTACTTTAAAAATATTACGGATACGAGATCCAACGATTGAATTATTCATGGTTTACTAAGTGACGACAGTACAGTGATTAATGCTTAGCCGAAAATATAGGGAATGTTTAGTACAAGCTAGCAACTCGAACTTCTGTTTTCTACAACAAACAAGGATGACACGGTAGATGGTGGCGGATATAGACAGTTGAATGATCATTAATCTTCATTAACATTCACTATAATGAGTCCTACATGTCAACAAAAAGCTCAAAATTCCGAGTAAGTGAAGGGGCCAATGAAGGATGAAACATCAAAGTTACCAAGATGTACACAGTTAAAAATGAAAATCATGTTAACTGTTGCAGGAATGTTAAATGACGCCACGCTTGAATCGAGTCAGCCATTTTTCTTGTGATGCATGTAGACAGTTGCAGGAGAAAATACATAAAATGTAGATAATAAAAAGCAAAATTCTGCGGTGAATAAATTCATGAAAAGAAAAGGACATAATAATAAGGCATATTTACCACTATACTGCAGATCTGGCATGATGTGTAGGAAGGCTTCTAATCTAGCCCGGGAGTTGGCTAGGTGCAAAATGCTTTGAGCTTTGTGTCAACCGGAACTTTGCAAGGCATATTCCTAAAGCTTCCCTATAAAAAGACAGATGAACTTAGAGCATTCAATCACTCATACATGGAAACATCAGAAAATGTTATGGTATCGGGTGATCCCAAGAGTTCCTCTTAACGCTTCATTAGGGATCTTTCGCTAAGCAAAAAACGACTCTACTAAAGCGTTTGAGGGAACTCTCGGGGTCATTTGATTACATTCTCGGAAACACTTTAACATGTAAATCTTGAACGACATTTCAAATGTTCCCTAGAGTTCCTCTTAACACTTCATCGGGGTTATATTACTAACCATAGAAGGACTTCGTTGAAGCGTTTGGGGCAACTCTGGGGCTCATTTGATTACACTTTAACATGGAAATCTCGACGACATTGAGTTAGTTGCAGCTTCTACTACATCAAACATCATTCATTAAAAAAACATCAAACGTTCCTACAATTCCTCTTAACGCTTCATTGGCGATATTTTGCTAAGCAAAAAACAACTCTACTGAAGCGTTTGGGGAAATCCCGGGCTCATTTGAATGACAACAAGATTTTCGTAAGTCATGTTGGGAAAAGTGTCATCGCCAATAGTGTAATCACATGATTTTGTTATTTATTTATATGTTAGTTTTATGTCGTTACAATGAGTTGTAAGCTCTAATTATGTGGTGGATAGAATTTTGAAAGTTTAAACCGTTACCTAAGTAGCACCATAACGGACACAGACATGAAATCGTGACACGGCATACCAGTACTAATTTTAATGGGAATCCGAAATTTCGCAACTTTTAATAAACGAAATGTCCAATCAAAATTTAAAATAGTGTAAATATCTTAGCCAGTAAACGTAACTGCATTTTAACAAATATACGTTTAATATAATATAACTAAAACCCTTTTTATCTCTCTTCTTTTCCAGATTTCCATCTTTTCTCAATTATCTTTGTAACGAAATATCACGTCTGGATCAAGCTCAACGGCGGAAGTCACGAGGTCGAACGAATGTGAGATAGATAGACCCTCACCATCGTGCACCATCAAACGGAAACACGTTAACCACCAAAACACCGCATCACCCCTCCTACTTCCATCTGCCACCCTTAAAAAGTAAGTTTTTAATATTTTAATGTACTCAATCCTAAATAGTATATGAATTGATTAAATGAATTGTGCATTAATTTAAATTAGTTACATTGATACGATTAAATGTTCGGTAACCTGATTTGTAGTAGAAATTATTTGTTAAAATGGTTTTGTTGTGAAAATAGAATCAGGTTGCTTAGATTGATTGAATTTAGTGGTGATTGGTTGTGTTCTGCGTGAATCAAATGTTTAGGTATTGTGGATTTGCTTAACTACTGCACTACAATGTTATTAATTGTTGTAAGACACATTCAAGTTTGCAACAAATTTAGAGATTGAATACGTAAGTATGAGTTATGAGTGGGGGACGATGTAGGTATGCGTGTGGCCCGAGGTTTAACGTTTAATACTCACACATGACCTGGGCTGAGGCGTTGAGTATCAACGTGTGTCATAGGCTCCGATGTTGGGATTCAACGTGTTACTGATGCTGCACCACAATAATCAACTTATGGCCTTCATTATTTGTGTTTACCCTGTTAGTCTGGCTAACATTATGGTGGATGTGCAAATAATTATATACCCATTAATAAATGCGACTGACGTATAAATATCACGATCAATGCCACCCCTACTACACACGGGTTGAACAAAAGTATCTTTGTTAAATATAATAGTGAATCATTAATCGGTAAAATTTCAAAAGATTCGAGCTTATGCGATGTGGTTTTATGTCATGCAGAGATCATAAAGAATGAACCATTACAATTAATGTTTCTCCGGTCAATAGTAGTCAATTAACAGTAAATAAACCCAATATGACACCCTTCATAATCCCATCATTTATCCAAGCCATAATTGTTTTCTTCTGTTTAAAGTCTAAAGCTTCAATGTCTAATTTCTGCACCTAACCAGGTATGCCTCCCTGTGCTGGTGTTGTCTACTTCAACAAAGAAGACAAGCGTGAGTTTGAGCATGACTACGTACGATTGAAAAAGGAGCAATTCAGATCAAAATTAATGTTTAATACACAGTATGTGCTGAAAGAGACAAAATAAGGCAGTCGAATTAACCATCTATTGCTCAGTTCTGATGAGTTGATGACCAGCATTTTCAAGAGACTCAATCATCAAGACAGACAGAGCATGGCTGAAGTATGCAAAAAGTTGGCTTCTTTATTTGCAGTTGGAAAAGATACATCTAAAATGGCGATTGATTATAAAAGTCAGGTGAAGAGTGAACGAAGTGACGGGGTAATAATCAGATTAAGGTGGGGTCGCGTGTTTTCTATCCAATGTAGTTGTCTTGATTTACCAACAAAAGAAGCAAGATATGTCTACCATGTTTGGATAGAGGGAAATAGAGACTTGGATGATTTAAGTGTCTATGAAGATGGCCCTTTTAATATATTGTCAGAGGGCGAGGGGTACTACGATTCAGACTAATAAGCCAGTCGCAGTAGGTTTGATGCAACGCTGTTTAATCCTAAACTGAACTACTGTATACCAGTAACTTTTATTTGAAGCTTTTCTTGAATAAGAACGAATACTTGTGGGTATAAACATGTTACATATTCTCGTATATTAGACTGTGTCACGATTTAGTACATTCAAATATGCTAGATTCGTGTTAAATTTATACTCTGCATTTATACTTAAATTCTAAATTCCTTCCAAGTACTTAATTACCTGTTAAAATCATCTGTGTCAAGCTAGGTTGTTATCTATAGTCATTATTTGTATTGATAAGTTCGAAGTAGTTGATTTATATGAGTAAGTCCTGTTTCAAGATTGAAGAAGTATTTGCTATAGTAGATGACAAAATGCGTATAAGCTTCACCAGATAGAGTGAAACATTTTAAGATTCTAAGAGACATTTGTTATAAATCTGGTTTTGTCTAGACTATTTCTACATTACATAGATGTCAATAGTCAAGCTCATTAACGTTCCATTTTTCACGAGGATTCAATTGAAAACATGCTCAATTAGCACATAAGTAAAAGACTATCTACATGTAGTACAAAATCATGAGTAAATTTTGAAGGATCAGAGAGAGTAAGAGGATTAGAGGTGGTATAATGATTTTGTTAATCATGAAAACAGTTCCAGTTACCCAATGTTTACGTAACTTAAACGTGATAGATGGACTATATGATTATAATCAAATATGTTAGTCATTCAGTATATAATTATTCTTTCATCAAAATCATTCTACAACAGATCAACACCCCACATGAATAGGATACGAACAAATAAGTGAACTATGTTGAAATTATGAAAATTTAATTAATTATAAATTACGTCCATTGGAATTCATCGCGCGCGGAGTAACAACTAGTAAAACATAAAATCACGTATTCGATAAATTAATTATCGAATATAAACGTTCATAAGACCAACAACACGTCGATATAACTAATAATTATTGAAATAAAATACGAGGTATTACATACTATCATTCCTTTTGTTGATTTTGGTGAGATTTTTTTTACACCTTTCGTTAAATTTTCTACTACTGTTGATTTAACGCCTCCGCCCCAGTTTGGGAGCAATTTGGAGGAACATTGTATTATTTCTTCTTGTACAGGTCCAAAAAGGTTGAAGGATACGGAAAAGGGATCGAAAGATTTTATCCCGCCTTAGAAGAAAGTTCGGGGAAGAGTTGATGGAAGTGCGCTTTACGCTGCGACAAGTCGCTGCGCTGCTATTGCTGTGATTAGGAGGACGATAGTGAAGCTCATAATGGTTGAAATAACTGCATTCAGTCGGAAGCCTAGCTGGACGCCATTATCTTTTGGTGGTGGATGACAAAAGAAGGTCAAGTTGGGACCAGCTGAAATTAGCGCTGCCCGAGAGGCAACCCAGATTTTTACTGTTTTCTGTTTTCTTTCATTTTTGAACAATATTTCTGTTTCTTTACTGTTTTAAGACTGTGGTCGATGTAGAATTTTTTCCTAAGTTTCTACGAAGGGTGTTTTAAACTGTACTTTGGTCAATCGAGTCTGTGCTCTGTTCGATCGAGTGAAATTCCACCGAATTCAACTCGATCAGGTAGACACTTGCTACCAGTCACTCGACCGAGTCCTCTGAGAGATCGATCGAGTAAGCTCCCACTGAAGATCACTCGATCGAGCTCACTTAAAACTCGATCGAGTGTTTGTCCGTTCGATCGACTGGAGTTTCGCCTGGATCGAGTTATCCGCTGCTAACGAAGGAATTTCTGCTCGAAAACCTCACTTTCTCGTTCGGTTTGGGGAGGTCGTAAGTTTCCTTGTTCCCTTTTTCCATAGTTTTGTTTTTGTTTTCCTTGTTTCTTATAAATATCCCGTAGTAACATGTATTAGGTTGTGTACCCCCTTTCCCATTGTATGTTGTAGCCAATGAGGATATTCTCTGTTTTTGTTTGCGGAGGAGTAATGCATCCTATTGCGTCTGCATTTTTCACTTTGCATACCTTCACTTTCATTTTATGCATTTTTAGTTTTCTTTTTCATTTTATTTTACCCTTTTCAATTTATTTTTCAAAAATTCAAAAAAAATGCATGTTTCTTTTTACATATAGTCGAGTCGGAATGGATTTTACAATGATGTAGTTGTCCTATAGGTTATTTGTGTTGATCATTTATATTGCAATTTTCACCATCCTTAAGTAAAAACCATTTAGCATGTCCCCAATTTCGTTTTGAAATTTTTTACCTGGACTTTTAGACTTGACTTGGCCTGTATTTGACAAACTACTTAAAAATTCTAAGTTCTAGAGCCTTTAACTGGTGACATTCATGAACGGTTTATCTAGGATTGAGAGTAGTACTTGTAACATCCCGCATTTTCGTAAAGGAGTATTTTAATAAATTAAAGTAATTTTCGAAATTTAATAATATTTTAATAATAGTTCATAATTTATATTTTAAGATTTCCGTTAAGTTCCGTTTTAAAAATCATTTAATCCTAAGATGGTTGTTCGGTTAATAATACCCGTCTTATAGTTCCGTTCCACTTGAATAAAGTAAACCCGATGATGCGTGTCTATTTTATGATGTTTTACATCTATTTTTACACGCATTTCAGAGCTCATTTATGAGTTTTTTGGTAATTATTTCTCCTATTTCGTCTACTTTCGTATTTTTATGCATTATTGCAGATTTATGTGGAAATAAGGCGATTTCGAGTCAAACCCGTCCTCAAGTGATTTGAATGACTACGTACAAGAAGGAACGAAGCCTAGCGCACATTTCAAGGCCTGAAGATAGCAATAAACAAGGGTGCATACAATTCACAAGCTTTAACAAGGGAAGAATCGCTTCACGATATTGCAGCCTGTTTCAAATGGCTATATCTCGAGTTCTAGAGTGAAGAGTCTATTGATATAATATACTCAAGAAGGGGGGGGGGGGGGGGGGTTGAATTGAGTATGCCTTCTTTTTAAATCTTCTTCGATGTGTGTATGGTTGTATGATGATCTTCGAGTAGAACAAATAATAAAGAGAGACACAATATTTTTGAAGTGGTTCAGTCTCACACTTTGAGACCTACGTCCACTATTCTCGATTAATAAAATTAGTACCAACTCTGGATTACAATTTTATCAACCCTACTCGTGCGACTTTGATGTTAGTCACAACTCTATCTAGATACCGCTAAATATCTAGCTACGACAAATACCGTTAAATATTTGTCTTACAATGAGTACCGCTAAATACTCGTTCTATCTTACGTTAATAAGATAAAGTCTTCAATGTCTTCTTGGTGTCACAATCTTGAATGAATAAGATCAATGCTTGAGCACTTGAATCTTGAACCGGATATGACAATGATAAGTTCGAATATTGAAGTATATGATCGGCGGTTCTCTTTCTTGATTTGCGTGAATATGTGTGTATGTTTCGTGTGGACTAATGTGTCATAGGTAGTCTATTTATATAGAATATGTATCTAGGTAATTCAAACCCTAGATGATTTAGGAATATTACTTAAACTAGAATACTAGTCTTTTAGTAATACTACCTTAAATCTAATCTTAATATATTTAGGAAAGATTTAATAATATACTATAAGTATTATATAAGGAATCAATTTCCTAATTCATATTTAGGAAAGATCTTTATACAATAAACAATTAGTATCCTTATTAAAACAACTTCCTAAACCATGTCAAAGATAATAAAATATATTATCACAATATAATCTTAGTTTGTTTTAGGATATTAAATAAATACATAATATTTACTTAATTTAATCCTACACAAATTATGGTTAACGTGACATGTTACACGTTTCCCAAAGTCGAAACAAACCCTATCTAGATTATATTTTATTTGACAATTAAGATCATATAAAAATCCTTAGTTTATTTTAGTAATAAATAATTATCTCATAAGACAATTATTTATTTCTATTTCACTCAAAGATATTTTATATAATCCTATTAAGATTAACAATTCCATACTTAAAATAGAATACCAATTAACATTAATTGTACACGATATTACTTGAAAACAAACGCTTCATCTAAGCACATATATTCCGATCATTTTCTTCATAATATAGAGTTATAGCTACGAGCTATAACTTGAATCAATCTTGTACTAAAGCTTATAGTTGATAAGTATAACTCTAGTCTATTATGCGCGCTTGAGATCTTCCATCAATCTTCGACTTAGTCAATTCATTGACTAATATGCTTGAATCTTTTATACTTGATTGATTAGATCTTGTTACTAATATTCTGTACACTTAGCACACGATTATACGTACGAGTATATAATATATAAATAGCTAGACTTGTCATTATCAAAACATAAACATATATACTATATAAGTATTTGAATATATGGTTCAACAAATTCCCCCTTTTCGATGATGGCAAGTCTTCCTTAGATTTCGTGTCTAAGTGTATGTTCCCCCTCAATATAATAAAGGTTAATTATAGTAAAGATTCACTTAGGGTTTCTATCTTCTATCTATCCCATATCCTTTAAGAACCCTAAGAGACAATGAATTACGACAAGGAGCAAGCTTAGGCAAATTCTAATCTAAGTCGCATTTTTTGCCCCTCTTGACATCATCGAAAAGATGAGAACAAAGACATGAAACGACTAGAATAATATACGACGAGACATAAGTAAGCATATAAACGAGTCGAAAAAAAAATATGAACATAGAAAATATCACACAAACACATACGGAATATTAAAAATATACACAACCAATCCGAATATTCTATGCCAATGGGCCGAATATAGAAATATAGTGTTTTAAGAAAATGGGCCGGCTAGGATTCGGATGAGAAAGGCCTGCAAGGAATAACAAGTAATATGGGCCAAAGCAAAACAAAACATAGAAACTGGGCCGCATCAAAAAGGAATAAGATTGGGCCGGTTAGGGTTAAGAAATCCGAAGGAAGCAAAATAGGAATAACTTCGAATTCCTAATGGGCCAGGGAAGGGAATTGGGCCACAATGCTAATATTGTTTATAAGTCCACCTCGGACTTTGAGCAAAACAACAACAAACCAATCCAAATTCGAAAGACAGAGACGGATATAGATGATCAAGAACGAGAACTTGAGGCCGGAGTCTTGGCATACGGGCTCACATAATCTGGTCGGGTACGAAACTCGAGAGTGTCCAACCTATCCAAGCAACTACTCACGTTTCTCCCTTGGGCATTAAGCGCGAGCTCGAAATTAAGTACCTTGAGCGAGAGTGCCTTGACCGCCTCGAGTGCTTGAGATGCATCCGTCCTTAAAAATCCGTGATCACGCACCATGGCTCCTCCTTGAGAGGCAAGAAACGAAAGTCGATCACTCATACTTAGCAACTCCGAGCACACAACGGAAACTTCCGAGCCAATTTTAACCAACTGCTTATCCACTTTATCCATCCATTCCTTCACATCAACCTCAAACTCACGACCCCTCTTGGCACGACTACCCCCTGCCTCATCCTTCTCCTTTTTAATTTCAAACAGACCAAGAATTTGGTCCATCTTGGCTTCAAGACCCGCGAAGGGTGGTGATGGATGCGGAGTGGGTTCCGTACCTACATTCTTACCAAACGTAAGATCAACTCCGTCAAAGCAAATTCCCATTAATTTCAACAACCGATCACACAAACGATACTTTGGTTTAATTCCGAAACTCGAGTCATCAACGACACCCTTTTTAACCAATAATTCGGATACCCACATTCCATATGGAATGTCGATGGTGGAGCGGAACTTTTCCTTAACGAGAATACTCGAAACTTGACAGATTTTATGGCAAATAAGAGACGCCAAATCGATTTTCTGTCCCTCCAACCAACTATACAACACCACAGCCTCAACACTAGCAAGCTTATCCCTACCACCCCGTCGAGGTAACACGGTATTCCATAAAAAATTCAAGAAAAACTTCAATTTTGGGTTAAACGAAACAGTAAGAAGAGGGGTAACTTCAGTAGCATCTTCATCAAAATATTTTTTAATCACCAATTTTTGATCTTTAGTAACTACACTCCATTCCTTTTTGGGGTCAAGAACTAACCCGTCTTGATCAAGTTTAAAGATATCACAAATATCCGACTTAGTCACAACAATATCTCGACCATTCACGACACCCCTTATCCCATCATCACAAGGTTTAACTGAAGCAAAGAATTGAACCAACTCGATAGGAAATAACAAACCCAAGAAATCGCTTATGTATTCCCACCCTTGAAATGTCAGAAATTCTTTAAAGAATCGCAAAGATTTTGACCCATTAACCCATGACTTAGGATAAAACCGACCCGCATGAATGGCGTAAGGTAAAACTCGATCGATTAACGTACCTTCTGTAACATCTCGAGTTTTATGTTTAAGTCGATAGATTTATTATGTTACGATGTTACATACGGTGTTGGTACTTGTGTCGTTCTTAAGTTATTATGTGTGTTGTGGGGTTCGATGTTGATATCTTTAGAATAGTGTCTTGGGTTCCTCGTGGGGTTCGAACTAGAGACCTCTAGGGGGTGGTGTTGGGCTTTGAAATCCGTGCACAAACACCACAGCCCACGACACACACTAAAACCCTACACGACACACACACTAAAATCCTCACCATGCCGCCATATAAGAGGAGGTTTTACTCCCATTTTCTGAGCTATCGTCATAAACACAAACCCTAGTCTTGCTGCCGCCACCACACGGGAAAGGGAGAGGTTGCTCACGACCGATTCAACCGTGCCTAACACCACTCGTTTCTCGTCTGAAGTCAGGTACGTGTTTGGGTCTGTTGTTCGTTTTTGTAGTCGTTCTGTGTCTTCTGTGTTGGTCTGGTGTTCGAAGGGTTTAGGGTGGTGGTCTGTAGGTGTTTTTGGCGTGGTAGGGTAGCTTGTAGTCAGGGCAGTATAGTAAGAGTTGGTGTCAGTAGGCGAGGTGGCTTGTGGTGGCGTCGACGGTGGATTTTGGGGGTTCTGCGTGGTACTTTCTCAGCAATGTTTCAGGGGAGGTTGCTGGTGGCTCTGTCGGTCAGTGGTTTGGGGGTGGTGTTACTGGTGACTCGGGGGAGGTCAGTACAGTAACACCACCGTGGTTACAGGTGGCTGTCAAGGATGGTGTTGGTGGTGGTTGTGGTTGATCCTAGTGGTGGTAATAGTTGTCGATATGGGGTCTGTTCAGAGGAGTCGGGGTACGGATGTGGTTCTGGTCAGAGTTCAGAGTCTTGGTTTGTGGTTGTCGGCGGTTGTTTTGGGGTCTGGTTGTGTTGTGGTGGTTGATGGTGGTCGGTGGTGTTGAGGGGCAGTGGGTGTCGGTGTCGGGTAGGTGGTTTAGGGTGGTTGTCACGGGTTTAAAACGGGTAGAGAGGCTGGGCTGTTTTCGAGTGCTTCTATGTGTTATTATTATTATTATTATTCTTATTATTATTATTGTTATTAATATTATTATCATTATTATGATTTGTTGTTTATGGTAGTAATGTTTTATTAGTAGTAAGGATTTTATTTAATGAGGAATATATATTTTGGGGGTTATTTATGGGAAGCTTTAATATGGGTAGTAAAGTACAATTTGAATTTCAAACGTAAGTTGTTATATTTAGAAGTTGCTATATCGGGAAGTTTCTATTTATGGAAACTTTCCACTTTTGGAAGTTTGCTATTTATAGTAAGAATGACCGATAAGGGGTTCGGGAAGTTGTTAATTTGTTACATATACGTGTTTAGGTGGCAAGTTTCGTGTGGAACACTTTTAACGCGCTTGGACGTATCTACATTTCCTGCTATCTCAGGTAGGGGAATACTACGTATATGAGATGTGTAATCTGTTTATTGGTTGATATTAATCATGTTCATCTATAATGTTATATGATTGGTATATTGTGATATGTAATTCTGTGACATGATATGGTGCGGAGATGAAGGGTCTGTGTTTGGTGCGGAGATAAAGGGTCTGTGTTTGGTGCGGAGATAAAGGGTCTGTGTTTGGTGCGGAGATAAAGGGTCTGTGTTTGGTGCGGAGAAAAAGGGTATGTGATTCGGAGTGGAGAAGTTAAACTTTCTATTTATAGTAATGTGGTTTATTTACAGTTTTCTCTACTCAACCTCGTGGTTGACCCTGTGTATTCGTGATCACCTGTGATGAACCAATTATTGGGCAGCAGATTGACAGGTGGCTGAGACTAAGGGGGAGCTATGGGAGGAAGAGCTTGGATCCGGACCAGATTAGATGTCTAGATCACCTTAGTCAGTTTAGTACGAGTTGTATTTTATTTATGTTGTTAAGACTTTTGATACGGATGTAAGAACATGACTTGAGTTAATTTCTATTTAAAGTACTGTTTATCTTCCTTTGTATCTACTGCCTCGGGAAACCGGGATGGTAACACCTTTATTTATCTGAGGAGTCCTAGTACAGGCCCTTAAATAAATGGGGGTGTTACAAAGTGGTATCAGAGCGAACGATCCTCAGGCCTAACCTAATGAACCTAATGAACGTAGGAGAGTCTAAATAAAATGAACCCCCGGGATAGGACTGTTAGGAGCACACTAAAGGGGAAGTATGAGTCTGGGGCCCCCTCACACCGAACCATAGGCCCTATCAGTTTTACCCGGGAACCCAGAGTGCTTATACGAGAGAAAAGGGTAGAATAGGAGGTGGTGAAAATGATAGCATACTGTGATAAGTATGTTATGAGAATTCTGAGTATAAGTGACTTTTGGAAAAGCCGGAAGGGGCATGAGCATGAATGAATCTTTAATTGTTGGAAAAGGTGTATATTGATGTGATATTTTAAGTGATTTAAAACCTGTTAGAAATCTTTCTTTCATCATGTCTAGTGATATGCGGTTATGTGATCCCTGAGCCATGTTATAGAAGAAAACTACTCTATATGATAAGTGTTTATAGATTTTGATGCTTAGGGGACATAGCCCTAAACCAAATGGGTACCCATGTACGTCGAGACTCATTTCTTTTCTTGTTTTATAGTATGCCTCCGCGAAGAGATAATGCCGTTAACATCACACAAGAGGAGTTAGACCAATTACGAGCGGAGAATGCAGCTCTAAAGGCCAAGCGTATGGACTCCGCTAAGATGAGCACGATAATTGCGAGGCACCACCCCACCCAATTCACCGGGGAGGGTGAGCCTTATTTTGCTGGGGGCCTGGTGCAGAGAATTCAGTAACTTATTCAAACTGGTGGATTGCCCCGAAGAACTGAGGGTGGACCAGGCTGCCCACTATCTGAGGGGTATGGCTGGAGACTGGTGGACCGCGAATAAGGGAGAGATCCGGGAAGCAGCTACAGAGGATGGAACCGCATTTGTTCCTTGGGACGCATTCAAGGGGGTCTTGAACGAGGTGTTTCTACCAGAATTCCAAAAGAGCAAGTTAGGGAGGAGTTCGACTCATTCAAGATGTCGGAGGACATGACCGTAGAGGCTTACTACAGGAAATTCATCCAGTTGGTGCACTACGTGGGAGACATGGGTTTCGACGATGCCATGCTAGCAATGAAATTCAAGAGAGGGTTATCAATCGCTGTCAAGAAGAGACTGATTGCAGCTCCGCCCACCACAGTCCGTGACATCTATTTAAGGGCTGGGGCGGCGGAGAGGCTTTCGGATATGATCAAAGAGGACAAGAAGTCCAAGTCAGAAAAGAGGAAGGCTGAATCAGTAGCTGAGGGTTCAGGATCGAAAAAGCAGAGCTCTAACAAGTTCAGTGGGTACTTCGGGAGTAGTGCCTCTGGTGGGAGGAACCAGAGTGGGGGCAACTTCAGGAGTTGAGGTTCTGGTAGTGGTTCAGTGGGAGTGGTCTGTTTCGGCTGCGGGAAAATTGGGCACAAGCAGGTGGTATGTCGCTCTTCTGGGGGGAATCAGTCTGGGGGTTATCACACGCCTACATCCGGATATCAGGGATCCCGCACTCAGTCCTATGGTAGCAGCGGCTATCGCACACCCACATCAAACTACGGTGGGGGTGCGAAGTCTGGAGGGAGCAGCAATTTCCAGAGGAACTTCAACAGTTATCAGAACCGCTCGCACCAGAACCAAAGCTATGGGAATGGAGGTAAACAGAAGACAGGAGCAGAGGGAAGCCAGCAGGCTTGCCATGGGAAAGCAGGCAGCTCAGGAGGATGCGCATGTGGTAACCGGTACTTTTCTTGTGAACTCTAAACCTACGTTCGTACTTTTCGATTCCGGTGCCACCCATTCGTTTGTGTCTAGAGATCATGTTAGGACTTTGGGGCTTGAGAGATTCGAATGGGTCGCGGATTCAGTGACCATACCTTCGGGCGAGTCTATAGTTTGTAATAGAGTATACGGTAGTGTACCCATTAAAATCGGGGAAGCAACTTTCTTTGGTGAGCTTATAGAATTTCCGCTGGGGGGTTTTGAAGTGATCTTAGGGATAGACTGGTTGGGGAAGTATAGGGCTTTTATCGACTGTCATCAAAAGAAAATTTCCTTGAAGGGACCCAAGGGAGTGAGGGTATCCTACAAGGGGTATAGAGTCAAACCAGAGATCAAATTTATATCTGTCAATACCCTGAAGTCTAGTTTGCGGAAAGGAGAGAGCCTAATCTTGTGCCAAATGTGGGATTGTGAGGCTAAGACCCCCATGACTAGTGAGATACCTGTGGTACGGGAGTTTGAGGGAGTTTTTCGAGACGACGTTCCAGGGTTACCGCCGAGGAGGGAAGTGGAATTTTCCATTGACCTCAAACCAGGAGCGGGACCGATATCTAAATCACCATACCGTATGGGACCTAAAGAGATGGAGGAATTGAAGAAGCAGTTGGATGAACTAGCTGAAAAAGGGTTCATTCGACCTAGTGTGTCGCCCTGGGGTGCACCTGTTCTGTTTGTGAAGAAGAAGGATGGGAGCTTGAGGTTGTGTGTTGACTACCGAGAGCTGAACAACGTGACCATCAAGAACCGTTACCCTTTGCCGAGAATTGATGACTTGTTTGATCAGTTGAGTGGAGCCGGGGTTTTCTCCAAGATTGATTTGAGATCCGGGTATCATCAGTTGAGGATAAAGGATGAAGATATTCCGAAGACCGCTTTCCGAACGAGGTATGGCCACTATGAATTTGTGGTTATGCCCTTTGGATTGACTAATGCTCCAGCTGTGTTCATGGACTTGATGAATCGAGTCTTCAGCCCGTATCTAGACAAGTTCGTGGTGGTATTCATAGATGATATCCTGGTATATTCTAAGAATGCAGAAGAGCACGAGGATCATTTGAGGAAGGTACTTCAGACTTTGGAGGAGCACAAGCTCAATGCTAAGTTAAGTAAATGCGAGTTCTGGTTGGAGAAAGTGGAGTTTCTGGGGCATGTCATTTCCAAAGAGGGGGTATCTGTTGACCCTAGTAAAATTGAAGTTGTGACTAAGTGGCAAAGTCCGAAGAATGTGAGTGAGATCCGAAGTTTTCTGGGGTTAGCAGGTTATTACCGGAGATTCCTCAAAGACTTTTCGAAGATAGCAAAGCCGTTGACGTCGTTAATGAGGAAGGAGAACCGTTTTGTCTGGGATGGGGATTGTGAGGAGGCATTCCTGACTCTTAAGGAACGCCTGACAACAGCTCCTATCCTGGCCTTGCCAGTTGGGAGTGATAATTTCGAATTATATACCGACGCTTCGAACCATGGGTTGGGTTGTGTGTTAATGCAGAATGGGAGAGTAATAGCATATGCGTCTCGCCAGTTGAAGACCTATGAAGAAAATTATCCGACGCATGATTTGGAATTGGGCGCTGTGGTCTTTGCACTGAAATTGTGGCGTCATTATCTTTATGGAGCCACTTTTAAGGTGTTTTCTGATCATAAGAGCCTGAAATATATCTACACCCAGAAAGAGTTGAACATGAGGCAGAGGAGGTGGATAGAGTTGATCGGAGATTATGATATGCAGATTGTCTACCACGAAGGCAAGGCAAATGTGGTAGCTGACGCTCTAAGTAGGAAGTCAATACATGCTTTGGGTTGTGCCAGGTCGAGAGTGAGGTTGCATGGTGAACTAAGGGAGATGGGAATATTTATGATCCGGAAAGGGGATGCTCTTAGCGACTTGACAGTAGAGCCGGAGTTGTATGGTGAGATTCGGGAGTTGCAAGGTAATGATGCGAGACTCCAGAAATGGCGCAAGATGGTGGAGAGTGAGGGTGGAGAGTCGTCAACCAAGTTCAGTATTCATGCCGACGGGAGTTTGAGGTTCAGTGGGCGATGGTGTGTCCCGGATGTAGAGGACCTAAAGAAGAAAATCCTGACTGAAGCTCATGCTACTCCATACTCCGTTCACCCAGGGGGTGATAAGCTGTATAAAGATCTTAAGAAGACGTTCTGGTGGCCTAACATGAAGAAGGAAGTCGCAGAATTTGTGTCGAGATGTTTGACTTGTCAGAGGGTGAAAGGGGAGCATAAGAGACCTCAAGGGAAAGTTCAACCGTTGGATGTACCAGAGTGGAAGTGGGAGAATATTTCAATGGACTTTATCGTGGGGTTGCCTCGAACTCAGAGGGGCAACAACATGATTTGGGTGATCGTGGATCGTTTGACTAAGTCAGCTCACTTTATTCCGATGAAAGATACCTGGAGTAAAGCTGAATTGGCTAAGTCGTATGTTCAGAATGTGGTCAAACTGCATGGCGTACCCAAGGATATTGTTTCAGATCGAGACTCGAGGTTTATATCCAGATTTTGGCAGGAGTTACAGGCAGCGTTGGGCACCCAATTGAAGATGAGTACAGCTTTTCACCCAGCTACTGACGGTCAGACAGAGAGAACGATTCAGACCCTTGAGGATATGTTAAGGGCTTGTGAACTTGAGTTCGGAGGATCTTGGGAGGATCGACTGGGGTTGATCGAGTTTTCTTATAATAACAGCTATCATGCAAGCATAGGCATGGCCCCTTTCGAGGCTCTATACGGGAGGAAGTGTCGGAGCCCTGTGTGTTGGGATGATCGAGCTGATGTTGTGATATTAGGGCCAGATATGATCCAGGAGATGGTGGAGCAGGTCCAGATTATTCGACAGAGGATGAGGGCCGCTCAGGATAGACAGAAGAGTTATGCCGATCTGAAGAGGAGCGATATTTCATTTGAGGTCGGAGAGAAAGTACTACTGAAAGTCTCTCCGATGAAGGGTGTGATGAGATTTGGCAAGCGTGGCAAACTGAGTCAGAAATTTATTGGGCCATTTGAGATCTTGGACAGAGTTGGAGAGGTGGCATACCGCTTAGCTTTGCCTCCAACCCTATCCGAGGTCCATAATGTGTTCCATGTGTCCCAGTTGAGGAAATACGTGAGTGATCCGTCGCATGTGCTTCAGCATGAGGTGATTGAGGTAGATGAGCAGTTGGCATACATTGAGACTCCGAAGGAGATTTTGGACAGGAAAGTACGGAAGACTCGCAATGGGGAGACATCTTTGGTGAAAGTCTTGTGGTCAAATCATAATCAGGAAGAGGCTACGTGGGAGCCTGAGGCATCTATGCGGGGGCGTTACCCACATTTGTTTGATTGAGGTAATTTACGCGGACGTAAATTTTCTTTAAGGGGGGTGGAATGTAACATTCTATGTTTTATCGAGAAACTTTTGTGATGCTTTGTGTTCCACGTTCGTTTAGGCTGTTGTTGTGTCATCTGTGTGTTGTTGAACTTCGGGACGAAGTTCATTTTAAGGGGGGAAGACTGTAACATCTCGAGTTTTATGTTTAAGTCGATGGATTTATTATGTTACGATGTTACATACGGTGTTGGTACTTGTGTCGTTTTTAAGTTATTATGTGTGTTATGGGGTTCGATGTTGATATCTTTAGAATAGTGTCTTGGGTTCCTCGTGGGGTTCGAACTAGAGACCTCTAGGGGGTGGTGTTGGGCTTTGAAATCCGTGCACAAACACCACAGCCCACGACACACACTAAAACCCTACACGACACACACACTAAAATCCTCACCATGCCGCCATATAAGAGGAGGTTTTACTCCCATTTTCTGAGCTATCGTCATAAACACAAACCCTAGTCTTGCTGCCGCCACCACACGGGAAAGGGAGAGGTTGCTCACGACCGATTCAACCGTGCCTAACACCACTCGTTTCTCGTCTGAAGTCAGGTACGTGTTTGGGTCTGTTGTTCGTTTTTGTAGTCGTTCTGTGTCTTCTGTGTTGGTCTGGTGTTCGAAGGGTTTAGGGTGGTGGTCTGTAGGTGTTTTTGGCGTGGTAGGGTAGCTTGTAGTCAGGGCAGTATAGTAAGAGTTGGTGTCAGTAGGCGAGGTGGCTTGTGGTGGCGTCGACGGTGGATTTTGGGGGTTCTGCGTGGTACTTTCTCAGCAATGTTTCAGGGGAGGTTGCTGGTGGCTCTGTCGGTCAGTGGTTTGGGGGTGGTGTTACTGGTGACTCGGGGGAGGTCAGTACAGTAACACCACCGTGGTTACAGGTGGCTGTCAAGGATGGTGTTGGTGGTGGTTGTGGTTGATCCTAGTGGTGGTAATAGTTGTCGATATGGGGTCTGTTCAGAGGAGTCGGGGTACGGATGTGGTTCTGGTCAGAGTTCAGAGTCTTGGTTTGTGGTTGTCGGCGGTTGTTTTGGGGTCTGGTTGTGTTGTGGTGGTTGATGGTGGTCGGTGGTGTTGAGGGGCAGTGGGTGTCGGTGTCGGGTAGGTGGTTTAGGGTGGTTGTCACGGGTTTAAAACGGGTAGAGAGGCTGGGCTGTTTTCGAGTGCTTCTATGTGTTATTATTATTATTATTATTCTTATTATTATTATTGTTATTAATATTATTATCATTATTATGATTTGTTGTTTATGGTAGTAATGTTTTATTAGTAGTAAGGATTTTATTTAATTAGGAATATATATTTTGGGGGTTATTTATGGGAAGCTTTAATATGGGTAGTAAAGTACAATTTGAATTTCAAACGTAAGTTGTTATATTTAGAAGTTGCTATATCGGGAAGTTTCTATTTATGGAAACTTTCCACTTTTGGAAGTTTGCTATTTATAGTAAGAATGACCGATAAGGGGTTCGGGAAGTTGTTAATTTGTTACATATACGTGTTTAGGTGGCAAGTTTCGTGTGGAACACTTTTAACGCGCTTGGACGTATCTACATTTCCTGCTATCTCAGGTAGGGGAATACTACGTATATGAGATGTGTAATCTGTTTATTGGTTGATATTAATCATGTTCATCTATAATGTTATATGATTGGTATATTGTGATATGTAATTCTGTGACATGATATGGTGCGGAGATGAAGGGTCTGTGTTTGGAGCGGAGATAAAGGGTCTGTGTTTGGTGCGGAGATAAAGGGTCTGTGTTTGGTGCGGAGATAAAGGGTCTGTGTTTGGTGCGGAGAAAAAGGGTATGTGATTCGGAGTGGAGAAGTTAAACTTTCTATTTATAGTAATGTGGTTTATTTACAGTTTTCTCTACTCAACCTCGTGGTTGACCCTGTGTATTCGTGATCACCTGTGATGAACCAATTATTGGGGAGCTGATTGACAGGTGGCTGAGACTAAGGGGGAGCTATGGGAGGAAGAGCTTGGATCCGGACCAGATTAGATGTCTAGATCACCTTAGTCAGTTTAGTACGAGTTGTATTTTATTTATGTTGTTAAGACTTTTGATAGGGATGTAAGAACATGACTTGAGTTAATTTCTATTTAAAGTACTGTTTATCTTCCTTTGTATCTACTGCCTCGGGAAACCGGGATGGTAACACCTTTATTTATCTGAGGAGTCCTAGTACAGGCCCTTAAATAAATGGGGGTGTTACAAAGTGGTATCAGAGCGAACGATCCTCAGGCCTAACCTAATGAACCTAATGAATGTAGGAGAGTCTAAATAAAATGAACCCCCGGGATAGGACTGTTAGGAGCACACTAAAGGGGAAGTATGAGTCTGGGGCCCCCTCACACCGAACCATAGGCCCTATCAGTTTTACCCGGGAACCCAGAGTGCTTATACGAGAGAAAAGGGTAGAATAGGAGGTGGTGAAAATGATAGCATACTGTGATAAGTATGTTATGAGAATTCTGAGTATAAGTGACTTTTGGAAAAGCCGGAAGGGGCATGAGCATGAATGAATCTTTAATTGTTGGAAAAGGTGTATATTGATGTGATATTTTAAGTGATTTAAAACCTGTTAGAAATCTTTCTTTCATCATGTCTAGTGATATGCGGTTATGTGATCCCTGAGCCATGTTATAGAAGAAAACTACTCTATATGATAAGTGTTTATAGATTTTGATGCTTAGGGGACATAGCCCTAAACCAAATGGGTACCCATGTACGTCGAGACTCATTTCTTTTCTTGTTTTATAGTATGCCTCCGCGAAGAGATAATGCCGTTAACATCACACAAGAGGAGTTAGACCAATTACGAGCGGAGAATGCAGCTCTAAAGGCCAAGCGTATGGACTCCGCTAAGATGAGCACGATAATTGCGAGGCACCACCCCACCCAATTCACCGGGGAGGGTGAGCCTTATTTTGCTGGGGGCCTGGTGCAGAGAATTCAGTAACTTATTCAAACTGGTGGATTGCCCCGAAGAACTGAGGGTGGACCAGGCTGCCCACTATCTGAGGGGTATGGCTGGAGACTGGTGGACCGCGAATAAGGGAGAGATCCGGGAAGCAGCTATAGAGGATGGAACCGCATTTGTTCCTTGGGACGCATTCAAGGGGGTCTTGAACGAGGTGTTTCTACCAGAATTCCAAAAGAGCAAGTTAGGGAGGAGTTCGACTCATTCAAGATGTCGGAGGACATGACCGTAGAGGCTTACTACAGGAAATTCATCCAGTTGGTGCACTACGTGGGAGACATGGGTTTCGACGATGCCATGCTAGCAATGAAATTCAAGAGAGGGTTATCAATCGCTGTCAAGAAGAGACTGATTGCAGCTCCGCCCACCACAGTCTGTGACATCTATTTAAGGGCTGGGGCGGCGGAGAGGCTTTCGGATATGATCAAAGAGGACAAGAAGTCCAAGTCAGAAAAGAGGAAGGCTGAATCAGTAGCTGAGGGTTCAGGATCGAAAAAGCAGAGCTCTAACAAGTTCAGTGGGTACTTCGGGAGTAGTGCCTCTGGTGGGAGGAACCAGAGTGGGGGCAACTTCAGGAGTTGAGGTTCTGGTAGTGGTTCAGTGGGAGTGGTCTGTTTCGGCTGCGGGAAAATTGGGCACAAGCAGGTGGTATGTCGCTCTTCTTGGGGGAATCAGTCCGGGGGTTATCGCACGCCTACATCCGGATATCAGGGATCCCGCACTCAGTCCTATGGTAGCAGCGGCTATCGCACACCCACATCAAACTACGGTGGGGGTGCGAAGTCTGGAGGGAGCAGCAATTTCCAGAGGAACTTCAACAGTTATCAGAACCGCTCGCACCAGAACCAAAGCTATGGGAATGGAGGTAACCAGAAGACAGGAGCAGAGGGAAGCCAGCAGGCTTGCCATGGGAAAGCAGGCAGCTCAGGAGGATGCGCATGTGGTAACCGGTACTTTTCTTGTGAACTCTAAACCTACGTTCGTACTTTTCGATTCCGGTGCCACCCATTCGTTTGTGTCTAGAGATCATGTTAGGACTTTGGGGCTTGAGGGATTCGACTGGGTCGCGGATTCAGTGACCATACCTTCGGGCGAGTCTATAGTTTGTAATAGAGTATACGGTAGTGTACCCATTAAAATCGGGGAAGCAACTTTCTTTGGTGAGCTTATAGAATTTCTGCTGGGGGGTTTTGAAGTGATCTTAGGGATAGACTGGTTGGGGAAGTATAGGGCTTTTATCGACTGTCATCAAAAGAAAATTTCCTTGAAGGGACCCAAGGGAGTGAGGGTATCCTACAAGGGGTATAGAGTCAAACCAGAGATCAAATTTATATCTGTCAATACCCTGAAGTCTAGTTTGCGGAAAGGAGAGAGCCTAATCTTGTGCCAAATGTGGGATTGTGAGGCTGAGACCCCCATGACTAGTGAGATACCTGTGGTACGGGAGTTTGAGGGAGTTTTTCGAGACGACGTTCCAGGGTTACCGCCGAGGAGGGAAGTGGAATTTTCCATTGACCTCAAACCAGGAGCGGGACCGATATCTAAATCACCATACCGTATGGGACCTAAAGAGATGGAGGAATTGAAGAAGCAGTTGGATGAACTAGCTGAAAAAGGGTTCATTCGACCTAGTGTGTCGCCCTGGGGTGCACCTGTTCTGTTTGTGAAGAAGAAGGATGGGAGCTTGAGGTTGTGTGTTGACTACCGAGAGCTGAACAACGTGACCATCAAGAACCGTTACCCTTTGCCGAGAATTGATGACTTGTTTGATCAGTTGAGTGGAGCCGGGGTTTTCTCCAAGATTGATTTGAGATCCGGGTATCATCAGTTGAGGATAAAGGATGAAGATATTCCGAAGACCGCTTTCCGAACGAGGTATGGCCACTATGAATTTGTGGTTATGCCCTTTGGATTGACTAATGCTCCAGCTGTGTTCATGGACTTGATGAATCGAGTCTTCAGCCCGTATCTAGACAAGTTCGTGGTGGTATTCATAGATGATATCCTGGTATATTCTAAGAATGCAGAAGAGCACGAGGATCATTTGAGGAAGGTACTTCAGACTTTGGAGGAGCACAAGCTCAATGCTAAGTTAAGTAAATGCGAGTTCTGGTTGGAGAAAGTGGAGTTTCTGGGGCATGTCATTTCCAAAGAGGGGGTATCTGTTGACCCTAGTAAAATTGAAGTTGTGACTAAGTGGCAAAGTCCGAAGAATGTGAGTGAGATCCGAAGTTTTCTGGGGTTAGCAGGTTATTACCGGAGATTCCTCAAAGACTTTTCGAAGATAGCAAAGCCGTTGACGTCGTTAATGAGGAAGGAGAACCGTTTTGTCTGGGATGGGGATTGTGAGAAGGCATTCCTGACTCTTAAGGAACGCCTGACAACAGCTCCTATCCTGGCCTTGCCAGTTGGGAGTGATAATTTCGAATTATATACCGACGCTTCGAAGCATGGGTTGGGTTGTGTGTTAATGCAGAATGGGAGAGTAATAGCATATGCGTCTCGCCAGTTGAAGACCTATGAAGAAAATTATCCGACGCATGATTTGGAATTGGGCGCTGTGGTCTTTGCACTGAAATTGTGGCGTCATTATCTTTATGGAGCCACTTTTAAGGTGTTTTCTGATCATAAGAGCCTGAAATATATCTACACCCAGAAAGAGTTGAACATGAGGCAGAGGAGGTGGATAGAGTTGATCGGAGATTATGATATGCAGATTGTCTACCACGAAGGCAAGGCAAATGTGGTAGCTGACGCTCTAAGTAGGAAGTCAATACATGCTTTGGGTTGTGCCAGGTCGAGAGTGAGGTTGCATGGTGAACTAAGGGAGATGGGAATATTTATGATCCGGAAAGGGGATGCTCTTAGCGACTTGACAGTAGAGCCGGAGTTGTATGGTGAGATTCGGGAGTTGCAAGGTAATGATGCGAGACTCCAGAAATGGCGCAAGATGGTGGAGAGTGAGGGTGGAGAGTCGTCAACCAAGTTCAGTATTCATGCCGACGGGAGTTTGAGGTTCAGTGGGCGATGGTGTGTCCCGGATGTAGAGGACCTAAAGAAGAAAATCCTGACTGAAGCTCATGCTACTCCATACTCCGTTCACCCAAGGGGTGATAAGCTGTATAAAGATCTTAAGAAGACGTTCTGGTGGCCTAACATGAAGAAGGAAGTCGCAGAATTTGTGTCGAGATGTTTGACTTGTCAGAGGGTGAAAGGGGAGCATAAGAGACCTCAAGGGAAAGTTCAACCGTTGGATGTACCAGAGTGGAAGTGGGAGAATATTTCAATGGACTTTATCGTGGGGTTGCCTCGAACTCAGAGGGGCAACAACATGATTTGGGTGATCGTGGATCGTTTGACTAAGTCAGCTCACTTTATTCCGATGAAAGATACCTGGAGTAAAGCTGAATTGGCTAAGTCGTATGTTCAGAATGTGGTCAAACTGCATGGCGTACCCAAGGATATTGTTTCAGATCGAGACTCGAGGTTTATATCCAGATTTTGGCAGGAGTTGCAGGCAGCGTTGGGCACCCAATTGAAGATGAGTACAGCTTTTCACCCAGCTACTGACGGTCAGACAGAGAGAACGATTCAGACCCTTGAGGATATGTTAAGGGCTTGTGAACTTGAGTTCGGAGGATCTTGGGAGGATCGACTGGGGTTGATCGAGTTTTCTTATAATAACAGCTATCATGCAAGCATAGGCATGGCCCCTTTCGAGGCTCTATACGGGAGGAAGTGTCGGAGCCCTGTGTGTTGGGATGATCGAGCTGATGTTGTGATATTAGGGCCAGATATGATCCAGGAGATGGTGGAGCAGGTCCAGATTATTCGACAGAGGATGAGGGCCGCTCAGGATAGACAGAAGAGTTATGCCGATCTGAAGAGGAGCGATATTTCATTTGAGGTCGGAGAGAAAGTACTACTGAAAGTCTCTCCGATGAAGGGTGTGATGAGATTTGGCAAGCGTGGCAAACTGAGTCAGAAATTTATTGGGCCATTTGAGATCTTGGACAGAGTTGGAGAGGTGGCATACCGCTTAGCTTTGCCTCCAACCCTATCCGAGGTCCATAATGTGTTCCATGTGTCCCGGTTGAGGAAATACGTGAGTGATCCGTCGCATGTGCTTCAGCATGAGGTGATTGAGGTAGATGAGCAGTTGGCATACATTGAGACTCCGAAGGAGATTTTGGACAGGAAAGTACGGAAGACTCGCAATGGGGAGACATCTTTGGTGAAAGTCTTGTGGTCAAATCATAATCAGGAAGAGGCTACGTGGGAGCCTGAGGCATCTATGCGGGGGCGTTACCCACATTTGTTTGATTGAGGTAAGTTACGCGGACGTAACTTTTCTTTAAGGGGGGTGGAATGTAACATTCTATGTTTTATCGAGAAACTTTTGTGATGCTTTGTGTTCCACGTTCGTTTAGGCTGTTGTTGTGTCATCTGTGTGTTGTTGAACTTCGGGACGAAGTTCATTTTAAGGGGGGAAGACTGTAACATCTCGAGTTTTATGTTTAAGTCGATGGATTTATTATGTTACGATGTTACATACGGTGTTGGTACTTGTGTCGTTTTTAAGTTATTATGTGTGTTATGGGGTTCGATGTTGATATCTTTAGAATAGTGTCTTGGGTTCCTCGTGGGGTTCGAACTAGAGACCTCTAGGGGGTGGTGTTGGGCTTTGAAATCCGTGCACAAACACCACAGCCCACGACACACACTAAAACCCTACACGACACACACACTAAAATCCTCACCATGCCGCCATATAAGAGGAGGTTTTACTCCCATTTTCTGAGCTATCGTCATAAACACAAACCCTAGTCTTGCTGCCGCCACCACACGGGAAAGGGAGAGGTTGCTCACGACCGATTCAACCGTGCCTAACACCACTCGTTTCTCGTCTGAAGTCAGGTACGTGTTTGGGTCTGTTGTTCGTTTTTGTAGTCGTTCTGTGTCTTCTGTGTTGGTCTGGTGTTCGAAGGGTTTAGGGTGGTGGTCTGTAGGTGTTTTTGGCGTGGTAGGGTAGCTTGTAGTCAGGGAAGTATAGTAAGAGTTGGTGTCAGGAGGCGAGGTGGCTTGCGGTGGCGTCGACGGTGGATTTTGGGGGTTCTGCGTGGTACTTTCTCAGGAATGTTTCAGGGGAGGTTGCTGGTGGCTCTGTCGGTCAGTGGTTTGGGGGTGGTGTTACTGGTGACTCGGGGGAGGTCAGTACAGTAACACCACCGTGGTTACAGGTGGCTGTCAAGGGTGGTGTTGGTGGTGGTTGTGGTTGATCCTAGTGGTGGTAATAATTGTCGATATGGGGTCTGTTCAGAGGAGTCGGGGTACGGATGTGGTTCTGGTCAGAGTTTAGAGTCTTGGTTTGTGGTTGTCGGCGGTTGTTTTGGGGTCTGGTTGTGTTGTGGTGGTTGATGGTGGTCGGTGGTGTTGAGGGGCAGTGGGTGTCGGTGTCGGGTAGGTGGTTTAGGGTGGTTGTCACGGGTTTAAAACGGGTAGAGAGGCTGGGCTGTTTCCGAGTGCTTCTATGTGTTATTATTATTATTATTATTCTTATTATTATTATTCTTATTATTATTATTGTTATTAATATTATTATCATTATTATGATTTGTTGTTTATGGTAGTAATGTTTTATTAGTAGTAAGGATTTTATTTAATGAGGAATATATATTTTGGGGGTTATTTATGGGAAACTTTAATATGGGTAGTAAAGTAATATTTGAATTTCAAACGTAAGTTGTTATATTTAGAAGTTGCTATATCGGGAAGTTTCTATTTATGGAAACTTTCCACTTTTGGAAGTTTGCTATTTATAGTAAGAATGACCGATAAGGGGTTCGGGAAGTTGTTAATTTGTTACATATACGTGTTTAGGTGGCAAGTTTCGTGTGGAACACTTTTAACGCGCTTGGACGTATCTACATTTCCTGCTATCTCAGGTAGGGGAATACTACGTATATGAGATGTGTAATCTGTTTATTGGTTGATATTAATCATGTTCATCTATAATGTTATATGATTGGTATATTGTGATATATAATTCTGTGACATGATATGGTGCAGAGATGAAGGGTCTGTGTTTGGTGCGGAGATAAAGGGTCTGTGTTTGGTGCGGAGATGAAGGGTCTGTGTTTGGTGCGGAGATAAAGGGTCTGTGTTTGGTGCGGAGAAAAAGGGTATGTGATTCGGAGTGGAGAAGTTCAACTTTCTATTTATAGTAATGTGGTTTATTTACAGTTTTCTCTACTCAACCTCGTGGTTGACCCTGTGTATTCGTGATCACCTGTGATGAACCAATTATTGGGGAGCAGATTGACAGGTGGCTGAGACTAAGGGGGAGCTATGGGAGGAAGAGCTTGGATCCGGACCAGATTAGATGTCTAGATCACCTTAGTCAGTTTAGTACGAGTTGTATTTTATTTATGTTGTTAAGACTTTTGATACGGATGTAAGAACATGACTTGAGTTAATTTCTATTTAAAGTACTGTTTATCTTCCTTTGTATCTACTGCCTCGGGAAACCGGGATGGTAACACCTCTATTTATCTGAGGAGTCCTAGTACAGGCCCTTAAATAAATGGGGGTGTTACACCTTCTTGTTTGGTCATGCGAACTTTCTCGAGACCCGCACGAGTGGCTTCGACAGAGTACTCGGGAAACAGAGGACGAGGGACTTGGGAGTCGAGTTCTTGCATGTCATCAGAATTAGAGGACGAAACACGATTGAGTTTGCGCCGTTTGCTCTGGTCGGGGGTGGGAGCGGCGGTAGCTATCGGAGTCGGAGAGGGCGGTGGTGATGGGGTTGGTGAAGGGGGTGTGGGCTTTTTCTGTTGAGAACGAGTGGCGCGAGATGGTGGCATTGTGGTGATGAAATTGGTAGTTTTGGGTTGAAAGTATGGCGGAGGTTTTGGTGAGTTTTAATGGTGATGGGGGTTTGGGGTTTATGGAGGTTTGGGACGGTAAGAAGGAGAGTAAAGGAGGTGAGTTTTGGTAAGTTTGAGGGAGTTGGGGTACGATGTTTCCTGACTGCGCATGTCCCTTCATAAGCAAGTTCGAGACTATCCCATATTTCCTTAGCGGAACTACAAGATGAGAATCTATCAAATTCTGAGGTTATCATACCGTTCTCTAGGAGGCTCATGGCCTTAGAGTTTTTCTCTGCAATTTTGTAGTCACTTTCCACATAATCGCTTTCCATCTTTTCATAGGTTGTTCCATTTGCGGCGGCGACCAAGATCTTCTTTGGTCCAGTTTGGATGATCTTCCAACATTCCCAATCACATCCCTTGATGTAATGAGTCATCATATTCTTCCATAGACTGTAGTTTTTGCCATCGAAGATAGGGCACTTGAGATGCTTGGAATCCATTGATGAAAGAGTATATAATATGGAATCAATAGAAGCATCAAAACTCACGCGGCTAGGCGATCAAGAGCACGAGGCTCTGATACCAATTGAAGAGTCTATTGATATAATATACTCAAGAAGGGGGGGGGGGGTTGAATTGAGTATGCCTTCTTTTTAAATCTTCTTCGATGTGTGTATGGTTGTATGATGATCTTCGAGTAGAACAAATAATAAAGAGAGACACAATATTTTTGAAGTGGTTCAGTCTCACACTTTGAGACCTACGTCCACTATTCTCGATTAATAAAATTAGTACCAACTCTGGATTACAATTTTATCAACCCTACTCGTGCGACTTTGATGTTAGTCACAACTCTATCTAGATACCGCTAAATATCTAGCTACGACAAATACCGTTAAATATTTGTCTTACAATGAGTACCGCTAAATACTCGTTCTATCTTACGTTAATAAGATAAAGTCTTCAATGTCTTCTTGGTGTCACAATCTTGAATGAATAAGATCAATGCTTGAGCACTTGAATCTTGAACCGGATATGACAATGATAAGTTCGAATATTGAAGTATATGATCGGCGGTTCTCTTTCTTGATTTGCGTGAATATGTGTGTATGTTTCGTGTGGACTAATGTGTCATAGGTAGTCTATTTATATAGAATATGTATCTAGGTAATTCAAACCCTAGATGATTTAGGAATATTACTTAAACTAGAATACTAGTCTTTTAGTAATACTACCTTAAATCTAATCTTAATATATTTAGGAAAGATTTAATAATATACTATAAGTATTATATAAGGAATCAATTTCCTAATTCATATTTAGGAAAGATCTTTATACAATAAACAATTAGTATCCTTATTAAAACAACTTCCTAAACCATGTCAAAGATAATAAAATATATTATCACAATATAATCTTAGTTTGTTTTAGGATATTAATTAAATACATAATATTTACTTAATTTAATCCTACACAAATTATGGTAAACGTGACATGTTACACGTTTCCCAAAGTCGAAACAAACCATATCTAGATTATATTTTATTTGACAATTAAGATCATATAAAAATCCTTATTTTATTTTAATAATAAATAATTATCTCATAAGACAATTATTTATATCTATTTCACTCAAAGATATTTTATATAATCCTATTAAGATTAACAATTCCATACTTAAAATAGAATACCAATTAACATTAATTGTACACGATATTACTTGAAAACAAACGCTTCATCTAAGCACATATATTCCGATCATTTCTTCATAATATAGAGTTATAGCTACGAGCTATAACTTGAATCAATCTTGTACTAAAGCTTATAGTTGATAAGTATAACTCTAGTCTATTATGCGCGCTGGAGATCTTCCATCAATCTTCGACTTAGTCAATTCATTGACTAATATGCTTGAATCTTTTATACTTGATTGATTAGATCTTGTTACTAATATTCTGTACACTTAGCACACGATTATACGTACGAGTATATAATATATAAATAGCTAGACTTGTCATTATCAAAACATAAACATATATACTATATAAGTATTTGAATATATGGTTCAACATAGAGCTGATTATGGAGTGATTCCAATTGGAGGTGAAAGCTTATCCTCTTAGCTTTCTAACTCCGCGAGAATCGCTTTTATACGATGAGCAACGAAAAATGGCAGCTGTTTTAAGATCGACGCGCGATGCAGAATTCGTTAGAACGCAGTACTGGATCTGATATTTGGTCGATCGACCGGGTACTATGGTCGGTCGATCAAGGTAGACGCGTGATATTTCAGAAACCCGATAGTTGGTCGATCGACCAGTATCATCGGTCTATCGACCAGAAGGCCCATCAGCGAAGATTTCAGACGCCTCATTAAACCCATGTTTAAGCTAGGTTTTGAGGGAAGCAACGACAAATCCTTATAAAAGCTTATTTCCTCCTATGTACTAATCATCTTTTAGGAGTCCCAAATCTATTTTAGTTCTCCATTAGTTCTTAATTCTTGTTACTTAGTTATTTTCTAGTTTAAGGGTTTATCATTCAACAATCAGTTTCCACACAAGAAATTCAATAATATTCAATCTTTCAGTTCTTCCACTTTCTTTGTTACGGTAATTTACTTCCTCAGATCATTTTGTTCTTATTTTGTTAGTATTACACCGGATAGTTAGAATCCTAAACCTAATGCTTGTTTATTGCATGTTTACTGTTTTAATCACCATGTTTATTGTTATCTTCGTTGTAGTTGTTGCTTTTACTGTTATCATGCGTAGGTAATGTCATATGTTAGGATGTAGGTAAGTATTTGCGTAGACGGTATAAACCTGAGCCGACCTGTAGCAGACTCTGGCCGACCGACTGGCTTAACTGGTCGGTCGACTGGGGTAGTCGGTCGATCGACTGAAATAGTTGGTCGATTGACCGACCTCGCGTATGTTTTCAGACTGTTTTGTTTCGTTAATTATAACACCCTATTATGAGACTGAAAAGAGACTTGTAGGATGTTAGTAATGACTTACCCAAGATTGAAAGATACGGGAAGGGCATTGGTTAACGTTTTAAGACGGCTAGGTTACTAAGACTGAAAGCTATGTGACCTAGAATTTAGGAATCACCCTTATTGTTGACACTCAATATTTGTGAGACCTAGGAACTAATAGCATAGGCCAAAAGGAGCTATTAGGTAACATAGACCGAGAGGATTTGTTACATCCCTTACGCGACTGAGATACATGTTGACCTAGACTATATACCGTCGTACCTTTTACGAACCGATCATCCTAGCATTCTTTAAATTATAAGTTTTATTCATATCTTTAATTTTGTTTCATCTTGCCTTTACTTTATTAGCCTTAGTGACATATCAAACTTCCAAACCCCCAATTCGTTACTATAAACATAGACCTAAAACAACTAACACTCCCAACCTCCTTGTGGTTCGACCCTGACTTTCACTATCTATAGTTAAAGTTTAGGAACTATAAATTTTATTTTTGACGCCCACAACGACGGGTGTCAAATTTTGGCACCGTTGCCGGGGAGGTAGCGCTAGTGTTAGTTGTTTTTAGTCTTTTGTCTTTTTCTTTTGCCGTCATGACCATCTCCCCTTTTCCACAATTCGAGCATGAACCATTGTATATCTATTGTGATAGATTAACCACTTTCCTTTCTTAGTTTGACTAACCTATTAGTATTGGGGAGGTTTGTCGTATCATTTATGATGGAGTTACTGGTAAAACCTTGATTGAGATTGAGGTAAATTGTATCAAAAACTAAGAGTCTAGCTAATCGGTGAACTGTAAGTCATATGATGAAAGGATCATCACTCGCTAGCTCTCAAGTGAACCCCGTCCAACCTGCATGTATCTACATACATGAAAACATGTACGCCAAAATCAGTGGGGAGTGACTAGAGTTCTCCTAGCCACCTTTTGTAACGACACGTAACAAGCAAAGCATACAGAACACTCCAACATATATAAACATGTGAAGCATATCAATATCTCAATAACTGATCTCATACTATCATGCAGTCACTAATGCACAGCTCTCAACCAACTTCGGAAACTATTTGGAAAGAGAGCCGGTTTCCCTACCGGTTGCCCGGTCGGGGGGTCTTTCAATCCAAACCATTTACGAAACTGACTTAGAGTCATCCAATGCCTTGGATGAACAATAACAATGTAACACCCCAAGAGTATGAGAAGAAAGTTGTCCCACATCGGTAGAATGTGAGGCTTGTGATATGTTTATAATAGCTTCCACCCACCACTTAGTAACAAGGCCTTGTGCTTTTGGGCTTAAGTGAGGACAAATAATGGGCCCAAAAGTGTGCACCCATCTTATTGGGGTTGTGTTACGACCGTGGTGGGTCGGGTTGTTACAAATGGTATCGGAGCGACCCTGCGACCGTGTGGTGAGCCTGTGGTCGGGAGTACCCGGGTCACACACCTAGCGGGGGAGGATTCAGGCCCTGGTTGTGGTCAAGTTTGAGGCACAACGAGGACGTTGTGTTCTTTAAGTGGGGGAGTTTGTAACACCCCAAGAGTATGAGAAGAAAGTTGTCCCACATCGGTAGAATGTGAGGCTTGTGATATGTTTATAATAGCTTTCACCCACCACTTAGTAACAAGGCCTTGTGCTTTTCGACTTAAGTGAGGACAAATAATGGGCCCAAAAGTGTGCACCCATCTTATTGGGGTTGTGTTACGACCGTGGTGGGTCGGGTTGTTACAAACAAGGTCAAACATCAGACTCATCAATATCAACCAGTATATCATCATATAAACATCTATATCTGACACTGTACCAACTCAAGGCAAGCAGATATACAACAGCTAGTACAAAGGTTTAGAGGCGACATCTTAACGCATAACCTATATACCAAGTTCACAATATCAAGCAAGGACTCAGAGGCGAAAACTCAACACATGGACCAGCTATCACAGAACACTAGACTCAGAGGCGAAAACTCAACGCATGGACCATCATTCAATTCATAATCACAAGTAAGGAACTCAGAGGCGAAAACTCAACGCATGTTCCCCTACTACATCACAAGATACTAGACTCAGCGGCGAAAACTCAACGCGTGTTCTAGCACCAAACCTGATGCCCGTCGTTGAGGGTACCAAAGATAAAATTTATAATTCCTAACTTTAACAATAGATAGTGAAAGTTAGGGTCGAACCACAAGGAGGTGGGGAATGTTTATTGTTTGATGTTAATGTCTAAAGTAACAATTTTTGGGGTTTGATTGATTGATTACTATATCTAAGGCAAAGATTAAAATAAAACAAGAAATAAAGATGAGAATAAAATATAATAAAAGGGATGCTAGGATGTTCGGGTAATAAATAGCTAAGGTAAAATAAATCCTAAGGTCAACATGTATTGCAGTCGCGTAAGGGGGTGTAACATATCTTTTTAGGTCTATGCTACCTAATAGCTCCTTTCGGCCTATGCTATTAGTTCCTAGGTCTCACAATTATTGGGTGTCAACAATAAGGGTGATTCCTAAATTCCAGGTTACATACCTTTCAGCCTTGAGTAACCTATCCGTCTTAAGGTGTAAACCAATGCCCTTCCCGTATCTCTCAATCTTGGGTAGGTCATTACTAACATCCTACAAGTCTCCTTATGGTCTCATTGCAGGATATTATAATTGACAAGAAAAGACGAAATAAGAAAACAGACGCGAGTGGTCGACCGACCAGCTACTCCAGTCGGCCGACCACGGCCTTGGTCGACCGACCAGCTATTCCGGTCGGCCGACCGTGGTCCTGCTACAGGTCGGTTTTTCGGATTTTATTTACCTCTGCATATTATCCCCTACATCCTAACATATGAAAATTAGCTACTCATGATTATTAAGACGATCATAAAATTGGGAATAAACATGGAGAACGTAGTAAATAATCTAAGCATGCAAGATTCAATAAAGCTTGGGATTCTAACTTAACAATTATAATAAAAATAAGAACTATAATAAAAAGCTAGATTAAAAGAGTAATTACCACAATTGGAATTAGGGCAGAAAGAAACTAACTTTATTGATGAATGCTTGAAAACTATTGAAAGATTACAAAACTAAAGCTTGAATAAAACTTGATACTGAAAGATTCGATGCAAAACTTGATTATCAAGATCTAAGATCTAAGATATGATATGATACCTAACCCTAATCACAAGATTAGTTTTTATAGGTAGAAAAAGTAAGAGTTTCCTAAAGACTCTAATTCTACTTTATTTCCGAAAAGAATCGCATGGGCTTCGTTCTGGTCGGCCGACCCGTTTGCCTGGTCGGTCGACCGCTTCTTGCTGGACTTCTCTTATTTCCGGCCTTTCTTGGAAATTGGGCTTTATGAAAATCAGGCCTGGTCGGCCGACCCGTTTAACTGGTCGGTCGACCGTGTACGGAAATCTTCGGATTTCTTCTGTTTTGACTCTTGGTACTTGATTTTGACTCCAGTTGACTTTCCATTTATTCCTTAATTAAGCAAAAGACTTGAGGATACAAATTTGGTGCCAAATCGTCTCTTTTCCGCATAAATCTGCAAAAGTGCATAAAAATACGAAAGTACACAATTTGTGGGAAATAAAGGCTAAAACATAGTAAATGAGCGACCAAATACGTGTAAAAATAGATGTAAAACATCATAAAATAGACACGTATCAAATTCCCCAAACCAAACCCTTGCTTGCCCTCAAGCAAGAAATAAACTCGATCTTAACTAATGGAACGATTTCAATCTCAGAGCGAAACTTACATGTAAGCCTATACCAATGTCAAGTACAAAATGAGAAAGCTTTTAAATCATGCAAACGAGTTATAGGGTTGTCAGATTTGCAAATAAAGAAACTATAGAGACTTTATACCATGGACTCTCGCGGTACGCTCGAGACACTCATGAAGCAAAAGGTGAGTATATGTAAAAGATAGAAAGAAGTAATTTTGTAGAGACACTCACCTAACTGCGACCCATGGAAACATGCCTGCAATCTAACATGAACAAGAATTCTACAACTTCGTATAACAATCTCATTTAAGTGGCCTAAATACATGCAAATGAGGTAATAAAAGATATGTGAGGTAAAAGGTAAAAAGTGGTTAAGATGTTTTTGGATTTGTGGGGTTAGTAGCCAAGCTAGTAAAACTGATTTCCAACAACAAACTTCACACTTTTGATATTAAGAAAGTGCTCTTTTGTAGCACAACTCTCACATTAAATATAAGAAAGGACTCCCAAAAATTTTTGAATGAGGTATGGGAGTGATAACAAATAAAAGAAAGGGATTTTTGGAACGAAAATTTTTTTTTTCTGATGACGCCAGGTGGTCGACCGACCTATACAGGCGGTCGGTCGACTGTCTTCTGCATTTTCCGGATTTTTTTTTCTTTTTTTCCGTTTTTTCTTTCTTTCTTTTCTTTTCTTTTTGCTCAAGATAGCTTACAAACCAAGATACCTCCAATAAGTCAAACCAAAGACCACAAATACTAGCTTGGAAAGGTAGGCTAAGTATGGGATGTAGTTTTGGGGGAATAAAAAGGCAAATTTGGCTTTGTGAAGCTTATGGGTAAATATGAGAAAAGGGATCCCAAATGCACGTATCAAGACTCACAAAACGAGATAGTAAAACAAGTATATAGCAATTCAAGTTCATGTTTATGCATATTGATGTAACATGTTCTAAGGGGAGTACTACTCACATCCTAGACGACTGGTTTAAGAATGAAACCAGGAATAAGGCTCTAAAACTTAGAATGTATAAGTAGGTCGCCAAGGTATAAGTCAAGTCTCAAGATATGCAAGTTGACAAAAACTCGTAGATATGCAAAAGACTCTCATACTAAAACAAGTTGACAAGGCAAGGTAAAGATATAAACATGTAAGATAGCTAAATCATCCTTGAAATACTTTCGTTCCAACTCGACCTATATGCTAAAATAAACGTGCATTTTTTTTGGAATTTTTGAATTTTTTTAATTTTTTTGGATTTTTGTATATATAAGGAAAATAAAGAAAAGAACGATGCAAGACAGAAATGCAGTAAACGTGTGACAAAATGCAATGCATGTAACACGAAACCATTCCCCAAACCAACCCGCACAATGTCCCCATTGTGCATTAGCCTAAGTAAAGGTTTCAGAAAATTAAAGAAAAGATGCAATAAAAAGAAAAACCAAGGAAAAACTGGAAAGAACTCACTGGGTTAAAAGATGCATGAGAAAAACCTCCCCAAACCAGCATAAGCTGGGACGTTTTGGTGGTCAGCAGTGCCACTAAAGTACCAAAGACGATTTCATGATTTCCAAGGAAGAAAAACGAAAGACTGCAGCGGACAGTAGGTCGACCGACCGGTGTTTCTGGTCGATCGACCTCCTGTGAACAGCGGAAAAATCTGCGAAACAGCGCCTCTGGTCGACCGACTGATGATTCTGGTCGGTCGACCAGCGGAGTCCTGGAGGTCTTCTTTTTTTCGGAAATCCTGAAAAAGCAAGAAAAAAATGCGCGCCCAACAATGCGCGAGATGCCAAAACGATTCTTAAAGTCTTAACTACTAGCAAGCCAAACTAAAAAGTCTCACACAACATAAAATAAATTGTCTTAAAATTGCAACTTAAAACAACTATCCGCTGAAGATGCGGAAAATATCCGACCACGGCTTCTGACGGCATGCCGTAGTCTCCACGGTGTTTGCTTTAGTGGCAAAACACATCTTCTTTCCTCCGTCGTAAAGCATATGCGACGGTCTCTCTTCTTGAGCCTGCCTCTTCTTCTTTTTCTCCTCTCGATCCACGACATCTGGATCCTCATCTTCTTCATAGCTTAAGCATCCCATTCCTCCTCTTTGGATGATGACTTCCTTCTCCTTGGGTTTCCCCAAACCAGTTCCTGCAATAGTCATAACAGAAGTGTCCTCCCTACTGCTCCCAATCTGGGGCGGAGGTGTAAAAACAGATACAGGAACAGGTAATAAAGTGGGAGAAGTAGTGATGACCTCATACTTTTTCTCAGAAGTGATAGCATTACATGTGATGGGGGTCATAGCATCCTTCTTCCTATAGGATAGGCCATAGACAATAGAATGTTTGCCTACTTTGAAGGTTAGAGTTCCAGTGCCTACATCTATAATGGCACCTGCAGTGTGAAGAAAGGGTCTTCCTAGAATTATGGGTATATGGGCATCCTCTAGGATGTCCAAAACAACAAAGTCGACTGGGAAGAAAAACCTGTCAATACGCACAGGGATGTTTTCTAATACCCCTACAGGTTCTATAGATGTGCGATCTGCCATTTGGAATGTCATACTGGTCACTGCAAATTCGGTCATTCCTAGTTTTAAGGCAACGCTTAGGGGCATGACACTTATACTAGCACCTAAATCGCATAGAGCCTTCTTAACTGGGAAGGTTCCTATATTACAGGGGACAGAAAAACTTCCAGGGTCCTCTAGTTTATGAGGGGCAATGACATGAGTTAAAAAACTGGATGACTCTTCAGTGAGAGCCACAGACTCAACCTTTTCTAGAGACCTCTTTCTTGACAAAAGCTGTCTCATGAATTTAAGATAAGAAGGAACTTGTTGAACTAATTCTAAAAATGGGACTTGAACATTTAATGAACGAATCACATCTTTAAATTTGTCAAAAGATACCTGATCCTTTGAAGGCACGAGTCTCTCTGGAAAAGGAGCAGCTGAGGATTCCGTATTTGCAGCCCTTTTTAAAAACCTGGGGGTCTTATCACCCCGGAAAAGAAAATCCCGCAAGTTGTTCGGCAATTCTGGACGAAAGGGAACTTCAGGTTCTGCTTCAGTGGTCGGTCGACCAGTATCTTCGGTCGGTCGACCAGTCTCCTGTTCAGGCGAAAATTTCAGATCCTGCTCCGCGGTCGGTCGACCAGATTCTTCGGTCGGTCGACCGCCTTCACTGCTACTCGCCTTTTTTTCTTTCTCTGCCCCCACTTTGGCTCCACTTCGCAGGGTTACGACGTTAAGAGTCTCCTTCTTCTGGTCCGGTTTGGTTGGAAGTTGACCCGGAGCCCTAGTATCATTTTTGCTCGCGATCTGAGCAATCTGGGACTCTAACATCTTCATCCCTGCCTCTCTAGCCTGCGACTCCTTCTGAACCAACCCAATAAGATTTTGGATAAGAGCGTCTGTGTTGGGTGGCGGATTAGAAGGTGGTTGAGGGTTGAAAGGTGGTCTTTGGAAATTTTGTTTATGTGGGGGTACATAGGTGGAATTTTGCTGAGGTTGCATGTGCTGTGGGTTTTGAACATTCTGGCTTGTCCACCTTAAGTTGGGATGGACATTGTTATTATTTGGGTCATAGAAATTGTTCCCACGATAATGCTGAAAAGCGGCGCATGTTTCATTAGATGAAGTACAGAACTTTGACACATGCCCTTCTCCACCGCACCTCTCACAAGCAAAGGGTCCGTCCTGAACGGCGTTCACCTGGTATATTCCTCCCTTGCTTCCACTCCCTAGATCGAGCTTTCCTGCAGCCTCAAACTTTTCCAACTTGGCCGTTAAGGCCTCAATTGCTGACAGGTTGTACTCAGATTTTCTCTGATTTCCTCTGGAAGTACCATGCTCAGCGCGGTGCACAGCAACATCTTCTATTAACTTGAGACCCTTAGTCTCTCCTGAATTATCCTGGAATCTTCCATTAGCTGCAGCATCTAGGTAGGCCCTGTTGTCATCATAGAGGCCATTGTAGAACTGGTTGCAAAGAAACCATTGTTCGAATCCGTGATGTGGTATGGATCGAACAAGTCTCTTGAACCTGTCCCACGCCTCGCTAAAATCTTCATTGGGACCTTGCTTGAAATTAGTGATCTGCGCTCTTAAAGCATTAGTCTTTGATGCAGAATAGTATTTTCTGTAGAATGCTAAGGCTAAGGTGTTCCAATCCGTGACTCCCGCAGCAGTGCGGTCAAGATCTCTGTACCACTCTCTCGCAGAGTCCCTAAGGGAGAAGATAAACATGGTCTGTTTAATCTGGTCCTGCGTCACTCCTTCTGGGGGTGCTATAGAGCATATGTAATCTGTGAAGATTTCAATATGCTTAGCAGCATCCTCATTGGCCGAGCCTCCAAATTGGTTTCTTTCAACCATAGTAATATAGGCAGGCTTGGCCTCGAATGGCTTCCCAGTACCTGCAGGTAAAGTGAACCCTTTGTATAGGTCCTTTGCCTGAGGCATGGAGTGACTGGCAATAGTAGCTTCTTCTGCCATATTATCTTCTTCTTTAGGAAAAACTGGAAAATAGGTAAAAGGTGGTGTTTTTGGTGAAAGCGGATTGATGGGTGAATTCGGTTGCGAAGGTGGTGTTTTTGGTGAAGATGGTGGTAACTCGAAAAGGTCTTCTTGAAATAAAGAGGATGGTGACCCTCCCTCTTGATTTGCTAGAAGTTGCTTTCTTCTTTCCCTAAGAGTCCTCTCAATTTCGAGATCAAGTGGTAGGAGTTCTCCTTGAATTGACCTGCGCATAAGAGGAAACTACAAGAAAAAGGTGAGAAGGTTTAAGGAACATAAAGTTCCTTAAACAAAAAGGGAAACAAAAACAATAAACAATAAACACTGGCGTCACCTCCCCGGCAACGGCGCCAAAATTTGATGCCCGTCGTTGAGGGTACCAAAGATAAAATTTATAATTCCTAACTTTAACAATAGATAGTGAAAGTCAGGGTCGAACCACAAGGAGGTGGGGAATGTTTATTGTTTGATGTTAATGTCTAAAGTAACAATTTTTGGGGTTTGATTGATTGATTACTATATCTAAGGCAAAGATTAAAATAAAACAAAAAATAAAGATGAGAATAAAATATAATAAAAGGGATGCTAGGATGTTCGGGTAATAAATAGCTAAGGTAAAATAAATCCTAAGGTCAACATGTATTGCAGTCGCGTAAGGGGGTGTAACATATCTTTTTAGGTCTATGCTACCTAATAGCTCCTTTCGGCCTATGCTATTAGTTCCTAGGTCTGACAATTATTGGGTGTCAACAATAAGGGTGATTCCTAAATTCCAGGTTACATACCTTTCAGCCTTGAGTAACCTATCCGTCTTAAGGTGTAAACCAATGCCCTTCCCGTATCTCTCAATCTTGGGTAGGTCATTACTAACATCCTACAAGTCTCCTTATGGTCTCATTGCAGGATATTATAATTGACAAGAAAAGACGAAATAAGAAAACAGACGCGAGTGGTCGACCGACCAGCTACTCCAGTCGGCTGACCACGGCCTTGGTCGACCGACCAGCTATTCCGGTCGGCCGACCGTGGTCCTGCTACAGGTCGGTTTTTCGGATTTTATTTACCTCTGCATATTATCCCCTACATCCTAACATATGAAAATTAGCTACTCATGATTATTAAGACGATCATAAAATTGGGAATAAACATGGAGAACGTAGTAAATAATCTAAGCATGCAAGATTCAATAAAGCTTGGGATTCTAACTTAACAATTATAATAAAAATAAGAACTATAATAAAAAGCTAGATTAAAAGAGTAATTACCACAATTGGAATTAGGGCAGAAAGAAACTAACTTTATTGATGAATGCTTGAGAACTATTGAAAGATTACAAAACTAAAGCTTGAATAAAACTTGATACTGAAAGATTCGATGCAAAACTTGATTATCAAGATCTAAGATCTAAGATATGATATGATACCTAACCCTAATCACAAGATTAGTTTTTATAGGTAGAAAAAGTAAGAGTTTCCTAAAGACTCTAATTCTACTTTATTTCCGAAAAGAATCGCATGGGCTTCGTTCTGGTCGGCCGACCCGTTTGGCTGGTCGGTCGACCGCTTCTTGCTGGACTTCTCTTATTTCCGGCCTTTCTTGGAAATTGGGCTTTATGAAAATCAGGCCTGGTCGGCCGACCCGTTTAACTGGTCGGTCGACCGCTTCTGTACGGAAATCTTCGGATTTCTTCTGTTTTGACTCTTGGTACTTGATTTTGACTCCAGTTGACTTTCCATTTATTCCTTAATTAAGCAAAAGACTTGAGGATACGAATTTGGTGCCAAATCGTCTCTTTTCCGCATAATTCTGCAAAGGTGCATAAAAATACGAAAGTACACAATTTGTGGGAAATAAAGGCTAAAACATAGTAAATGAGCGACCAAATACGTGTAAAAATAGATGTAAAACATCATAAAATAGACACGTATCAAAACCCCTGCACTCCGGGTAAGGTATGACAACCTGACTGCCCCGCCGTGCAGTTGCTCTACTTGTCAGACTCAGAGGCCAGTTTAAGGCATGTCCTGACGCGATCACTCAAACATGTCTGGACTCAGAGGCGAAAACTCAACGCATGTCCCAGACATGACAAACAAACACATATAGAGCTCAGAGGCGACATCTTAACGCATACCTCCATACATGACAAACAATCTACGTATTAAGTTCAGAGGCGACATCTCAACGCATAACTTAATACGCATCACAACAACCATTCAACTTTAAACTACACTTTAGTTCTTATCTCTAATATCACTAATCAACACTTAATTAATCCCGAGAACGAACTTGAGGGAGAGCCGGTTTCCCTTTCGGTTACCCGACCGGGGGGTCTCTATCCTCACTCCATTCCCGAACCCAATATAGTGTCGCGCATTCTCCGGGGACCTCAAACACATATCAAAGGTACACGGAACGAGTTTCAACCAAAACCGATTAATCGTTTAAAAGATAAACAATTAAAGATAAACAGGGCTCTCAGCCGGTCAGTGGCAGGCAGCCGGCTGACCGTCTGACAACCCGTGTCCCTTTTTAATTCTTTTGAAAACAAAACAAGGCGTCAGGGGTCCCCAGCCGGTCGGCGGGCAGCCGGCCTACCGGTTGGACACCCATTCTCTCCTTTCTCTTTCTTGACAACACGAAAATAGGCAAAAAGGGTTCCCAGCCGGTCGGCAGGCAGCCGGCCTACCGGCTGGGCACCCAACACCCTACATTTACGAATTTCGCAAAAATCCTATGATGCACTCCCAGCCGGTCGACCGGCGGCCGGTCGGTCGACCGGCTCAGAGTTCCTGAGCACGAAAAACGCAACTTACAGTAATATAAAATCTCGACCAAATCGATACTAATCTTCTATAATCGCAACATACAAGGTTTACCTAGTATAACCAATCATCAAAATACTATCTATCAGCACTTAAACCCACACACAATCCTCAATACGAATATTATTTGTATCCGTCGCAAGTATACAATATATGAAATTTTAACAATAAACATGAATAACATATACCAAGCATATGAAGTCTTTCTTGAGGGTTCCTAGCATGATATTAAGTTCCATCAACAACCACAACAACCATAATCAGAAACTTAAGCATTCAAAACCAAGCAAAGTGCTAATTTTACAATAAAGGCCGAGTTTCTCATTATCGTCACCTTTTACGCGATTAAGCTCCTATCTTCTCTTCAATTTCGCCACAAACCTCCTTGGGATCCTCTATGCCTCTCCCTACAACATGAAAAACAGATTTAGAGGCTAAACTCGGATTATACCCAAAACAACCCAAATTTCGAGTTGAAGGAAACGAGAAACGGAGTGACGGATGACTTGCAAATTCGACGAGGATTCCGAAAATGTAATTATTACCTCGATTCGGCGAACGGATGATGACGTAATTTGAGAAAGAAGATGAAGTTTTAGGAGGGAAATGGAGAAAAGAGTTTACAGTTTTTGTTTTTGAGGAAATGTTGAAATGTCGACATATACAAGGTTTTAGGGGTTTAAATTTGTACTTTCCGTTTAAATGAAACGGACCTTTGAAAGTGAACGGGTTTGTTGAGTCGGATTACTTGCCACGTTATATTCGTCTTAAGGACTTAAGGTTCTTAAGACGGATCTTATGATTTATTAAAATACTTCTCAATAAACTATTAAAATATATTTGATTACTTCAAATAATTAAAAGCCTTTAAAATATAAATCACGAAAATATGGGATGTTACAATCACCCAATCTTCAAAAAGTTTCGTCCTCGAAACTCGAAGACAGAGATAAGTACGAAAACAACTCTAACTTTCAAAATGAACCATACGGGTCATGACAACCCAAGACTTTATCTTTCAAAAAGGTTTCAAAAAGAAAAGGTCTCAAGCCACAAGTCTTGTCAATGGATATTGGGATTCTCGTTACGTATTCAAGAGTCCGACATTCCAGATCTGAGACAAGTCCCAAAATTAAATCAGTCAAAATTCGAAATTTAGGTCGATTCGGTGTTGATGAGCACAGTACGGGTTATCAGACGTCTCTAATAACACGTTCTAGTGGCAATCAACGCTGAAGTCTACCAAATTGTAAAATGTTCTGTTCTTCAAAATCAAGTTTCCTTCAAAATTAACCTTTTTCTCAAATTTTTGGAACATAAAATTGCAACAATGAGGAAAAGTTACTTCTAACGGAAGAGGAAACAATTTCAATTCCTCAAAACAATTACGCTTCTTCCATAAACAGTGAATTTAAAGTCAACAATTGGGGAACAAGTTTCAAAACAGACGGTTGAGAGCGCGGGAACAGACGCAGAGCTTATTTTCAACATGGAGGATTAGGGGTTTCAAGCCTTACGACTGTTAGAACACCAAAAGGAGGGTTGAAGAAACAGAACAATTAAGTCGGAGGTTAAAGAAGACGGTAACCTTTGCCAAACATGGGTACCCTAACCGCTCAATCCGTAATCAAAACATCGTTACAACGATTTCTAGTAAATCCCAAGGAGACGTTTCCAGTGACCTCGATACTCACAATGGTTTCACGGTCCCTCTTACCCCTATCTCATCCACAGAACATGGTATTCCTCAACCAGAAGGTTTGCAAAACTCTAACTCAATTACTCAAAAATCTGTTAGATCAAGGTTAAGGATCTCTTACGCAAGGTGGAAGCCTCATACAAATACCTCAGACCAAGGTTTACGCACTTCCTAAATCTAAATCTGAATTCTATCACCAAAACATCGAATTCTGAAATTAGGATGCTAAACTTTTTACACTTATGACTTTTCTCAATTAGACAGGCCATGACCAAAATTACCTATATCCTTTAGTCCTACGTAGTTTAATTCCATCAAATTCATCCTATGGGGGTACTTCGAAATCCTAAGTTCTCCAAAGTCATCTATTACCATAAAACGAACATTCCAAGGCAAGGTCTCACTAAGGTAACAACTTTCAAGTCAAGCGTATCTATGACTGGCCCTCATGACTAGTTCGTCAAAACGATTCCGATCTCAAAGTTCCTTGAAGTCTAAAGCAACATTATCCCTTTCGATGATTTATCCCTCCAAAGTATAGATAAACCATCTCAGATAGTTCCCAAATGACGATTCAACCAAACTCTCAGACTACTCAACTCATGTGATATATCTACTATACTTGTATCACAGTCCACAACTAACCACACTCAAATCAACGCGTTTCTGGACTACCTCTCTCAACGAATCATTCATTCTCAAACTGATGATGTATTAAGATCCATCAAGTAATATAATACTCCGTTTCGTTTATTTAATATTTTAATATTAATTGTGTGTCGATGAGTTATGAGATAAGTTAAGCTTTTGCAAGCAAAGATAATTTGGTGAACAAGGTTCTTACGTGTTAGTAGTTTGACTCGTATATGCGATTGTGTAACAAAACCGTAATTGAGTTATGTTATTTGGGCCTTGGAATGCGTGAAAGGCTATACCCATATACAGATAGCCACGTCAAATGGGCCTAGGGTTGTGTGAAAACACAACCCATTCACGACCTACACAATTCTGAAATCAGAATTTAGGAAAAAACCTCGCTGCCGCCTCATATTTACACCCCAAGTAAACCCTTTTCTAACCTAGTCGACATACACACACCCACCACACCTTCTGCCGCCACTCCAGTGTTTGCATAGGAGAGGTCTCCACGGTGGTTTAGGGGTGGCTCATTATGGTGTTACAGCAGGTTTTGTCAAGGGTGTACAAACGCGGGTTTTCGGGTCTGATGGGGGTGCTGGGTTGTCGACGAGCTTTCAGGCGGTCCTTAAGATGGCGAAGACCACCACTGACTTCCCTGGAACCACCGTGGCTTAGAGGCGAGCCTGGTGGTGCCACAAGTGAAGCCAGTGGTGGTGGTTGGTGCCTAGGGTGGTGTTTGTCAATGCTGTCGGCAGGCTATTTTGTTCGGGTCTGTTGCGTGTTTAACGAATTTTGCGCGTGTTTATGATTCTGGGAATTTGTTTGTCGTATTCATGTTTGCTAATCAAAACCATGATGGTCATTATTACTAATCATGAAAATTATTATTATTATTATTATTATTATTATTATTATTATTATTATTATTATTATTATTATTATTATTATTATTATTATTATTATTATTATTATTGTTTTATTATTGTTAGTTATTTTTATTAGTGTTAGTATAAGGCATGGATTTTATAAGTGATATATATTATGATATATGGTATTAATGTCATGGTTGTGAGTATTGTTAGTAAACACGTTTTTTACAATTATTGTTACTATCAATTATGTTAATATTATAAGTCATGATCTATTTATTTTGATAATAGTCGTGGGGTTGTTAATAAGGGATTTGGTTATTTGAAATCATGCTATATTTAGTAAGTCTTATTGTTATTGCTATTATTCTTAGTATAAGTCGGCTTTCACTATTTCAATGTTTTCGTTATTGTGTAGTTAAAGGGTATGAGTCGGGAAACCAATAAGTGGGGAAGTTTCTAATTATGGAAACTTTCCATTAATAATGGGTTTCTATTTTAGGAAACTTTCCATTTATGGAAGGTTTCTAATTATAGTAAGTATAGGTTGTTATGGGGTTTCGGGAAGAATTTTTAATTCATTACATATACGTGTTTAGGTTCAAGTCTCGTGTGGAACACTTCTAAGCGAGCTTGGAGTTATCTACAATTCTGCTATTCGAGGTAGGGGAATACCGTATGCCTGTTGATGAGTTACTTGATTATTAATCGTTGTTAACAATGTTCATCTTATTATATTGAATGATTGATATATTGCTTTATTTGATTGAATAATTCTGTGACACGATACGATGTTACGAATAATGGGTCTTGTGATATGGAGCGGAGTAGATTGGGTCTTGTGATATGGAGTGGAGTATATTGGGTCTTGTGACTGGTGTGGAGTATATTGGGTCTTGTGATTGGTGTGGAGGTAATGGGTCTTGTGATCGGTGCGGAGTTTATTTGGCGTTGGATCGGTGCGGAGTATATTATATTGTTGGTATGTTTATTTCTTTTTCCCTACTCAACCTCGTGGTTGACCCTGTGTATTCGTGATCACCTGTGATGAACCAAATTATTGGGGAGAAGATTGACAGGTGGCTGAGGCTAAGGGGAGCTATGGGAGAGAGAGCTTGGATCCGGACCAGACTAAAGTCTAGATCACCTTAGTCAGTTTAGCCTGAGTTGTACTTTCTTTATTTTGTTAAGACTTTTGGATACGGTTGTAAGAACATGTTATGAGTTTAACTTTAATTAAAGTACTGTTTATCTTCCTTTGTATCTACTACCTCGGGAAACCGAGATGGTAACACCCTTACTTATCTAAGGAGTCCTAGTACAGGCCCTTAAATAAATGGGGGTGTTACAAAGTGGTATCAGAGCGAACGATCCTCAGGCCTAAACCAAATAAATAATAATGAACGTAGGAAGAGTCAAATAAGATGAACCCCGAGACGAAACGGTTAGGAGCCCCAAAAAGGGACGGGATGAGTTAGGGGCCCCCTCACACCAAACCTGGGCCCTTTCTGTTCTGTCTCGGGAACCCAATGAGAGTAATTGAAGAGTGGGGTAGATTATATAGTGACCTGGTTATCTGGTACTAACGTTCTTGCAGGAGAAGGAATGAGGTAAGTTATGATGAAATATGGTTGGTAATATATACTGCGAATCATGAGATTGATTGTAATACCCCGTATTTGAGCCTCGGTCAACGGCAGTCAAACCATGTTTTATACAAAATAATTTAAACGGAAGGTTTATAAAGTATTTTACGTAAACTATTATTATTTTATAAATCGTATTTCTACGATTATTTCGTATTTCAAATTATTTTATATTCGAGGATTATTTCGTAAAAGGACATTTCATTCGTATTTCTTAATTTTAATAATATATTTATAATTTATAACTAAATATATTTCCTATTTTATATTTATTTCTCGTTGGTACTTAATTTCTATTTTTATTATTATTTAAGTCGGAATTGTATTTAAATCCTAATTTTTATATATTCTCATATAAGTACTAATGATTTTATACACTTATAATTAATTCAATTAATATTTTACTAATATTAGTCTACATAATTTAATTAGTATTCGCTAATAATATTTTACATAATTTAATTAGTATAAGTAATTCATACGTACTCGTTTGTTTTAAGTTACGGGTTGAGAGCGAGATTTAGCGTCGAGATGCTTGATGGACCGAGTAATGAGATAGATGGGCTCGCCCATTTTATTTTACCCTAACTCAAAAGCCTTTCTTACGTTGTATACATTCCATGACACCTACCAAAACCCTAACTCCTTTCATCGACATACCAAAGACCCAACTTCGACATACCAAAAACCCTAATCATCTGGCAGCCACCGTGAGATTTAGGGTAACACAAGAGGACTGCATCACCACCATCATCACCACCATGATCGTCGCCCACCATGACCTACACCAGTAAGTTTCGTTTTATGTCCACAATAGCTAATTTATTTCGTTGTTTAATAGTTTTGTTTCGAACTGCTATATTGTTGTCGTTTTGGTACAAGGTGTAGGGTAGGGGAAGTAAGGTGTTTATAGGATGTATAGGTTGTTGTGGGGTGGTGCATGGTGGACCGGAACACCACCATAGGGTAGACTTTTAGACACGTCAAAACAGAGTATGAGTGCGTCAAAACAGAGTATGAGTGCGGGGTGAGAACGGGTTTTGCTGGTGTTTTCTGTAGCAGTGAGAGGGAGTCGAGGGCGAGAAGTGACCAACCCTGTAACAACCGTAGGTCAGTGGTGACAACAGTAGTGTTCGTATGTGGTATGGACCGTGGTGGTGGTTGTGGTGAGGCTGACTTAGGACTGAGACACAGGCGGGTAGCAAAATAGGACGCGAATGGTGCGTGTGAGGAAGCATCTTTTGTGGGGTCGTGTAACAATTAAAAGAGGAACGAGGTAGATTGGTAACCACCCCTGGAACCACCGTAGGTCAATGGTGACAACGGTGGTGGCCAGAGGTGGTGGTGGGTCTGGTGGAGAGAGATAAAGACGTAAGAAGAGAGGGAGTTGAAGGGCTGTTGGAAACAAGGTGAATTTGGGGTCGTGTGTGGTCTGGTTTGCATAGGGTTGGTGGTTGTTACGGTAGTCGTGGGTGGTGGCCAACTAGTGGATGTTGTGGGTGGTAGTACAGTCGAGGGTTTGAGACCGGTGTTGGTGGTCGTGGGTGAACAGGCGGGTCGCGGTGGTGCCTTAAAGTCGGGTGCGCAAGTGAAGTAAGAGGTTGTTGGTCTCGGTTGTACGTGTTTGTTCGTGGGTTGTGTTTGTGTTGTTAACATTATTAGTAATATTATTTTAGTAGTGTTGAACGTGTTGTACTTTATTATTATTATTATTATTATTATTATTATTATTATTATTGTTATTGTTATTATTATTGGTGTTATTGTTGATGTTTGTAAACATGATATTATTATTATTATGTTATTATTATTAGTATGACATTATGTTTATAAGTTATTATTTGATATTGTTGATAATAGTATTATTGTTGGTATGATTATCATTATTAGGTTGGTAAGTAATTTTATTATGCAAGAATGTGACGGCTATCAATTGTTCGGGTATATTTTCTATATTCGTTATTCAAATGGAATTGGCTATGAAGTAATTAGAATGAGTTGTTTAAGTTAATTGAAGTAGTAATGTTCAATACGGTCTAGTTATGCGTAATATATTATTTAGATAATTAATTTGATTAACTGATATATTATATTAATTTGCGGAATTGTATTAGTTAGTGATTACAAATATTATATTTGCTAGGTGACGATTTTGAGGTGGCATAGTTCTGTTACCTGCTAGCTTGCTATTGGGCGATTTTTTTCTATCCAGGTAGGTTACACTGGTGCTTGTTCTGTGTTAAGATTTGTATAGATGTGCATTGTATGTTATGGATGCAAATATGAGTTATATGAGCATGGTAGTTAATGGTTAATTATTTTGCATTGCATTCATGAGCATGGCATATACATTGGTTACTGAGATATTGTGAATCATATGGTGTTCTGATATAAAGCCCAGGGTGGTTCTGCAGACCAGGCCTGGTGTCTTATCAGCTTTTGAGCTGGTGTTCGGCGACGGCCGATTATAGTCTGCCGGGAGGTTCGGTATGGCTGGGTGTTTCGGGTTTGAGATTGAGAATGAGATTGAGCTCGAGCATATCATGACATTTGCATATCATCTTCGTTGCATTATTTATTGTGTTACCCTACTCAACCGCGAGGTTGACAGTGTATTCGTGTACACCTACGATGATCCGGTATGGGGAGTAGATTTTACAGGTCAGAGACAGATGGACTAGGAGCTTGGGCAAGGAGTGAGACATGGCGTGGACCTACTTAGAATTAGATCATATCTAGAGAAGTCATCAGTTGTATTTTCTTTTCCGTTATGTAGTAGCTGTAATAACCAAAAGTTTAAATTTTATCAGTTTTATATAAAGTACTTTGGTTTGTTTAATTTGTTATTCACTACCTCGGACATTCCGAGATGGTAACCGTCCTATTTATTTGAGAATGTCTTGCCAAAGGCTCTTAAATAAATGGGGGTGTTACATTGATGTTGAATGTTGACCGAGATATACTATTTATGGTATTGAGAACAAGAGTTTTGAATATGAGCTTTACTTGTATATGGTGATATGCATGCGGCTATATGATCCCTGAACCGTTAAGTAGAGATATAGTATAATGATATGTGTAATGAGTTGATGAGCTATGGCTACCTAAAAGGATAGATGTAGGAGAGATATGATCATAATTGACTGGAATGGTTAGTAGAGCCAGCTATGCTATGTCGTTATAGGATGTGGAACCAAGTTAAGTCTTATGGGTAAAGCTAGTAGACCGAACCGAATGTCGTGCCCGTTGATAATTGTCTGTACTATTCTATGTGTGTATACACTTCTTATTTGCATTCCTTATACTTTGCAAGAGTTTACTGATAGGCATACTAGTCAAATGTGATCGGAAATTGAGATTTATGATTTTATTATTTTACTAATTGCTTTAGCAATCCATGTTTAGTAATATGCAGAATGTGTGTTCTAAGCTAGGAATGTATATAGTCATGTGTTGCGTATATCGTATTTAAAAATTTTATGCCTGTTATATACACTTAATTCGTTACGAAGTTTGTCATCAATAAGAGATACGTAGTAGTCCCTAGGTTATATTTCCGTACTTGGATACACCTGTATAACTATCAAGTTATTTAATTGTCTTTATCTTCAAATGATGCCAACTACAATTGAAATGAGGAATGAATGTTAATATGGTACAGAGTGATGGCTATGCTTCAAATGTTTGTCAATGTATTTGGATAAGAAAGGTTGAGTGTGGATGTAGTAATGTGTAATTGAAAAGGGACCAAAATTTTTAATAAATTTTCAGAATGTCACCTGGTTTGTTCGGGCTGTCACTTTATACGTGTTTCATAATTGAGGATGAAAATTTTATGTATGATAACCTTCTGAGTTGGGTTTACAATACTAGTGTCTTATCTTGATATGAGTTATGTCTTTGGGGGAAATAAATCTTTTATTTGTCAGTAGTCAGACTGTTACTACATAGTCCCGTTTTGACCTATCTTTTGTAACAAAAAAAAATAATAATAAAAAAAAGTAAAAAAAAAAATCATTTAAAACTTGGTTATTGCTTGTGCATAGTTCCAACTCTACTGTTCAGAATGATCGTTCACGTTTTCAAAATGTTACGCCATGTAAAATCTTAACGAGCTGTTATTCAATTGTGATTTTTGCAAGATGCCTAAAACTTTGCTGAAATCCTGTAAAGTTATTGTTCAAATCGTTCGAGTTGTAAATATTGTTTTAAATAATTTCATGGAGGTATGCATTCGATACTTTTACTCTGTTTAACTAATTCCTTATACCTACTAAAAGATTATGTTTGCTCGCACGTTAGCTAAGCTGTTATTTAATTATGATTTTTGTAAGTTGTTGCATAACGTTTAATTGGTGAAGTTGTGAGGTATGTAAGTTTCGTATCAAAAAGTTTAATCAAATGTGAATTATGAGATGTGACCACGTGATATCCTGATATGGCATTGGCAACATGAATAACATGCATATGGTATGAGTATGAACCCCACTATATGAGGGCGTAACCTTGTTTATCTCGTCAAATCCAATATAAAATCATTTCAATTATATGTCTAATTTTAAAGATGTGCTGCTTGTATGTGATGTCAAAGGCATGTTTACCCGAGAAGAGTCCTGCCAAGTGGCAGAAGGAAATTTAACTGGTAAGCTTATTGGTATGATATAGCAACCTAATGGTTATACGTAACTGTGATTAATTGAACAAAGGGAATCTTGTGGATGTTCTTTCGTATATTAATGGTTATCTCCGTCTAGTTCCCTGTGATTATGATCTTCATAACTTTTCAAGTGTATTTCTATACCATACAGTGAATTGCATATTGTTATATTTAGAATCTGACCACGATGTGTTGAAATGCTAACTAGTTGTCATGTGATTTATGGAAGTACTAGTCTGGTGAATTCGTTTACTTTTATCGCTAAAACTTTCATAGTTCATGAACTAAAAGAACAATGTTACAAAAGAAGAATCAGAATGCCTCCATGTAGTCTTAAATCTGAGTTGTAGATGGTAAGATTGTTCTGAATTGAGTTTATGACTGTCACAAACTACCTTTTATTGCTTCAAACATTTCAAAATATTTTCAAGGTGACAAACAAGGATAAAGCTTGATGTTCGATAATTATGGTGATTGTTTGCAGATGACAATCCTGTAGCTATGTGTAGATGAAAACCAGCTTGAATGTTTAATTGTTGCGCGTCGTATAAATCTCTTATTGTGCAAATCATATATAATAATAGCTCCATGATAAATGAGGTAATATGAGTGGACGGGGAATGTACCTAAGTGAAATATACTAACTAATTGATATCTGGGAATGTTAAACGATCTTGCGAAGTCTATTAGTTATTTATGTCTTGTGAGGCATGTCCATGTTCCATGTTTAATTACGTTAATTAATTTTGCGCTATGTCTTTTCCTAAATATGGTTTTGCTTCAAAAATATGTTTATGAACATGAAACGTTTTAAATTGTCAATTATGAACTATGAGTTTTTCTTGATTATTTATGTAGTTGTGAATACTAGCTTGCGTTGAAATTTCATGGGTGTGTAAGTGTTGTCTAGTCCGAATCTGTTTTACTGCGTACCACGATCCTACCGGCCCTAATACTTTATTGTTGTTCGAGGTTATATGTTATATGATAATTGATATGAGTCTCTTTTGAGTACTGATTTTGAGTTGAATATTAGTAGTTGCCCTTTTATTTTGATAGTTAAAATTTTCTATTGATGAGAAAATTCTTTTGTTTGTGAGATGGGTAAGCTTGTGGTAATTGATTAGTTTGCGTTATGTACGATGATTCGGTATTAGATTGGTTGGTATAGCATACAAGTTCTGGTTTTATGAACTGTGAAATCATAAGTATACATACAAGCATGTTAATGAATTTGGTTAAGATATGTACGTTGTCATGTTAATCAAACTGTTGGGATAGAGTTTGAGGAGACTGAGTTGCTCTTGAGACTAGGACAAAGACAATTAATGATGTTGTGTTTAGATTGAGATTGCAGTTCAGTGTTTTATCGAGTTGTCGCATTGTTTGACCTTGACTAGTGGGTGAGTAGCTTAGAGTTTTTACTCTCTAAGTGTTGAGCAGTTTCTTTCATGGAACGTTTGACAATATTGATATTGAAATCGAGATGAGAATTGGTTACTGGTTTTGAGATATGAGTAATTAGGCCGTTGTGCCACATTGTGTTTACGGTCCGATGTGACATTGGTTATTGAGTTATATTCAGGGTTTGAAACCGATTTTGAAATGGAAGTATTGATTTGCGGTTTTATTCCGCCTGTTCACTCACCCCTTGTCTCTGGTCTTAGGGTCGACGATGAGAATGTGATACTTGGTTATTTGAAGTAATTTTTTTTGTAGAAGTTAGAGTAATGAGCTAGAATTTTATAATGGGGTTACGGGGACGTAACCATGTTTCTAAGGAGGATAGGATTGTAAAATCTTAGTGTTTTACGTTATGGCTAATTGTTATGACATGGCTAAGTGGTATGTCGTGATTGTTTGCATATACTCGATAATCTTGACTGCTTATGTTGTGCATTTTATTGTGTTCGTGAAGTACTATTTTATCTAGTTATACGTTAAACTTTGGGGACAAAGTTTTCTTAACGAGGGTAGAATGTAACATTTCGTATTTTAAAGTAACTTTGGGGACCAATTCGTTGACCATGAGATGGTGAACTTCGGGACGAAGTTCATTTTAAGGAGGGAAGACTGTAATACTCCGTTTCGTTTATTTAATATTTTAATATTAATTGTGTGTCGATGAGTTATGAGATAAGTTAAGCTTTTGCAAGCAAAGATAATTTGGTGAACGAGGTTCTTACGTGTTAGTAGTTTGAGTCGTATATGCGATTGTGTAACAAAACCGTAATTGAGTTATGTTATTTGGGCCTTGGAATGCGTGAAAGGCTATACCCATATACAGATAGCCACGTCAAATGGGCCTAGGGTTGTGTGAAAACACAACCCATTCACGACCTACACAATTCTGAAATCAGAATTTAGGAAAAAACCTCCCTGCCGCCTCATATTTACACCCCAAGTAAACCCTTTTCTAACGTAGTCGACATACACACACCTACCACACCTTCTGCCGCCACTCCAGTGTTTGCATAAGAGAGGTCTCCACGGTGGTTTAGGGGTGCTAGAGCAGGTCGTTTGGTCCACAAAGAGGGTACGTTCACCATGTCTTCTTCGTATTTCATGTTCTGCAGTTTTCTTCCCCTTTTGTTTCGCTTAATGAAGTAGTATAAATATGTTTATGATTCTGACCTTCTTGTATTACATATATAGGGTGTTGGTAGTCATGTTTTAACCATAATTTGTGGCGTCGTTGACCGCCTAGGACCTCCTTTAGAGGGTTGTTTGTCACCGTGTCAAAGTCTGAGTTCGTTTTCCAGAACAGCGTTTATGCGCGTGTTTATTAATCTGTATTTCGAGTCAGTTCTGTTTATGGTTTGATATGGGTCTTTGAGTGTTGAGATAGGAGGTAGTTCGGAGGTTAGATTGGTGGTAGGCACGGTGGTTAGTGGTGGCTCATTATGGTGTTACAGCAGGTTTTGTCAAGGGTGTACAAACGCGGGTTTTCGGGTCTGATGGGGGTGCTGGGTTGTCGACGAGCTTTCAGGCGGTCCTTAAGATGGCGACGACCACCACTGACTTCCCTGGAACCACCGTGGCTCAGAGGCGAGCCTGGTGGTGCCACAAGTGAAGCCAGTGGTGGTGGTTGGTGCCTAGGGTGGTGTTTGTCAAGGCTGTCGGCATGCTATTTTGTTCGGGTCTGTTGCGTGTTTAACGAATTTTGCGCGTGTTTATGATTCTGGGAATTTGTTTGTCGTATTCATGTTTGCTTCAAAACCATGATGGTCATTATTACTAATCATGAAAATTATTATTATTATTATTATTATTATTATTATTATTATTATTATTATTACTATTATTATTATTATTATTATCGTTGTTGTTGTTTTATTATTATTAGTTATTTTTATTAGTGTTAGTATAAGGCATGGATTTTATAAGTGATATGTATTATGATATATGGTATTAATGTCATGGTTGTGAGTATTGTTAGTAAACACGTTTTTTACAATTATTGTTACTATCAATTATGTTAATATTATAAGTCATGATCTATTAATTTTTATAATAGTCGTGGTGTTGTTAATAAGGGATTTGGTTATTTGAAATCATGCTATATTTAGTAAGTCTTATTGTTATTGCTATTATTCATAGTATAAGTCGGCTTTCACTATTTCAATGTTTTCGTTATTGTGTAGTTAAAGGGTATGAGTCGGGAAACCAATAAGTGGGGAAGTTTCTAATTATGGAAACTTTCCATTAATAATGGGTTTCTATTTTAGGAAACTTTCCATTTATGGAAGGTTTCTAATTATAGTAAGTATAGGTTGTTATGGGGTTTCGGGAAGAATTTTTAATTCATTACATATACGTGTTTAGGTAGCAAGTCTCGTGTGGAACACTTCTAAGCGAGCTTGGACTTATCTACAATTCTGCTATTCGAGGTAGGGGAATACCGTATGCCTGTTGATGAGTTACTTGATTATTAATCGTTGTTAACAATGTTCATCTTATTATATTGAATGATTGATATATTGCTTTATTTGATTGAATAATTCCGTGACACGATACGATGTTACGAATAATGGGTCTTGTGATATGGAGCGGAGTACATTGGGTCTTGTGATATGGAGTGGAGTATATTGGGTCTTGTGACTGGTGTTGTAACATTTCGGGTTTTAAAGTACTCTTATTAGTTTGGGTGTTAGGTGGTGTCACATTTGATTTGCCTAGGGACCATGTTGTTGACTACGGGATGGTGAACTTCGGGACGAAGTTCATTTTAAGGAGGGAAGACTGTAATACCCCGTATTCAGCCTCGGTCAACGGCAGTAATACTCTGTATTTTTATTCCGTTTTACTCTATTTTATTTTGATTTGTCTTTGAATGTTGACGGGTCATAATAAAAATAGGTGTTATAAGCGATATAATATTGTTGAACGAGGTGCTTTATGTGTTGTGTTTTCGGGTCGTAAATGCGAGTGTTTAACAAAATCGAGTCATGGTTATATTATTTGGGTACTGGGGTGCGTGAGATGCTGACCCATACACGGAAAACCAAGCCTTTGGGCCTAGGGTTGCGTGCAAAAACACAACCCACACGCAAGCTTAATAAATCTGAAATTAGAAATTCAGAAAGGAGGAAACTGCCGCCTTACGTTAACACTCAAACCAAGCCTTATTCTGAGCTAATCCTCACACACTCACACACCACATCATCAGCCGCCATACCAGGGAGTAGTAGGGTGGTCTTCACGGTGGGTTTAGGTTAACCTAGGGTTGCTCGACACGCCCGCAAGCAGGTACGATAACACGGCCTCAGTTTCTGGGTTTTTGCGCTTTCAATTTCGATTCGTTCGTTTTCATGTTGAATGTATGATTTCGTTTCTGATTTGTATATACTACTAGTCTAGGGCGTATAGTAGTCGTGTTTCGACCATGGTGGGGTTGTCGTTGGCCACCTAGGACCCTCGTAGGTGGTGGTTTTAACAGTGGGTAATGGGAGTATTGTCTTCGTTTCCTGGAACAGAACTATAACATGATTTTCGTACTGTAATTCGATCCGTATGTTGTTTACGTTTTCCATGAGTGTTGTGGTTTTTGTGATGGTGGTAGTCAGGGGGTTGGTCTGATTGTTGCCGCGGTGGTCATGGGGTGTCGTGTCAGTAAAAGCAGCGGGTTTCGTGGAGAGGGTTAGTCGCGGAAAAACAAAAAAAAAATAGAACAGAGTGGTGGTGTTGTGTTCAGACGGTCTTCTGGTAGTGGTGGTTGTAATCCGCCGCTACTGGTTCCCTCCTTGGGACCACCGTGGCGAGCCTGTGGTGTCAGTAAAGGGGTCAGAGGTGGCAGACGGTGAAGGAGCTGGTGTTTTTGGGGTTAACGGTCGGGGGTTTGAATAGTGTGTGTTGGTAGTCGGTTGTCGTAATTGTATTCGTTAAGTGTATTGTTGCCTTCTTATCTTTATCATCATGATCAATATAATCATTGTTATCATTACTATTATTATATTATTATTATCATTGTTATTATTATTACTTTTGGTGTTAGTAGTTGTTTTAATTATCAATGGTATTATTAGTTAGTTTGAGTAATGCCATGTTAGTAATGTTATTAATAGTTGTTATTTAAATTGCTATTGATGCTAGGATTTATTTTTAGTAGTGGTTTTGAGTATGTCAAAAGTTAGCAATATGTGGTTATTGTCCTTGTGTGCTATAATGAGTAAATCTAAATTTAACAAGTTTATTTTTAGTAAGTCTATTTAATTCGTAACAATCGGGTAATGATTGAATGCTATTCTTAGTAAGTCTATAGTTGGCTAATGATGATTGATGTGGATAACGAGTTAATAATAATTGATATGTATACTTACGTTTAGTGTCAAGTAAATCGTTATGAACGTGATCAATTAAGCAATTAGTAGTGATTGGTTATATGAATAAAAGTTGATGGTAAAGTACTATTTATAGGAACCGAGCTCGAAGTGGAATCTTTCTGACAGCTATTCGGATATTGTTCTGCAAATCAAGGTAGGGGAATATCTGTATGTTTGTAAGTGTGATCCGACACGAGGTTACTCGTTATCTGGTTGATATACCTAATTGTGATATATTGTGATTGATTGCTTATTACTGCGTATTGTGGAGAACGGAGATGTGAAATGGGTCTTGTGATAAGGGTCTTGTGATATGGGTCTTGTGATATGGGACTTGTGATATGGCCATGGGAGGTGTGGTATGATGGAGGTGTGGTGTGATGGGAGGTGTGGTGTGATGGAAGTGAAGTGGTTGATTGGATGATATGGAGGTGGCCTGGAAGAGGATACTATTCTATTGTTATTTATGTTTTATCTTTTTTACCTACTCAACCTCGCGGTTGACCCTGTGTATTCGTGTGACACCTACGATGATCCGGAATGGGGAATAGATTCTACAGGTCAGTGACAGATGGATTAGGAGCTTGGGCATGGAGAGAGACATGGCTTGGACCTACTTAGAGTTAGACCACATATAGATATCTTCAGTTGTACTTTTATTTTATCGAACTTTGGACCTCGTAGTTGTTGTAATATCAAATTTAAATTTAATCAGTTTTTATATAAAGTACTTTGGTTTGTTTACTTTGTTATTCACTACCTCGGATATTCCGAGATGGTAACAGCTCTATTTATTTGGGAATGTCTTGCTAAAGGCTCTTAAATAAATGGGGGTGTTACAGGTGTGGAGTATATTGGGTCTTATGATTGGTGTGGAGGTAATGGGTCTTGTGATCGGTGCGGAGTTTATTTGGTGTTGGATCGGTGCGGAGTTTATTTGGCGTTGGATCGGTGCGGAGTATATTATATTGTTGGTATGTCTATTTCTTTTTCCCTACTCAACCTCGTGGTTGACCCTATGTATTCGTGATCACCTGTGATGAACCAAATTATTGGGGAGCAGATTGACAGGTGGCTGAGGCTAAGGGGAGCTATGGGAGAGAGAGCTTGGATCCGGACCAGACTAAAGTCTAGATCACCTTAGTCAGTTTAGCATGAGTTGTACTTTCTTTATTTTGTTAAGACTTTTGGATACGGTTGTAAGAACATGTTATGAGTTTAACTTTAATTAAAGTACTGTTTATCTTCCTTTGTATCTACTACCACGGGAAACCGAGATGGTAACACCCTTACTTATCTGAGGAGTCCTAGTACAGGCCCTCAAATAAATGGGGGTGTTACAAGTAACTTAAAATCAACCACTCAGTCAATTCCACAAGTTCTTGTAAATGTTCCAACGTTCTCACACCGTTACTAACAACTCTCGTTCCTCAAGTTCAAACAACATTAACTTACCTCACTCACCTATCGGACAACATCAGTACTTTAAGCATATTCCTCGAAATCAATCCTTACTCCAAGCTCCTCTAAATTCTCTAATGGAAATTACAAACTTACAATTACCCATGACTTAGCAAGATTCTCAGACCTAGGTTCCATTAGAAGTCGTGTAAAACACTCTACCTAGCACAGTTATCCTATCGTTCACTTACTCTTCAAATTAGTAACATATAGGCACTAAGATCCACAACACATTCAATCAGCTCCTTAGGTTTTCCCTCAAATAGCAGCACTCTCCAAATAACGGTCAACAACTAACTTCAAGAAATTCCCAAATTTATCTATGGTAGGTTACCACACGAGGTGTTTCAGGGAAGCAAGTTATCAGATTGAGTAAAAAGGAAATGAAGATAGATCCCAAAGAAGGTTAACATGAATCTAAGGGAAGAGATTAAGTGTGGGGAATAAAGCATGTATTCACCCTAAACTTGCAGGATTATAATGAAAAATACAGTTGTATTTATAGTCATAAGATTAAAAAGGATAAAGAAAAGAATTCAACCTTTGGTCCTTTGTGCTTATGGCCTAAGAACAGGAATTAAAGTAAATTCCCTCCTATAACTTGCACCCAAGACTTAGAATGAGACGTGGCCGCGTGTGCTAGAAATCCTCTCCAACTGCCTTGCAATATTGGGAGAGCTATTTAGGTTTTAGATGTGAGATCTGAGGTTTTGGGAGAAGAATGCTCTCAAACCCTAATTTTACCCTGAGATTATTTTACAGTGCAACAAGAGTGATTGATATAAGGAGAAGGACTCTCCTTATATACTACACTTGGCCGGCCGAAATTGGACATAGGGTAGGAGTGGGCTTTCCACTCTTACCTTATTCTAATTCGTGATTCGACCCATTTAGCTTTAAGTTGTTCGCGGTATTTTAATTATAAATCGTAACATGTTGTCAGATATTAATACAGTCGATATATTAATAATGGTCTGACAAAATACGATATTGTATAATTACCCAAATTAATATAACTGTTTATATTAATACGCGAATACAATATTTAATTAAATATAATCGTTTATATTTAATTTACGAATTAATCTTGTAATCCGTATTAGCTAAAATTATTTAATCCGTATTAAATAATAATCTCAACATCTTATTGACTAATTTAATAGTCAATACCTCTGACTAACTGTTTAGTCATATCCGGCAAAATGTGACTGTATTTTCATACCTTCACATCTCTCAAACGTGTCCTATAGGTGTGACGTATAGGGACCAGTTGATCACCGCCATCCGTATGACAATAACGTCAAACTTATCTAGCAAGCCAACCGTTATTGATAAACGTGGATCAACTGGTAATAATACAATAGTATGCCCTTGTGATCCTTAAAGAGATTTAATAAGTCATTGTACTTAATTGTTAAGGACACCAGCCCCAACAATCTCCCACTTGTCCGTACAAGGGTATGTTCAATGACGTTATCACACTACATGTGGAGGACACAATCTCCAACAAACTCCCACTTGTCCGTACAAGTGTAGGTGCGATAACCGAATCTCATATCCTTTTAAAATTTCTCCCACTCAATGTAAGACAATTTGCAAATCCGCATTCGCAAAGGTCGTATCTCACAAGCGATCTGTATCAAGAGTGGTTTCCCCGACTAGAGAGTAACTTAACTGATAAAACGAATCTGTATTCGAGCATGGCCATGCATTTCAGTTACTACTCCTCGAGTGGCCCTGAGAAATGATAAAATCCTGATAAGGGTTTGGATATTTCCCTCAACTCGAATCCTGCCGATATCGCCCAGCATGAAATAACCCAGAAAAAATCCTCTTGGCCCCTGTTACGGTGACCGTGGGAAAGAAACCAAAGTTACCCAAAATCTGTCTTAATCTCAAGAGACAGTTGAAGGTCAAAAGACTCGACTCTAAGGAACACTATGGAGGTCCTATCCACGACCAGGCACCCAATGTTATAATACATTTAGGACTCCATAACGTTGTCACGGGGTGTCCTACGAGATATCCGTATAACTCGCCTTTGTGATTGGTCAGTCAGCCGCGTGACTTATGGCTCGTTGAACCCACCATCAACCAACGTCACAAAATGATTACCTGAGTTATCAGCTCAAGTGGGTAATCAAGGACCAAAACGATGTAATGTTAATCAGTTCACTTTGTGGTGTTCAAAATTGGCGTACAATTCCACATGAAAAACAAAACATTTTATATCATAACAATAAGGTTGAATAGAGTACACGAGAAAATGAATTATTACATGGATTCATAAAAGAGTACTACAACTTAGGAACACATCTAATTCCCATGGAATGAATGTGTCCTTCATGCTTATCACGTGGTAATGCTTTAGTGAGAGGATCAGCTATGTTGTCATCCGTAGCGATCTTATCAATGAATATCTTCTTTTACGCGGACTCAGTCGTAGAATCTGCTGTAACACTCTGTTTAGAACTTTTCCAGCTGACAGCAGCACCATTAAGAGTAAAAACGAATCCAGATTGAGATTTCGAGTCATCTCGATCCGTTTGGAAGCTAGCATCTGCGTAACCCGTGGCGCAGAGCGTTGAGTCGCCTCCATAAGTCAATCCCAAATCTTTAGTCCTCCGTAGGTACTTAAGAATGTTTTTCACGGCCATCCAGTGTTGTTCAGTTGGATGAGCTTGGAATCGACTTGTCATACTCAATGCATATGCAACGTCAGGACGTGTGCATATCATGGCATACATGATCGATCCTATTGCCGAAGCATAAGGAATCCGACTCATGCGCTCTTTCTCTTCCAATGACTTAGCTTCTTGAGTCTTGCTCAAGTGAAGCCCAGGAGTCATAGGAAGGAACCCTTTCTTGGAGTTCGTCATGCTGAATCTCTCTAGAATCTTATCTATATAAGACTCCTGACTGAGAGACAACATCCGTCGTGATCTATCCCTGTAGATACGGATGCCCAAAATTCTTTGTGCCTCTCCCAGATCTTTCATCTGGAAATGGTTTTTCAACCATGCTTTAACCGAAGATAAGAGAGGTATGTCATTCCCAATCAAGAGTATGTCATCGACATACAGTACTAGGAATACAATCTTGCTCCCACTCGACTTGATATAGAGACATGGTTCCTCGACTGATCGAATGAACCCATTCTCTTTTATCACTTGGTCGAAGCGATGATTCCAACTCCGCGATGCTTGCTTAAGTCCATAGATGGAACGCTTAAGCTTGCAAACTTTCTTAGGATGTGCTGGATCGATAAAACCCTCGGGTTGTACCATGTACAACTCTTCCTCCAAATAACCGTTTAAGAAGGCGGTTTTAACGTCCATTTGCCATATTTCATACTCATGAAATGCGGCGATCGCTAAGATAATCCGAATGGAACGTAGCATGACTACGGGTGCAAAGATCTCATCATAGTGCAAGCCTGGCACTTGAGTGAAACCTTTAGCAACTAGTCTAGCCTTGTGGATATCTTGTTGTCCTTCCACGGCATGCTTTATCTTGTAAAGCCATTTACATTGAAGGGGACGTACCTTTGCAGGTAGGTCCACAAGATCCCACACGTTGTTCTCATACATGGAGTCCATCTCGGATTGCATGGCTTCTAGCCATAGCTTTGAGTCAGAACTGGTCATGGCACCTTTATAGGTTGTGGGTTCATTACCCTCTAGGAGTAAGACGTCATCTGTATCGTGTTCCTCGACCATACCAATGTATCTGTCCGGTGGAATAGAGACTCTTCCTGACCTCCTAGGTTCCTCAGGGATATCTACCGCAGCCTCGGTTGAAGGTACTGTTTCCTCCAATGGTTGCTCGGTAGTTGGTTCTTGCACCTCCGATAACTCGAAGGTTCTATTACTCGACTTGTTCTCGAGAAATTCTTTCTCTAAGAACGTCGCACTAGCCGCAACAAAAACACGTTGTTCGGTAGGCGAGTAGAAGTAATGACCAAACGTTCCCTTTGGATAGCCTATAAAGTATGTCTTGGCCGATCGCGGGCCGAGCTTATCCTCGTGTCTCCACTTGACATAAGCCTCGCAGCCCCAAACCCGAATAAAGGACAAGTTAGGGACCGTTCCCTTCCATAACTCGAATGGAGTCTTGTCAACAGCTTTAGACGGACTTCGGTTAAGTATTAGAGCGGCCGACAAAAGAGCATAGCCCCACAATGAATCAGGCACAACGGTGTGACTCATCATGGATCGAACCATATCAAGTAAAGTTCGATTTCTCCGTTCGGACACACCATTTAATTGTGGTGTTCCAGGTGGAGTCAACTGTAGCACGATCCCACAGTCTTTTAGGTGTTGATCAAACTCGCGTGAAAGATACTCACCACCACGATCCGAGCGTAGTGCTTTAATCTTTCTACCCAGCTGGTTCTGTACCCGATTCTGGTATTCTTTGAACTTGTCAAAGGATTCACTTTTATGTTTCATCAAGTAGACATAGCCATATCTACTCAAATCATCCGTGAAAGTGATGAAATACCTATAGCCTTCTCGTGCGTTGATCGACATAGGGCCACATACGTCCGTATGTATGAGTCCTAATAGGTCGGCAGCGCGCATTCCAACACCTTTGAAGGAAATACGAGTCATTTTGCCGATGAGACATGATTCACACGTGCCATATGATTCGAAATCAAAGGGCGAAATAGCTCCATTCTGTATGAGCTGTTTTACGCGTTTCTCATTTATGTGTCCAATACGACAATGCCATAGGTAAGTTTGATCTTTGTCACCTACCTTTATTCTTTTATTATTCACATGTAATATCTCGGTGGTTTGATCTAAAACATAAATTCCATTCATGGAAACTGCCTTGCCATAAATCATATTGTGTAAGGAGAAAATACAGCTATTATTCTCTATTACAAATGAAAAGCCGAGTTTGTCAAGTGCAGAAACTGAAATAATGTTTTTGGACAAACTAGGAACATAATAACAGTTATATAAAAATAACTCGAATCCACTTGGAAGCTGGATTACGTATGTTCCCTTCGAGACTGCAGCCACACGTGCTCCATTCCCGACACGCAGGTCCACCTCACCCTTAATTAGGGGTTCTTGGTTTCGGAGGCCCTGCACATGATTACATAGATGAGAACCACAACCAGTATCAAGTACCCAAGTTCCGCAACTTGCATGGTTAATCTCAATCATGTGAATAAAAGAAGAAGAAGACATACCAACAGGAGTAACACGGCCTGCTTTAATGTCCTCGCGATACACGGGGCATGAGCGCCTCCAATGCCCAGTCTTGTGGCAATGGTGACATTCCATGCTTGTATCCTTGCTCTTTGTCTTGCCTTGTGAGTTACTCAACTCACCTGGCCCACTCTTAGCAAATCCTGGTTTCTTGAACCTGGGCTTACCTACTGCTAGGTCGCCCTGAGCTTTAGCCTTCCCTTTACCTTTTCCCTTACTGGAGATCATGAGAACATCCTGCTTTAGACTCCCACTCAACTTTAGATCCTTCTCCGTCTGTACGAGAAGGGAGTGGAGCTCATGGGGAGTCTTCTTCATGTCGTTCATGTAGTAGTTGGCCCTAAAGAGGGCGAACCCATCATGAAGCGAATGAAGCATGCGATCAACGATGATGTTCTCACTGATCTTGCAGTTTAGGGTCTCCAGTTTCTCGATATTCTCAATCATGTTGAGAATATGTGGGCTAACAGCTTGGCCCTTCTGGAGTTTCGCCTCAAAGAAGCGACAGGTATGCTCATAAGAAACGATTCTCGGAGCCTTGGAGAATTCGTTAGTGAGCGTGGTGAAAATCTTGTTTGCAGCATGGGTTATGAAGCGTCTTTGCAAATTAGATTCCATTGCATAGATGAGTACGTTCTTTATCGCACCCGCTTCCATGACGAAGTCGCTATGAGCGCGAACATCGTTGGCTCTAGCTCCAGTTCCTGGGTGTGCCGGAATGGGCTCAGTTAATAACTTAAGCTTTCCGTCAGCAATGGCAGCATTCCGTAGTGCTGCCTCCCAGTCAGAGAAGTTTGACCCATCATTCGTCAGTCTAGTTGACTGATTCATGGAGTCCATGAAGGCTTTTAGCCAGGATTCACGTGCTAGCTTGGCACTTGGCATTGGGTCTTCACCAGCCATTTTAGTTTTACAGCAGTTTTAATGAACGTGTTCTACACTGAAAGAAGATAAAACAAAACCATATAAGCAACTTATTGTTGTGATTTAAGTCTATATTAAATTGAATTTAAACTCGTAGACTCATGCATTTATATAATTGATCTCCCTCAAGAATTATATAAACGATCCCAAGACTCAATTTCCGTATATTGATAAGCCCACAGTTTGGCTAATTCCAATCGTTGGAACTCTTGGTCGATAGATTTCCGTATATCTATCTATTAGTCCATCTCAGTCACTGGAATATTATCGAGTGACCATGATGTTGAGATAAAATAAATCATTTGTTCCCACTTACCCGACGTAGAAGGGGTCATATTATGCCTACCGACGAAGAAGGGATTCATGGGAGGCTGATTTATAAAGACTAATCTCAATTTTAGGGTATACGAGGAAGACCCCATCAACTCTTATTTATCCATATTTAAGTGAACTAAAAACTAGCATTTGCGTGAATGAATTAAATAAAGTGATGGCTTTTAAATTGACATGTGACATCTGTATTGTCACATAAAACTAACGCGTGACCTCTACATGAGTCAGTTTTCAGGCATGATATAGGTGGTTTGGTTTTTAGGCGGAATATGATGCAAGCTATTATCGATGAAAGCGTAAAGATAAATGCAATAAACGTAAATAAAAGTCCTAGTGTGGCCTATCCTACCAAAATAAACATAAAACAACTTGGAATCCACCGTTGGACCCTAGAAGCTTGTCTTGATGTTCTATCTTGGTCCTTGCAGCGGGAGTGAGCATCCGGTCTCCGTCTTGTCTTTGGTCTTCACAAAATTACTAATTTAAATTACAAAAGTAATCCTAGATACATTCTAATTTAAATACAAAAGTAATTACATGGCAAAAACCCAAAACGGAGATTCAAGATCTCAAAATTACAAGCAAGATCGTGTCCCTTCATTACGGTGACACAATCTTCTAAGGCCACACTAAGTTACAACCGTTTGCACAAATTAAATACGTTATTGAAAGCATTCAAGGCATTCACAAGACGATAAATAAAATGCATCAACTAAAAACAATTTATACATGACATAATACTGTTATTATGATTAATAAATTTATACCAAACCACCTTTTAAGATTAAAATTAAGTGACTATACCGTTTTAATCACCAATTTTAACAAACATATAATCCATTATTTTAAACTGTTTTAAAATAATATGTATCAAACGAGGGTGAACCGTTTCACTAAATAATACACTATTTCCGTATATAGTATATTATTTTAAGCCATGTGAAAATTGTTGGGGCTGGTGTCCTTGACAATTAAGTACAATGACTTATTAAATCTCTTTAAGGATCACAAGGGCATACTTCAGTATTATTACCAGTTGATCCACGTTTATCAATAACGGTTGGCTTGCTAGATAAGTTTGACGTTATTGTCATACGGATGGCGGTGATCAACTGGTCCCTATACGTCACACCTATAGGACACGTTTGAGAGATGTGAAGGTATGAAAATACAGTCACATTTATGCCGGATATGACTAAACAGTTAGTCAGAGGTAATTGACTAATAAATTAGTCAATAAGATGTTGAGATTATTATTTAATACGGATTAAATAATTTTAGCTAATACGGATTACATGATTAATTCGTAAATTAAATATAAACAGTTATATTTAATTAAATATTATATTCGCGAATTAATATAAACAGTTATATTAATTTAGGTAATTATACAATATCGTATTTTATCAGACCGTTATTAATATATCGACTATGTTAATATCTGATAACATGTTACGATTTATAATTAAATCCCGCAAATAATATTTAGCAAAACGGGTCGAATCACGCAAAGGAATAAGGTAAGAGTGGACAAAGCCCACTCCTACCCTACCCAATTCGGCCGACCGTATGTTACTACATAAGGAGAGTTTTTCTCCTTATGTCAGGGACTGGCAGAATTACAATCTGAAGAATTAGGGTTTTGAGAACATTCTTTTCCCAAAACTCAGATCTCACATCTAAAACCTCACAAAAGCTCTCCCCATATTGCAAGGCAATTGGAGAGTGTTTTCTAGCACACGCGGCATCGTCTCAATCAAAGTCTTGGGTGCAAGTTATAGGAGGGAATTTGTTTTAATTCCTGTTCTTAGGCCATAAGCACAAAGGACCAAAGGTTGACTTCTTTTCATGTTTTATTTATCTTATGACTATAATCTCAACTGTAATTTTCATTATAATCCTGCAAGTTTAGGGCGAATACATGCTTTATTCCCCACAAGTGGTATCAGAGCCAGGCCATGAAAATTTTACTTTTGTGATTTTCGTAAGTTTGAAAACCTGAAAAAACCGTTTTCTGTCGCGGTGTCGGTCGACCGACCTCCTGTCACGGTCGGTCGACCACCTCCTGGCGGTGTCGGTCGATCGACCTCCTTTTACGGTCGGTCGACCACCTCCTGTGATTTTTCTGTTTTTTTTTTTTTAAAAACAGTTTTCCTTTGTGAGTTTTCGATCTTGTTTTTCGATTCCTGTTTACATATTGTTAATTAATCGATATTCTTGACAATATGTGAACCCTTGTTAATGTTAATTTTGATTTACTTGTTTTAATCAAAATTTAAAGGTAAAAACTTGTTTTAATTTCAAAAGTGCAGCGTTTTGCGTTTTCTGAAATTCGTTTTTACTGTGTATTGGTCGGTCGACCTAATTAATAGGTCGGTCGACCGATACTTCTGTTGCAGGATTTTTCGTTTTTTGGCTGATGGTCGGTCGACCACAAGTACTGGTCGGTCGACCACCCCCCTGTAACAGACTCGTTTTTTTTTATTTCGAAAATATCATGTTTTTATTTTCACATGGCTTAAAATAATATACTATATACGGAAATAGTTATTATTTAGTGAAACGGTTCACCCTCGTTTGATACATATTGTTTTAAAACAGTTTAAAATAATGGATTATATGTTAATTGAAATTGGTGATTAAAACGGTATAGTCACTTAATTTTAATCTTAAAAGGTGGTTTGGTATAAATTTATTAATCATAATAACAGTATTATGTCATGTATAAATTGTTTTTAGTTGATGCATTTTATTTATCGTCTTGTGAATGCCTTGAATGCTTTCAATAACGTATTTAATTTTTGCAAACGGTTGTAACTTAGTGTGGCCTTAGAAGATTGTGTTACCGTAATGATGGGACACGATCTTGCTTGTAATTTTGAGATCTTGAATCTCCATTTTGGGTTTTTGCCATGTAATTACTTTTGTATTTAAATTAGAATGTATCTAGGATTACTTTTGTAATTTAAATTAGTAATTTTGTGAAGACCAAAGACAAGACGGAGACCGGATGCTCACTCCCGCTGCAAGGACCAAGATGGAACATCAAGACAAGCTTCTAGGGTCCAACAGTGGATTCCAAGTTGTTTTATGTTTATTTTGGTAGGATAGGCCACACTAGGACTTTTATTTACGTTTATTGCATTTATCTTTATGCTTTCTTCGATAATAGCTTGCATCATATTCCGCCTAAAAACCAAACCACCTATATCATGCCTGAAAACTGACTCATGTAGAGGTTACGCGTTAGTTTTCTGTGACAATACAGATGTCACATGTCAATTTATAAAGCCATCACTTTATTTAATTCATTCACGCATTTGCTAGATATTAGTTCACTTAATATGAATAAATAAAAGTTGATGGGGTCTTCCTCGTATAACCAAAAATTGAGACTAGTCTTTATAAATCAGCCTCCCATGAATCCCTTCTTCGTCGGTAGGCATAATATGACCCCTTCTACGTTGGGTAAGTGGGAACAGATGATTTATTTTATCTCAACATCATGGTCACTCGATAATATTCCAGTGACTGAGATGGACTAATAGATAGATATACGGAAATCTATCGACCAAGAGTTCCAACGATTGGAATTAGCCAAACTGTGGGCTTATCAATATACGGAAATTGAGTCTTGGGATCGTTTATATAATTCTTGAGGGAGATCAATTATATAAATGCATGAGTCTACGAGTTTAAATTCAATTTAATATAGACTTAAATCACGACAATAAGTTGCTTATATGGTTTTTTTTTTATCTTCTTTTCAGTGTAGAACACGTTCATTAAAACTGCTGTAAAACTAAAATGGCTGGTGAAGACCCAATGCCAAGTGCCAAGCTAGCACGTGAATCCTGGCTAAAAGCCTTCATGGACTCCATGAATCAGTCAACTAGACTGAGGAATGATGGGTCAAACTTCTCTGACTGGGAGGCAGCACTACGGAATGCTGCCATTGCTGACGGAAAGCTCAAGTTCTTAACTGAGCCCATTCCGCCAAACCCAGGAACTGGAGCTAGAGCCAACGAAATTCGCGCTCATAGCGATTTCGTTATGGAAGCGGGTGCGATAAAGAACGTACTCATCTATGCAATGGAATCCAATTTGCAAAGACGCTTCATAACCCATGGTGCAAACAAGATTTTCACCACGCTCACTAACGAATTCTCCAAGGCTCCGAGAATCGTTTCTTATGAGCATACCTGTCGCTTCTTTGAGGCGAAACTCCAGAAGGGCCAAGCTGTTAGCCCACATATTCTCAACATGATTGAGAATATCGAGAAACTGGAGTCCCTAAACTGCAAGATCAGTGAGAACATCATCGTTGATCGCATGCTTCATTCGCTTCATGACGGGTTCGCCCTCTTTAGGGCCAACTACTACATGAACGACATGAAGAAGACTCCCCATGAGCTCCACTCCCTTCTCGTACAGACTGAGAAGGATCTTAAGTTGAGTGGGAGTCTTAAGCAGGATGTTCTCATGATCTCCAGTAAGGGGAAAGGTAAAGGGAAGGCTAAAGCTCAGGGCGACCTAGCAGTAGGTAAGCCCAGGTTCAAGAAACCAGGATTTACTAAGAGTGGGCCTGGTGAGTCGAGCACCTCACAAGGCAAGACAAAGAGCAAGGATACTAGCATGGAATGTCACCATTGCCACAAGACTGGGCATTGGAGGCGCTCATGCCCCGTGTATCGCGAGGACATAAAAGCAGGCCGTGTTACTCCTGTTGGTATGTCTTCTTCTTCTTTTATTCACATGATTGAGATTAACCATGCAAGTTGCGGAACTTGGGTACTTGATACTGGTTGTGGTTCTCATCTATGTAATCATGTGCAGGGCCTCCGAAACCAAGAACCCCTAATCAAGGGTGAGGTGGACCTGCGTGTCGGGAATGGAGCACGTGTGGCTGCAGTCTCGAAGGGAACATACGTAATCCAGCTTCCAAGTGGATTCGAGTTATTTTTATATAACTGTTATTATGTTTCTAGTTTATCCAAAAACATTATTTCAGTTTCTGCACTTGACAAACTCGGATTTTCATTTGTAATAGAGAATAATAGCTGTATTTTCTCTTTGCACAATATGATTTATGGCAAGGCAGTTTCCATGAATGGAATTTATGTTTTAGATCAAACTACCGAGATATTACATGTGAATAATAAAAGAATAAAGGTAGGTGACAAAGATCAAACTTACCTATGGCATTGTCGTATGGGACACATAAATGAAAAACGCGTAAAACAGCTCATACAGAATGGAGCAATATCGCCCTTTGATTTCGAATCATATGGCACGTGTGAATCATGTCTCATCGGCAAAATGACTCGTATTTCCTTCAAAGGTGTTGGAATGCGCGCTGCCGACCTATTAGGACTCATACATACGGACGTATGTGGCCCTATGTCGATCAACGCACGAGATGGCTATAGGTATTTCATCACTTTCACGGATGATTTAAGTAGATATGGCTATGTCTATTTAATGAAGCATAAAAGTGAATCCTTTGACAAGTTCAAAGAATACCAGAATCGGGTACAAAACCAGCTGGGTAGAAAGATTAAAGCACTACGTTCGGATCGTGGTGGTGAGTATCTTTCACACGAGTTTGATCAACACCTAAAAGACTGTGGGATCGTGCTACAGTTGACTCCACCTGGAACACCACAATTAAATGGTGTGTCCGAACGGAGAAATCGAACTTTACTTGATATGGTTCGATCCATGATGAGTCACACCGTTGTGCCTGATTCATTGTGGGGCTATGCTCTTTTGTCAGCCGCTCTAATACTTAACCGAAGTCCGTCTAAAGCTGTTGACAAGACTCCATTCGAGTTATGGAAGGGAACGGTCCCCAACTTGTCCTTTATTCGGGTTTGGGGCTGCGAGGCTTATGTCAAGTGGAGACACGAGGATAAGCTCGGCCCGCGATCGGTCAAGACATACTTTATAGGCTATCCAAAGGGAACGTTTGGTCATTACTTCTACTCGCCTACCGAACAACGTGTTTTTGTTGCGGCTAGTGCGACGTTCTTAGAGAAAGAATTTCTCGAGAACAAGTCGAGTAATAGAACCTTCGAGTTATCGGAGATTCAAGAACCAACTATCGAGCAACCATTGGAGGAAACAGTTCCTTCAACCGAGGCTGCGATAGATATTCCTGAGGAACCTAGGAGGTCGGGAAGAGTCTCTATTCCACCGGACAGATACATTGGTATGGTCGAGGAACACGATAGAGATGACGTCTTACTCCTAGAGGGTAATGAACCCACAACCTATAAAGGTGCCATGACCAGTTCTGACTCAAAGCTATGGCTAGAAGCCATGCAATCCGAGATGGACTCCATGTATGAGAACAACGTATGGGATCTTGTGGATCTACCTACAAAGGTACGTCCCCTTCAATGCAAATGGCTTTACAAGATAACGCATGCCGTGGAAGGAAAACAAGATATCCACAAGGCTAGACTAGTTGCTAAAGGTTTCACTCAAGTGCCAGGCTTGCACTATGATGAGATCTTTGCACCCGTAGTCATGCTACGTTCCATTCGGATTATCTTAGCGATCGCCGCATTTCATGACTATGAAATATGGCAAATGGACGTTAAAACCGCCTTCTTAAACGGTTATTTGGAGGAAGAGTTGTACATGGTACAACCCGAGGGTTTTATCGATCCAGCACATCCTAAGAAAGTTTGCAAGCTTAAGCGTTCCATCTATGGACTTAAGCAAGCATCGCGGAGTTGGAATCATCGCTTCGACCAAGTGATAAAAGAGAATGGGTTCATTCGATCAGTCGAGGAACCATGTCTCTATATCAAGTCGAGTGGGAGTAAGATTGTATTCCTAGTACTGTATGTCGATGACATACTCTTGATTGGGAATGACATACCTCTCTTATCTTCGGTTAAAGCATGGCTGAAAAACCATTTCCAGATGAAAGATCTGGGAGAGGCACAAAGAATTTTGGGCATCCGTATCTACAGGGATAGATCACGACGGATGTTGTCTCTCAGTCAGGAATCTTATATAGAGAAGATTCTGGAGAGATTCAGTATGACGAACTCCAAGAAGGGGTTCCTTCCCATGACTCCTGGGCTTCACTTGAGCAAGACTCAAGAAGCTAAGTCATTGGAAGAGAAAGAGCGCATGAGTCGGATTCCTTATGCTTCGGCAATAGGATCGATCATGTATGCCATGATATGCACACGTCCAGACGTTGCATATGCATTGAGTATGACCAGTCGATTCCAAGCTCATCCAGGTGAACAACACTGGATGGCCGTGAAAAACATTCTTAAGTACCTACGGAGGACTAAAGATTGGGGATTGACTTTTGGAGGTGACTCAACGCTCTGCGCCACGGGTTACGCAGATGCTAGCTTCCAAACGGATCGAGATGACTCGAAATCTCAGTCTGGATTTGTCTTTACTCTTAATGGTGCTGCTGTCAGCTGGAAAAGTTCTAAACATAGTGTTACAGCAGATTCTACTACTGAGTCCACGTAAAAGAAGATATTTATTGATAAGATCGCTATGGATGACAACATAGCTGATCCTCTCACAAAAGCATTACCACGTGATAAGCATGAAGGACACATTCATTCCATGTGAATTAGATGTGTTCCTAAGTTGTAGTACTCTTTTATGAATTCATGTAATAATTCATTTTCTCGTGTACTCTATTCAACCTTATTGTTATGACATAAAATGTTTTGTTTCTCATGTGGAATTGTACGCCAATTTTGAACACCACAAAGTGAACTGATTAACATTACATCGTTTTGGTCCTTGATTACCCACTTGAGCTGATAACTCAGGTAATCATTTTGTGACGTTGGTTGATGGTGGGTTCAACGAGCCATAAGTCACGCGGCTGACTGACCAATCACAAAGGCGAGTTATACGGATATCTCGTAGGACACCCCGTGACAGCGTTATGGAGTCCTAAATGTTTTATAACATTGGGTGCCGGGTCGTGGATAGGACCTCCATAGTGTTCCTTAGAGTCGAGTCTTTTGACTTTCAACTGTTTCTTGAGATTAAGACAGATTTTTGGGTAACTTTGGTTTCTTTCCCACGGTCACCGTAACAGGGGCCAAGAGGATTTTTTCTGGGTTATTTCATGCTGGGCGATATCGGCAGGATTCGAGTTGAGGGAAATATCCAAACCCTTATCAGGATTTTATCATTTCTCAGGGCCACTCGAGGAGTAGTAACTGAAATGCATGGCCATGCTCGAATACAGATTCGTTTTATCAGTTAAGTTACTCTCTAGTCGGGGAAACCACTCTTGATACAGATCACTTGTGAGATACGACCTTTGCGAATGCGGATTTGCAAATTGTCTTACATTGAGTGGGAGAAATTTTAAAAGGATATGAGATTCGGTTATCACACCTACACTTGTACGGACAAGTGGGAGTTTGTTGGAGCTTGTGTCCTCCACATGTAGTGTGATAACGTCATTGGACATACCCTTGTACGGACAAGTGGGAGATTGTTGGGGCTGGTGTCCTTGACAATTAAGTACAATGACTTATTAAATCTCTTTAAGGATCACAAGGGCATACTTCAGTATTATTACCAGTTGATCCACGTTTATCAATAACGGTTGGCTTGCTAGATAAGTTTGACGTTATTGTCATACGGATGGCGGTGATCAACTGGTCCCTATACGTCACACCTATAGGACACGTTTGAGAGATGTGAAGGTATGAAAATACAGTCACATTTATGCCGGATATGACTAAACAGTTAGTCAGAGGTAATTGACTAATAAATTAGTCAATAAGATGTTGAGATTATTATTTAATACGGATTAAATAATTTTAGCTAATACGGATTACATGATTAATTCGTAAATTAAATATAAACAGTTATATTTAATTAAATATTATATTCGCGAATTAATATAAACAGTTATATTAATTTAGGTAATTATACAATATCGTATTTTATCAGACCGTTATTAATATATCGACTATGTTAATATCTGATAACATGTTACGATTTATAATTAAATCCCGCAAATAATATTTAGCAAAACGGGTCGAATCACGCAAAGGAATAAGGTAAGAGTGGACAAAGCCCACTCCTACCCTACCCAATTCGGCCGACCGTATGTTACTACATAAGGAGAGTTTTTCTCCTTATGTCAGGGACTGGCAGAATTACAATCTGAAGAATTAGGGTTTTGAGAACATTCTTTTCCCAAAACTCAGATCTCACATCTAAAACCTCACAAAAGCTCTCCCCATATTGCAAGGCAATTGGAGAGTATTTTCTAGCACACGCGGCATCGTCTCAATCAAAGTCTTGGGTGCAAGTTATAGGAGGGAATTTGTTTTAATTCCTGTTCTTAGGCCATAAGCACAAAGGACCAAAGGTTGACTTCTTTTCATGTTTTATTTATCTTATGACTATAATCTCAACTGTAATTTTCATTATAATCCTGCAAGTTTAGGGCGAATACATGCTTTATGCTTTATTCCCCACAAAAATAAAACATGTTATTTCGAAAATAAAAAAAAAAACGAGTCTGTTACAGGGGGGGAGGTCGACCGACCTAAACTTGTGGTCGACCGACCTCCTGCCGAAAAACGGAAAAATCTGTAACAGTAAAATCGGTCGACCGACCTATTAATTAGGTCGACCGACCAACAAGTAGTAAAAACGAATTTCAGAAAACGCAAAACGCTGCACTTTTTGAAATTAAAACAAGTTTTTACCTTTTAAACTTTGATTAAAACAAGTAAATCAAAATTAACATCAACAAGGGTTCACATATTGTTAAGAATATCGATTAATTAACAATATGTAAACAAGAATCGAAAAACAAGATCGAAAACTCATAAAGGAAACTGTTTTAAAAAAAAAACAGAAAACTCACACAGGGGCGGTCGACCGACCGCTAATACTGGTCGACCGACCGACGCAGCGGCAGAAACGATATTTTTCAAAATCTTTAAAAAAAAAACTTATGAAAAACACAAAAGTAAAATTTTCATGGCCTGGCTCTGATACCACTTGTGGGGAATAAAGCATGTATTCACCCTAAACTTGCAGGATTATAATGAAAAATACAGTTGTGTTTATAGTCATAAGATTAAAAAGGATAAAGAAAAGAATTCAACCTTTGGTCCTTTGTGCTTATGGCCTAAGAACAGGAATTAAAGTAAATTCCCTCCTATAACTTGCACCCAAGACTTAGAATGAGACGTGGCCGCGTGTGCTAGAAATCCTCTCCAACTGCCTTGCAATATTGGGAGAGCTATTTAGGTTTTAGATGTGAGATCTGAGGTTTTGGGAGAAGAATGCTCTCAAACCCTAATTTTACCCTGAGATTATTTTACAGTGCAACAAGAGTGATTGATATAAGGAGAAGGACTCTCCTTATATACTACACTTGGCCGGCCGAAATTGGACATAGGGTAGGAGTGGGCTTTCCACTCTTACCTTATTCTAATTCGTGATTCGACCCATTTAGCTTTAAGTTGTTCGCGGTATTTTAATTATAAATCGTAACATGTTGTCAGATATTAATACAGTCGATATATTAATAATGGTCTGACAAAATACGATATTGTATAATTACCCAAATTAATATAACTGTTTATATTAATACGCGAATACAATATTTAATTAAATATAATCGTTTATATTTAATTTACGAATTAATCTTGTAATCCGTATTAGCTAAAATTATTTAATCCGTATTAAATAATAATCTCAACATCTTATTGACTAATTTAATAGTCAATACCTCTGACTAACTGTTTAGTCATATCCGGCAAAATGTGACTGTATTTTCATACCTTCAAATCTCTCAAACGTGTCCTATAGGTGTGACGTATAGGGACCAGTTGATCACCGCCATCCGTATGACAATAACGTCAAACTTATCTAGCAAGCCAACCGTTATTGATAAACGTGGATCAACTGGTAATAATACAATAGTATGCCCTTGTGATCCTTAAAGAGATTTAATAAGTCATTGTACTTAATTGTTAAGGACACCAGCCCCAACATTAAGATCCCAACGGCTACGAGTACATCAACCATAAATAAGATGGTAGGTATGAACATACCAGTAGGTAGGTCAGGGTGAACTCTAGTCTCAGCTTGATTCTGAACAGCTCCGACTCCACTTGTCTCCGTCTCTGGGTCAATAGTGATAGCTCTGTTGATGGCGACACTCCCTACGTGGCACTCGAAAGAGCGATGTCCAAATCCCTCGTAGGTGAAGCATTGGTACGGGTCACCATAACAGTCAACTCTAGGATGAAGATCCTTACGGCACTTGAAGCACTTCAGGGGAACTTCTGTTGGGGGTTCGATGTCTCAATTCTGGGAAGTCTCAGCTCTGTTGGGTTCTCCCTTCCCTTGGGGGCACTGATCAAAGAGGTGTCCTCGCTCTCTGCAACGGTAGCAAATGTGTGGTCTACCACAGCGGTTATTGCCTGGCCTAACAGTAGTAGGTTGCACGAGGAACTGTGGGCGCTGTCCTCTTCCAGGAGGAGAGGAGGAGGAAGGAGGACTAAGGGGTCTCTTGCTTCGACAGCTAAGTAAAGGGGGTGGACGAGGAGAGAAGGCTCTAGCTCCTTCACAATAGATCTGGTAAGGGTCCTCCACTCGCAAGACACCGTAGTAACTCTGGAAGTAAGAAGTCCGGTCACCACTGGCTGCACTCCTAGTCTCAACATTAAGCTTGCTCCGAAACAGGTAAGCTTTGTCTTCCTCTCTCTCAACTAGCTGTGGAACAAAGTGGATTAGCTCCTCAAATCGATTGGTGAAGGCTTGAACAGAAAGGGTTCATTGGCGAAGGTTCAAGAACTCGGTCATCTTATCTTGACGGATGTCCCTGTGGTAAAACCTCATGCCAAGAAGAGTCTTGAAACGACTCCAAGTGAAAGTAGGGTCACGAGTAGCAGGAGCACTAATCGTCAACCACCAACTCCTAGCCTCACGAACTAAGAACTGAGATGCTACTCGGGTCTGATCCTCAAAACGAACACCATAAATCATGAAGTTCCTTTCCATGTCAAAGAACCAAGTGGTGAGGGTCGCAGCACTGGTCTCTCCGTCGAATGTCTTAGCTGCATTCCTCCACATCTGGGTGATAATCAAAGCCAATCCTCCAGGTTGGTCACCTCCCGAGGTTTGAAATAAAGAAGGCATAGACGACCTAGCTATGCAATCCTGATGAGTTTGAATGAGGGCTTGCGTCTCCGCATCCTCATCATGGGTTGGCTCTGTCATTCTTCAATCATAAGAGATTAAACCGTTAAACGTATTCCTAACAAGGCACAAACAGACTACAATATAAGTCCTTAAAGCTACCCCATCTCTCATTCATTATTCAATTATATGGTCAAGTTAAGGTTGGGGGTCACATGAGTGCGTCGGGAGCAATAATGCTCTGATACCAACTGTAAAACCCCTCGCGAAAGCGGAAATATAAAACATACAAAGTACTAAAAATGCAGCGGAATTAAAACTTTTTGACATAAAACATCAGGCGAGGTGAATTAAAAACTGAAACGTAAACTGAAACCGATATAAACAAAATAGATAAGTATAACAGTTCTAAGTACTAAAACCAAATATATACAAGGCCTGGGATGGAACATCCCTACATGCACCAAAACATGAACTGTATCAAAAACTAAGAGTCTAGCTAATCGGTGAAGTGTAAGTCATATGATGAAAGGATCATCACTCGCTAGCTCTCAAGTGAACCCTGTCCAACCTGCATGTACCTACATACATGAAAACATGTACGCCATAATCAGTGGGGAGTGACTAGAGTTCTCCTAGCCACCTTTTGTAACGACATGTAACAAGCAAAGCATACAGAACACTCCAACATATATAAACATGTGAAGCATATCAATATCTCAATAACTGATCTCATACTATCATGCAATCACTAATGCACGGCTCTCAACCAACTTCGGAAACTATTTGGAAGGAGAGCCGACTTCCCTACCGGTTGCCCGGTCGGGGGGTCTTTCAATCCAAACCATTTACGAAACTGACTTAGAGTCATCCAATGCCTTGGATGAACAATAACAAGGTCAAACATCAGACTCATCAATATCAACCAGTATATCATCATATAAACATCTATATCTGACACTGTACCAACTCAAGGCAAGCAGATATAAAACAGCTAGTACAAAGGTTCAGTGGCGACATCTTAACGCATAACCTATATACCAAGTTCACAATATCAAGCAAGGACTCAGAGGCGAAAACTCAACGCATGGACCAGCTATCACAGAACACTAGACTCAGAGGCGAAAACTCAACGCATGGACCATCATTCAATTCACAATCACAAGTAAGGAACTCAGAGGGGAAAACTCAACGCATGTTCCCCTACTACATCACAAGATACTAGACTCAGAGGCGAAAACTCAACGCATGTTCTAGCACCAAACCCCTGCACTCCGGGTAAGGTATGACAACCAGACTGCCCCGTCGTGCAGTTGCTCTACTTGTCAGACTCAGAGGCCAGCTTAAGGCATGTCCTGACGCGATCACTTAAACATGTCTGGACTCAGAGGCGAAAACTCAACGCATGTCCCAGACACGACAAACAAACACATATGGAGCTTAGAGGCAACATCTTAACGCATACCTCCATACATGACAAACAATCTACGTATTAAGTTCAGAGGCGACATCTTAACGCATAACTTAATACGCATCACAACAACCATTCAACTTTAAACTACACTTTAGTTCTTATATCTAATATCACTAATCAACACTTAATTGATCCCGGGAACGAAGTTGAGGGAGAGCCGGTTTCCCTTTCGGTTACCCGACCGGGGGGTCTCTATCCTCACTCCATTCTCGAACCCAATATAGTGTCGCCCATCCTCCGGGGACCTCAAACACATATCAAAGGTACACGGAACGAGTTTCAACCAAAACCGATTAATCGTTTAAAAGTTATAAATAATTAAAGATAAACAGGGCTCTCAGCCGGTCAGTGGCAGGCAGCCGGCTGACCGTCAGACAACCCGTGTCCCTTTTTAATTATTTTGAAAACAAAACAAGGCGTCAGGGGTCCCCAGCCGGTCGGCAGGCAGCCGGCCTACCGGCTGGACACCCATTCTTTCCTTCCTCTTTCTAGACAACACGAAAATAGGCAAAAAGGGTTCCCAGCCGGTCGGCAGGCAGCCGGCCTACCGGCAGGGGAACTAAATCCCATACAATTATTACGCGCAATCTACAAGAAGAGGCTCCCAGCCGGTCGGCAGGCAGCCGGCCTACCGGCTGGGCACCCAACACCCTACATTTACGAATTTCGCAAAAATCCTATGATGCACTCCCAGCCGGTCGACCGGCGGCCGGTCGGTCGACCGGCTCAGAGTTCCTGAGCACGAAAAACCCAACTTAAAGTAATTTACAAATTCGACCAAATCAATACTAATCTTCTACAATCGCAACATACAAGGTATACCCAGTATAACCAATCATCAAAACACTATCTATCAGCACTTAAACCCACACACAATCCTCAATACGAATATTATTTGTATCTGTCGCAAGTATACAATTTCTGAAATTTTAACAATAAACATGAATAACATATACCAAGCATATGAAGTCTTTCTTGAGGGTTCCTAGCATGATATTAAGTTCCATCAACAACCACAACAACCAAAATCAGAAACTTAAGCATTCAAAACCAAGCAAAGTGCTAATTTTACAATAAAGGCCGATTTTCTCATTATCGTCACCTTTTACGCGATTAAGCTCCTATCTTCTTTTCAATTTCGCCACAAACCTCCTTGGGATCCTCTACGCCTCTCCCTACAACACGAAAAACGGATTTAGAGGCTAAACTCGGATTATACCCAAAACAGCCCAAATTTGGAGTTGAAGGAAACGAGAAACGGAAGTGACGGATGACTTGCAAATTCGACGAGGATTCCGAAAATGTAATTATTACCTCGATTCGACGAACGGATGATGACGAAATTTGAGAAAGAAAATGAAGTTTTAGGAGGGAAATGGAGAAAAGAATTTACAGTGTTTGTTTTTATGGAAATGTTGAAATGTCGACATATACAAGGTTTTAGGGGTTTATATTTGTCCTTTCCGTTTAAATGAAACGGACCTTTGAAAGTGAACGGGTTTGTTGAGTCGGATTACTTGCCACGTTATATTCGTCTTAAGGACTTAAGGTTCTTAAGACGGATCTTACGATTCATTAAAATACTTCTCAATAAACTATTAAAATATATTTTATTACTTAAAAAAATTAAAAGCCTTTAAAATATAAATCACGAAAATATGGGATGTTACATGCAACATCAGGGACAGAGTCTATAGGCGGTAGGAAGAGATATGTTCTCGATCGAGTAGTACCACTAATTCGATCAAATGATGTAGAGAACGAGGTCACTCAAGCAAGTGATCATTTGGCTGAAGAGAAGAGCCCAAGGAAGAAGAGACCAAGGAAGGTGCCAACCCATGACTTGGGAGCTGACGACCCTGGAAGATGGGAGGATAGGGCTAAGGATGATGACCCATCTATCTACGTGGTGGAGAGAAACTCATCTACCCAAATCACCATAGCTGAAGGGGTAGCCTGCAGTCAGAACCCTTGCTCAAAGAAATCCTGCATCCTTCGCAGATAACTTCTTCTTATTGCTCGTCTCTATTTTTTAAGACAATTTCCGTGTTTCCGTTACGACTTTTAGTTTTGTTTCGCGTTAGACTTAGACAAGTTTTGCTTTTGTTGTTTTTTTTGAGACAATTAGACTTAGTACCGTGGATTTTGTGCATGTTTTGGGCGCGTATATAATGTTTTTACAGGTTTGAGGGAGGATTAACTCGGTCCAACGAGTTAATTTCGAGAAGAAAAAGAACACTTCACAGGAAGAGTGGTTGAACGACCTGAAGTATCAGTCGGTCGACCAAGCCCCTGCAGCATAGAAGGTTCTGTAACCTGTCTCTTGGTCGGTCGACCACTTAAGCTGCTACAGCATGTTCCTGTTTACTTCGGGAAGCGTGCAAGAACGATAAGGGAGTCTCTCTCCTTCCTTTTTGCTTTCGGTTTTCTTCTCAGTTTTCAAACCTTTAAAACATTATTTATCACCCAGAACATCATGAATCCCCGAAAAAGGTTTTTTCTTCATCTTCTTTTTCAGGTCCTTAGAGTGGCACTGCTGGCCACCAAAACCTCCTAAGCTTACGCTGGTTTGGGGAGGTTTCCATTGCGCTAAAATCCGGTGAGTTCCTTCCATGTTTTCCTTGTTTTTCCTTTTTTGCATTTTTTTCCTTTATTTCATAAACCTTTACTTATGCTAATGCACAATGGGGACATTGTGCGGTTTGGTTTGGGGAAGGGTTCTGTGTCACATGCATTTATTCCATTGCATTTTGTCACACGTTTATTGCATTTCTGTCTTGCATTGTTCTTTCTTATTTTCCTTGCATATACAAAAGAAAAATCCAAAAAAAATAGAAAATTTCAAAAATTTCAAAAAAAAATGCACGTTTACTTTACCATATAGGTTGAGTCGGAAAGAGAGTATTTCAATGATGATTTTGCTTTTTTTCACATGTTTATGCCTATGCCTATACCTTTCTTTGTCAACATGTTTTAGTATAAAAGTCATATGCATATCTACGAGTTTTCGTCAAACAATTTGCCTTTCTTGAGACTTGACTTGTACTTTGGCAAACTACTATGCATTCCGAGTTTATGGCTTTATTCCTGGTTTCATTATTCATAAACCAGTTGTCTAGGATGTGAGTAGTACTCCCTTTGGAACATGTTACATCAATATGCATAAACATGAACATGAATTGCCATATACCTATATGCTATCTTGTTTTGTGAGTCTTGATATGTGCATTTGAGGCCCCTTTCTCTTGTTTTCCCATAAGCCCTACATAACCAAATCTGCCTTTTTATCCCCCAAAACTACATCCTATACTTAGCCTACCCTACGAAGCTAGTATTTGTGGTCGATGAAAATTTTTTTTGAGGCACTTTGGTTTTGTATGTCCTCATGAGAAAAGAAAGAGAAAGAAAAGAAAGAAGAAAAAGAAAAAAAAAAAGAAAAGAACAGAAAAAAATCAGAAAAAGAAAGAAAGAAAAAACTGAAAAAAGTCGAAAATCACTGCGAGTGTAACAACCCGACCCGCCACCGTCGTAACACAAACCCAATAAGATGAGTGCGCACTTTTGGGCCCGTTATTTGTCCTCACTTAAGCCCAAAAGCACAAGGCCTTGTTACTAAAATGGTGGGTGGGAGCTATTATAAACATATCACAAGCCTCACATTCTACCGATGTGGGACACATTCCTCTCATACTCTTGGGGTGTTACAAACTCCCCCACTTAAAGAACATAACGTCCTCGTTGTGCCTCAAACTTGACCACAACCAGGGCCAGAATCCTCCCCCTCTAGGTGTGTGTAACACCCCCATTTATTTAAGAGCCTTTAGCAAGACATTCTCAAATAAATAGAGTTGTTACCATCTCGGAATGTCCGAGGTAGTGAATAACAAAGTAAAACAAACCAAAGTACTTTATATAAAAACTGATAAAATTTAAACTTGGTTATTAAAGTTACTACATGACGGAAAAGAAATACAACGGATGACTCCTCTAGATGTGACATAATTCAAAGTCGATCCAAAGTATGCATCTCACATTCCTGCCCCTGCTCCTAGCTCATCTGTCTCTGACCTGTAGAATCTACTCCCCATTCCGGATCATCGTAGGTGTACACGAATACACTGTCAACCTCGCGGTTGAGTAGGGTAACACAATAATTATAATGCAACAGTTAAATGATATGCAGATGTCATGATATGCTCGAGCTCAATCTCAATCTCAATCTCATACTCAATCACAATCTCAATCTCAAACCCGTAACACCCAGCCATACCGAACCTCCCGGCAGACTATAATCGGCCGTCGCCAAACACCAACATAACTGCTGAGGTCACCAGGTCTAGTCCTGCAGAACTAGCCTGGGCCCAATAGTATCTCATCAATAATACCTCATCATCTCAAATCTGTATCCAATGCATATGCCATGCTTATGAATGCAATATAAAAATGTTCAACCACTATATATCATTCTCATAATAATCACACTTGCGTCCATAACATACAATACACACATCCATTCAAAGCACTCATAGAATAAGGTACCAGTGTATCCTACCTGGATAGCAATATAATCCCATCACGCAGCTACATCCAATCAGTGGCATCACTCCATCACATTCTCAATACCTAATAAAATAATATACTCAATAACTGACAAATACAATTACGCAACTAACATAATATATCAATCATTCCAATTAATTACTTAAATATTATATTACGCATAACGAGGCTGTATCAATTATTTCTTAGCAGCAATATAATTAACTAAAGAATTATATAATTTATCGAACATAAAAAATAACGATTACTTGTCACATACGTATAACAATTATGGAGATACGGATTTTATTATTAAAATCATAAAACCTCGAAACATAACAAGTTATAATATATACGAACGAATAAATTAACTTAATTACGCTATTTATAAAATATCTTCACAAAAAATCTTAAACAAACAACTAGATTAAATTAAATATAGTTAGACTAATTGTACTAATGGTAGTACTAATCATAACAATAAAATCAACAAAACACAACAGCCCCCAACGACTCAACAAACCGTACAAAACAGCCCCCAACAAGCAGCCCCTAGCAGCCTTCTTCCCGATCCCTTCGACACCCCTGAAGCCATCTGAACCACCACCACGACATGGGGGCTGCCACCACAGCACTACCGTCTACCTGCTGACCCCCACCACTGACCCTAACTCGACTCAACTAGCCTTCGATTGCCCCTGCAACCACTCGTGGTCACTGTCATTCCCTTCTACTGCAAAGCGTGTACCCCCTGTTTACCCACTGATAACCACCAGCCCAACCACCAGTAACCACCACCAAAGGACCCTCCAACATCCTTGCACCATAAAGTAACCCCAGACACCAACCACGACCCCAGATTTGTCCCAACCAGCCATCGAAATCAATCCCAAAACACGATGGTTGCCAACAACAGTCCCTTGTTCCTGAACCCGTGTTTCACACCCCTCTTGTAAACACCTCTTTAACCACTTGTTAACACCGCCCTCGTCACAACTAATAACCACCCACGGCACCTCACCATACACACGATCCCCTGGTGTCAGTCACTAACCTTCAAAATCACTCACTCCTCTAATACAACCACCCCAAAGTCCCTGACCACCCAGACCCTGTTCCCGCAAGCTCCAGCGACTCTACATACACGACTGTTCCCCTAGACCTTCCGACCACCACTAACCATTCCCACACCAACATCACACTCTACTAACTCCCCATCATCAGTACTCGTGACTCACGACAGTAAACAACCCAAAAACATAACGAATTGACACCCATAAACAAACACCGTCACAAAGCATAAAAACAGAGTATAACATGTATTGTCTTGTCGACAAGTTCACGGTGGTTTTAGTGACCCCAACAATGGTCCCCTAATGGTTTGATGATGAAGAACATATTATGGACACTACAAGGATTATGTACAACCAAGAAACACACAAAACTATGGTCTGGAAGGGTACAAAAACGACTTACGATTTACTGCTGCGAAAAGGATGCAAACGATGCTGGTGGTTGTTTTCTTCGTGTGTTCTCCTTCACCGTCTGCTCCTAGCAATACTCACGGTGGTCAGAGTAGGGTTTATGGGTGTAGGTGGAGTATGGAGGCTGACGGAGTATAGGGAAGATTAGGGTTTATGTTTGAGTTATTATGTCGATGTATTGTTGAGAGAGTATACTCGATAGAGGCGTGGACTAGCTAGGGTTTCCTTAGAGTTTTGTTGGGTTGAATTTAGTCATGGTTCTCATAATCAACCCGAGCCCAAGACCGTCACGCATCTCGAGAACTTATACTCCGTTTCGATTCATAACTTAAAAGAAAATAAACATATAAATAGTTATACTAGTTTAATTATGTCACTTAGTATTAGTAAATTTATGTTCGATTAATTATAAGAATATACAAAATTTGGATTTAAATAAAATTACGACTGAAATCATAAAACAAGTATTGGTGGGAAATAAATATAAATAGGAAATATATTTAATTATAAATATATTATAAAAATTAAAGAAATACGAATGAAATGACATTTTATGAAATAATCATCAAATATAAAATAATTATGAAATACAAAATAATCGTAGAAACACGATTTATAAAATAATAACAGTTTACGTAAAATACTTTATAAACATTCCATTAGAAATACTTGTACAAAACACGGTTTGACTTCCGTTGACCGAGACTAAAATACGGGGTATTACAGTCTTCCCTCCTTAAAATGAACTTCGTCCCGAAGTTCGCTACCCCATAACGGTAAAGAAACATATAACAAGCATGAAACAATCACAAGTACCACTTATATAGACTTCAAAACACGATATGTTACATTCTACCCTCGTTAAGAAAACTTTGTCCCCAAAGTTTTAACGCATAACTAAGCTAAAAGATATATCACGAATCACGGTATAATGCATAACAGAAGTAAACAGAATTATCAGATATATTCAAACAATCACGACATACTAATTATCATTATCAACTAGCCATATCATAAATCATCAAGATTTAACAATCCTATCCTGCTTAAAACATGGTTACGTCCCCGTAACCCCATTACAAAATTTCACATTCAGTGCTCGAGAAGATCACCAAAACAACAGTCACAAATCATATGATAAGGTAATTACCACTAGCATCCGACTTTTGAAGCAACCAACATATTTTTCAATTTCATGCTACGCAGTAAAACAAAATCAAGGTAACTACTAGTACCTATATACCCTTAAATTTTAACACAAACTTAACATATTTACACCAATGTAGACAATCAGCTAACTTATAGTTCGAAATTGACAAATCAAAACATTTCATGCTCATAATCATATTATAGAAACGAAATCATATTCTAGAAAAGACATAAGGCAAAATTTAACCAATATAATTAAACATGGAGCATTGGCTTATTTGACAAGATAAGTTAAAACCACGTAGGTGCATTTCTCATCTACTCACATTACATCAATCATAAATCCAGTAATGAATATAACATGCAAAATAAGGGGTTTATATCATGTGAAACAATTTCATATTTAGGCAAAATTTCATTAACATGTAGCTACACATTCCTCCCGTTACAAAACAATTACCATAATTATCAAACATCAGCTTTATCATGGGATATCAATTTGAACACCTTTCGAAACTTTCAAAACGGTGAAGTTGTAATTAATGACAATTTATGAACTCGAATCAACTAACGATTTTACAAGTTACAGATCGAAAACAAAACTAGCATTCACACAATTAACGTGTCAACCAAATTACTAATTCAATATATTGTGATCAGACTTAAACATAACAATATGTAATTCACCTTGTGGCATAACAATAGCGTCATATAAAAGAAACTAACTTTATATAAAACTCACCAATAATAATTAAGGTTATATTATTATATAACAAAGTTCATATCCATATAATATGTCTACTATTCATGCTACTAATGTCATATCGGAATATTACATGAATACATAACATAAGTCATATTTGATTTAAACTTTTATATTTAAAACTTTACCATTTCAACAAACATACATTACGCAACAACTTCCCAAAAATCATAATCATAATTAATAACCGCTTAGCTATTTTGCGAGCTAATATAGTTTTTAGAAAATACAATGAATTAACTAATTATAGGAAAGAGAATCAAATGCAAAAATTAAGGAAATTATTTTCTTAAAAAAAATTCAACTCAGTTGGTCGGAACAGAAACTTTACAGCAATTAAACAGAAAATTGGGCAACTTGCAAAAATCACTATTAAATAACGACTCGTTAAGATTTTACCTGACTTACCATTTTGAAAACGTGAATGAATATTCCGAACAGTGGAGTTGGAATTATTCATAAACAATAAATACGTTTTAAATGGTGTTATTTGCTAAAACAGGGGTCAAAATAGAACCACTATCAACTAAGATATTTATTTCTCGCAATATATAACTCGTATACACATGAAACCAAAAGCATCGAGAAGCTAAATCAGAAGGTTATCACCCATAAAATTTTCACATTCATATAGAAAACACATTTTAAATGGCAGCCCGTGCAAACAAGGTACCATTATTCTCCCAAACATGTTTACATATCATCGAAGCATAGAAATCATGTTGCACCATATTAACATTTATTCATCATTTCGATATGTAATTGTCATCTAAAACACTAGTAAAGATTGCGAAACAGAAAAGTAGATCAACTAAATGACTGAATATTTATATATGTATATACAAATGGAACACATAACTATATGACACTCATGGCTTGGGGCATCACATTCCGCATATCACTAGACATGGATTACTATAACGCATAAATCTGATCATTCATATCCACATACCAACCAATATGTTACTTAATTACGACAAACATTTAATAACCAGATATCATGTAGACATTTCAAAACACCAAAATCATATGATCATATCACTCCAAATTATTGTTCAATAACTATACAACCATTCTCTGCAAATTTCAATTCCATCATTCAGATCAACCAGCATTTCAAGATCAGTCGTATTCTTCTAATGCACATCATCATACAAGTCACGCTCATATTTCAAAGTCAAATTCCAATTTTCATGTTCTCAATACTTAGAAATCATACATTTCAACCAACATTCAATATCATTATCATGATTCACAATACAGATCACCAACCATATTTCACATCATAACTTACCTCATTCCTTTTCTGCGGAAACGTTAGTACAATATGCAAGGACTAACTTTTTGTTTTATTCTACCCACTCTCTGCATCACTCAAGGGTTACCAGGATAGACTGAAAGGGCCAGTGGCTTAGTTTGAGGGGGCCCCTAACTCATCCCAATCCTGGGGCTCCTAACAGTTATTAAACTGGGGTTCATTTTATTAGACTCTTCCTATATTCATTATTATTCATTTGTTTAGGCCCGAGGATCGTTCGCTCTGATACCACTTTGTAACACCCTCATTTATTTAAGAGCCTTTAGCAAGACATTCTCAAATAAATAGAGCTGTTACCATCTCGGAATGTCCGAGATAGTGAATAACAACGTAAAACAAGCCAAAGTACTTTATATAAAAACTGATAAAATTTAAACTTGGTTATTACAGTTACTACATGACACAAAAGAAATACAACTGATAACTCCTCTAGATGTGATATAATTCAAAGTCGATCCAAAGTATGCATCTCACATTCCTGCCCCTACTCCTAGCTCATCTGTCTCTGACCTGTAGAATCTACTCCCCATTCCGGATCATCGTAGGTGTACACGAATACACTGTCTGTGGGGAATAAAGCGTGTATTCACCCTAAACTTGCAGGATTATAATGAAAAATACAGTTGTGTTTATAGTCATAAGATTAAAAAGGATAAGAAAAGAAGTACAACCTTTAGTCCTTGTGCGAAAGGCCTAAGAACAGGAATTAACACAAATTCCCTCCTATAACTTGCACCCAAGACTTAGAATGAGACGTGGCCGCGTGTGCTAGAAATCCTCTCCAACTGCCTTGCAATATTGGGAGAGCTATTTAGGTTTTAGATGTGAGATCTGAGGTTTTGGGAGAAGAAAGCTCTCAAAACCTAATTTTTCTTTGAGATTTGTTTAAACAGTGAAACAAGAGTCCCTGACATAAGGAGAGTCCTCCTCCTTATGTAGCTCTTTTGGCCGAAATTTCCAATAGGGTAGGAGTGGGCTTTCCACTCTTACCTTATTCTAATTTGTGATTCGACCCATTTAGCTAAACTTTATTCGCGGGTTTTGTTTATAAATCGTATGCATGTTATCAGATATTAATGCAGTCGATGTATTAATAATGGTCTGATAAAATTACGATATTGTATAATTACCCAAATTAATATAACTGTTTATATTAATACGCGAATACAATATTTAATTAAATATAACCGTTTATATTTAATTTTACGAATTAATCATGCAATCCTTATTAGCTAAAATTATTTAATCCGTATTAAATAATAATCTCAACATCTTATTGACTAATTTAATAGTCAATACCTCTGACTAACTGTTTAGTCATATCCGGCATAAATGTGATTGGATTTTCATACCTTCACATCTCTCAAACGTGTCCTATAGGTGTGACGTATAGGGACCAGTTGATCACCGCCATCCGTATGACAATAACGTCAAACTTATCTAGCAAGCCAACCGTTATTGATAAACGTGGATCATCTGGTAATAATACAAAAGTATGCCCTTGTGATCCTTAAAGAGATTTAATAAGTCATTGTACTTAATTGTCAAGGACACCAGGCCCAACAATCTCCCACTTGTCCGTACAAGGGTATGTGCAATGACGTTATCAAACTACATGTGGAGGACACAAGCTCCAACAAACTCCCACTTGCCCGTACAAGTGTAGGTGCGATAACCGAATCTCATATCCTTTTAAAATTTCTCCCACTCAATGTAAGACAATTTGCAAATCCGCATTCGCAAAGGTCGTATCTCACAAGCGATCTGTATCAAGAGTGGTTTCCCCGACTAGAGAGTAACTTAACTGATAAAACGAATCTGTATTCGAGCATGGCCATGCATTTCAGTTACTACTCCTCGAGTGGCCCTGAGAAATGATAAAATCCTGATAAGGGTTTGGATATTTCCCTCAACTCGAATCCTGCCGATATCGCCCAGCATGAAATAACCCAGAAAAAATCCTCTTGGCCCCTGTTACGGTGACCGTGGGAAAGAAACCAAAGTTACCCAAAATCTGTCTTAATCTCAAGAGACAGTTGAAGGTCAAAAGACTCGACTCTAAGGAACACTATGGAGGTCCTATCCACGACCAGGCACCCAATGTTATAAAACATTTAGGACTCCATAACGTTGTCACGGGGTGTCCTACGAGATATCCGTATAACTCGCCTTTGTGATTGGTCAGTCATCCACGTGACTTATGGCTCGTTGAACCCACCATCAACCAACGTCACAAAATGATTACCTGAGTTATCAGCTCAAGTGGGTAATCAAGGACCAAAACGATGTAATGTTAATTAGTTCACTTTGTGGTGTTCAAAATTGGCGTACAATTCCACATGAAAAACAAAACATTTTATATCATAACAATAAGGTTGAATAGAGTACACGAGAAAATGAATTATTACATGAATTCATAAAAGAGTACTACAACTTAGGAACACATCCAATTCCCATGGAATGAATGTGCCCTTCATGCTTATCACGTGGTAATGCTTTTGTGAGAGGATCAGCTATGTTGTCATCCGTAGCGATCTTATCAATGAAAATCTCCTTTTGCTCCACGTAATCTCTGATTAGATGAGCTTTCCGTTGTACATGCCTAGCCTTGTTGCTAGACTTATGCTCCTTAGCTTGGAAGATGGCACCTTTATTATCACAATAAACGGTGATTGGGTCATTCGAACTAGGCACTACTGATAGTCCTTGTAAGAATTGACGCATCCATATTGCTTCCTTAGCTGCTTCTGAGGCGGCATAGTACTCGGACTCAGTCGTAGAATCTGCTGTAACACTCTGTTTAGAACTTTTCCAGCTGACAGCAGCACCATTAAGAGTAAAAACGAATCCAGATTGAGATTTCGAGTCATCTCGATCCGTTTGGAAGCTAGCATCTGCGTAACCCGTGGCGCAGAGCGTTGAGTCGCCTCCATAACTCAATCCCCAATCTTTAGTCCTCCGTAGGTACTTAAGAATGTTTTTCACGGCCATCCAGTGTTGTTCACCTGGATGAGCTTGGAATCGACTAGTCATACTCAATGCATATGCAACGTCTGGACGTGTGCATATCATGGCATACATGATCGATCCTATTGCCGATGCATAAGGAATCCGACTCATGCGCTCTTTCTCTTCCAATGACTTAGCTTCTTGAGTCTTGCTTAAGTGAAGCCCAGGAGTCATAGGAAGGAACCCCTTTTTGGAGTTCGTCATGCTGAATCTCTCTAGAATTTTATCTATATAAGACTCCTGACTGAGAGACAACATCCGTCGTGATCTATCCCTGTAGATACGGATGCCCAAAATTCTTTGTGCCTCTCCCAGATCTTTCATCTGGAAATGGTTTTTCAACCATGCTTTAACCGAAGATAGGAGAGGTATGTCATTCCCAATCAAGAGTATGTCATCGACATACAGTACTAGGAATACAATCTTGCTCCCACTCGACTTGATATAGAGACATGGTTCCTCGACTGATCGAATGAACCCATTCTCTTTTATCACTTGGTCGAAGCGATGATTCCAACTCCGCGATGCTTGCTTAAGTCCATAGATGGAACGCTTAAGCTTGCAAACTTTCTTAGGATGTGCTGGATCGATAAAACCCTCGGGTTGTACCATGTACAACTCTTCCTCCAAATAACCGTTTAAGAAGGCGGTTTTAACGTCCATTTGCCATATTTCATAATCATGAAATGCGGCGATCGCTAAGATAATCCGAATGGAACGTAGCATGACTACGGGTGCAAAGATCTCATCATAGTGCAAGCCTGGCACTTGAGTGAAACCTTTAGCAACTAGTCTAGCCTTGTGGATATCTTGTTGTCCTTCCACGGCATGCTTTATCTTGTAAAGCCATTTGCATTGAAGGGGACGTACCTTTGCAGGTAGGTCCACAAGATCCCACACGTTGTTCTCATAGATGGAGTCCATCTCGGATTGCATGGCTTCTAGCCATAGCTTTGAGTCAGAACTAGTCATGGCACCTTTATAGGTTGTGGGTTCATTACCCTCTAGGAGTAAGACGTCATCTGTATCATGTTCCTCGACCATACCAATGTATCTGTCCGGAGGAATAGAGACTCTTCCCGACCTCCTAGGTTCCTCAGGAATATCTACCGCAGCCTCGGTTGAAGGAACTGTTTCCTCCAATGGTTGCTCGGCAGTTGGTTCTTGAACCTCCGATAACTCGAAGGTTCTATTACTCGACTTGTTCTCGAGAAATTCTTTCTCTAAGAACGTCGCACTAGCCGCAACAAAAACACGTTGTTCGGTTGGCGAGTAGAAGTAATGACCAAAAGTTCCCTTTGGATAACCTATAAAGTATGTCTTGACCGATCGCGGGCCGAGCTTATCCTCGTGTCTCCACTTGACATAAGCCTCGCAGCTCCAAACCCGTATAAAGGACAAGTTAGGGACCGTTCCCTTCCATAATTCGTATGGAGTCTTGTCAACAGCTTTAGACGGACTTCGGTTAAGTATTAGAGCGGCCGACAAAAGAGCATAGCCCCACAATGAATCAGGCACGACGGTGTGACTCATCATGGATCGAACCATGTCGAGTAGAGTTCGATTTCTCCGTTCGGACACACCATTTAATTGTGGTGTTCCAGGTGGAGTTAACTGTAGCACGATGCCACAGTCTTTAAGGTGTTGATCAAACTCGTGTGAAAGATACTCACCACCACGATCAGAACGTAGTGCTTTAATCTTTCTACCCAGCTGGTTCTGTACCCGATTCTGGTATTCTTTGAACTTGTCAAAGGATTCACTTTTATGTTTCATCAAGTAGACATAGCCATATCTACTCAAATCATCCGTGAAAGTGATGAAATACCTATAGCCTTCTCGTGCGTTGATCGACATAGGGCCACATACGTCCGTATGTATGAGTCCTAATAGGTCGGCAGCGCGCATTCCAACACCTTTGAAGGAAATACGAGTCATCTTGCCGATGAGACATGATTCACACGTGCCATATGATTCGAAATCAAAGGGTGAGATAGCTCCATTCTGTATGAGCTGTTTTACGCGTTTCTCATTTATGTGTCCCATACGACAATGCCAAAAGTAAGTTTGATCTTTGTCACCTACCTTTAACCTTTTATTATTCACATGTAATATCTCGGTGGTTTGATCTAAAACATAAATTTCATTCATGGAAACTGCCTTGCCATAAATCATATTGTGTAAGGAGAAAATACAGCTATTATTCTCTATTACAAATGAAAAGCCGAGTTTTTCAAGCGCAGAAACTGAAATAATGTTTTTGGACAAACTAGGAACATAATAACAGTTATATAAAAATAACTCGAATCCACTTGGGATCTGGATCACGTATGTTCCCTTCGAGACTGCAGCAACACGTGCTCCATTCCCGACACGCAGGTCCACCTCACCCTTGATTAGGGGTTCTTGGTTTCGGAGGCCCTGCACATGATTACATAGATGAGAACCACAACCAGTATCAAGTACCCAAGTTCCGCAACTTGCATGGTTAATCTCAAACATGTGAATAAAAGAAGAAGAAGACATACCAACAGGAGTAACGCGGCCTGCCTTAATGTCCTCGCGATACACGGGGCATGAGCGCCTCCAATGCCCAGTCTTGTGGCAATGGTGACATTCCATGCTAGTATCCTTGCTCTTAGTCTTGCCCTGTGTAACAGCCCGACCCATCACGGTCGTAACACACCCCCAATAAGATGGGAGGTAAGCCTTTGGGCCCATTATTTGTCCTCACTTAAGCCCAAAAGCACAAGGCCTTGTTACTAAGTGGTGGGTGGAAGCTATTATAAACATATCACAAGCCTCACATTCTACCGATGTGGGACAACTTTCCTGTCAAACTCTTGGGGTGTTACAAACTCCCCCACTTAAAGAACACAACGTCCTCGTTGTGCCTCAACCTTGACCACAACCAGGGCCAGAATCCTCCCCCGCTAGGTGTGTGACCCGGGTACTCCCGACCACAGGCTCACCACACGGTCGCAGGGTCGCTCTGATACCACTTTGTAACACCCCCATTTATTTAAGGGCCTGAACTAGGACTCCTCAGATAAATAAAGGTGTTACCATCCCGGTTTCCCGAGGCAGTAGATACAAAGGAAGATAAACAGTACTTTAAATAGAAATTAACTCAAGTCATGTTCTTACATGCGTATCCAAAAGTCTTAACAACATAAATAAAGTACAACTCGTATAAAACTGACTAAGGCGATCTAGACATCTAAACTGGTCCGGATCCAAGCTCTTCCTCCCATAGCTCCCCCTTAGTCTCAGCCACCTGTCAATCTGCTCCCCAATAAATGGTTCATCACAGGTGATCACGAATACACAGGGTCAACCACAAGGTTGAGTAGGGAAAAGAATAACATAACAAATGTATTAAACTCCGCACCGATCCAACGCCAATAAACTCCGCACCGATCCAACGCCATATATACTCCGCACCAATCCAACGCCATATATACTCCGCACCGATCCAACGCCATATATACTCCGCACCGATCCAACTCCATATATATACTCCGCACCGATCCAACTCCATATATATAATCACATTGTCACGGTATCACAGGATAATATAGATAACACAATTTAACGATCACATCATATTATATCACAAACATGCTTGATGCTAAATAAGAACAGTATACACAACATCATATACAGTATTTTCCCCTACCTGAATTAGCAGGAAACGCAGATCAAACCAAAGCTTGTCTAGAAATGTTCCACGCGAAACCCGCTACCTAAACAAATATTATTTAATTAATAAACACCCTAATTCTCGTAATACGTACACACATTCTATTTTTAGAAGTTACTATATTTAGAAAGTCGCTTTTGGGTAAACCTCGTTTTTCGGGAAGCTTTCTAAATATAGGGAGTTTCTATAAATAGAATGTGTGTACGTATTACGAGAATTAGGGTGTTTATTAATTAAATAATATTTGTTTAGGTAGCGGGTTTCGCGTGGAACATTTCTAGACAAGCTTTGGTTTGATCTGCGTTTCCTGCTAATTCAGGTAGGGGAAAATACTGTATATGATGTTGTGTATACTGTTCTTATTTAGCATCAAGCATGTTTGTGATATAATATGATGTGATCGTTAAATTGTGTTATCTATATTATCATGTGATACCGTGACAATGTGATTATATATATGGAGTTGGATCGGTGCGGAGTATATATATGGAGTTGGATCGGTGCGGAGTATATATGGCGTTGGATCGGTGCGGAGTATATATGGCGTTGGATTGGTGCGGAGTATATATGGCGTTGGATCGGTGCGGAGTTTATTGGCGTTGGATCGGTGCGGAGTTTAATACATTTGTTATGTTATTCTTTTCCCTACTCAACCTTGTGGTTGACCCTGTGTATTCGTGATCACCTGTGATGAACCATTTATTGGGGAGCAGATTGACAGGTGGCTGAGACTAAGGGGGAGCTATGGGAGGAAGAGCTTGGATCCGGACCAGTTTAGATGTCTAGATCGCCTTAGTCAGTTTTATACGAGTTGTACTTTATTTATGTTGTTAAGACTTTTGGATACGCATGTAAGAACATGACTTGAGTTAATTTCTATTTAAAGTACTGTTTATCTTCCTTTGTATCTACTGCCTCGGGAAACCGGGATGGTAACACCTTTATTTATCTGAGGAGTCCTAGTTCAGGCCCTTAAATAAATGGGGGTGTTACACCCTGTGAGTTGCTCGACTCACCTGGCCCACTCTTAGTAAATCCTGGTTTCTTGAACCTGGGCTTACCTACTGCTAGGTCGCCCTGAGCTTTAGCCTTCCCTTTACCCTTTCCCTTACTGGAGATCATGAGAACATCCTGCTTCATGCTCCCACTTAATTTCAGATCCTTCTCAGTCTGTACGAGAAGGGAGTGGAGCTCATGAGGAGTCTTCTTCATGTCATTCATGTAATAGTTGGCCCTAAAGAGGGCGAACCCATCATGAAGTGAATGAAGCATTCGATCAACGATTATGTTCTCACTGATCTTGCAGTTTAGGGCCTCCAGTTTCTCGATATTCTCAATCATGTGAAGAATATGTGGGCTAACAGCTTGGCCCTTCTGGAGTTTCGCCTCAAAGAAGCGACAGGTATGCTCATAAGAAACGATTCTCGGAGCCTTTGAGAATTCGTTAGTGAGCGTGGTGAAAATCTTGTTTGCACCATGGGTTATGAAGCGTCTTTGCAAATTGGATTCCATTGCATAGATGAGTACGTTCTTTATCGCACCCGCTTCCATGACGAAGTCGCTATGAGCGCGAACTTCGTTAGCTCTAGCTCCAGTTCCTGGGTGTGGCGGAATGGGCTCAGTTAAGTACTTGAGCTTTCCGTCAGCAATGGCAGCATTCCGTAGTGCTGCCTCCCAGTCAGAGAAGTTTGACCCATCATTCCTCAGTCTTGTGGACTGATTCATGGAGTCCATGAAGGCTTTTAGCCAGGATTCACGTGCTAGCTTGGCACTTGGCATTGGGTCTTCACCAGCCATTTAGTTATACAGCAGTTTAATTGAACGTGTTTTAGACTGAAAAGAAGATAAAACAAAACCATATAAGCAACTCATTGTTGTGATTTAAGTCTATATTAAATTGCATTTAAACTCGTAGACTCATGCATTTATATAATTGATCTCCCTCAAGAATTATATAAATGATCCCAAGACTCAATTTCCGTATATTGATAAGCCCACAGTTTGGCTAATTCCAATCGTTGGAACTCTTGGTCGATAGATTTCCGTAAATCCTATCTATTAGTCCATCTCAGTCACTAGATAGTATCGAGTGACCATGATGTTGAGATAAAATAAATCATCTGTTCCCACTTACCCGACGTAGAAGGGGTCATATTATGCCTACCGACGAAGAAGGGATTCATGGGAGGCTGATTTATAAAGACTAGTCTCAATTTTTGGTTATACGAGGAAGACCCCATCAACTTTTATTTATTCATATTAAGTGAACTAATATCTAGCAAATGCGTGAATGAATTAAATAAAGTGATGGCTTTGCAATTGACATGTGACATCTGTATTGTCACAGAAAACTAACGCGTAACCTCTACATGAGTCAGTTTTCAGGCATGATATAGGTGGTTTGGTTTTAGGCGGAATATGATGCAAGCTATTATCGATGAAAGCATAAAATGAAAGCAATAAACGTAAATAAAAAGTCCTAGTGTGGCCTATCCTACCAAAATAAACATAAAACAACTTGGAATCCACCGTTGGACCCTAGAAGCTTGTCTTGATGTTCCATCTTGGTCCTTGCAGCGGGAGTGGGCATCCGGTCTCCGTCTTGTCTTTGGTCTTCACAAAATTACTAATTTAAATTACAAAAGTAGTCCTAGATACATTCTAATTTAAATACAAAAGTAATTACATGGCAAAAACCCAAAACGGAGATTCAAGATCTCAAGATTACAAGCAAGACTATGTCCCATCATTACGGTGACACAATCTTCTAAGGCCACACTAAGTTACAACCGTTTGCAAAATTAAATACGTTATTGAAAGCATTCATTAGACATTCAACAAGACGGTAAATAAAATGCATCAACTAAATTAAAATTCATACATGACATAATACTGTTATTATGATTAACAAATTTTTACCAAACCACCTTTTAGGATTAAAATTATGTGATTATACCGTTTTAACCACTTTAATTTTAATAAGTTTATAATCCTATTATTTTAAACCGTTTTAAAATAATATGTATCAAACGAGGGTGAACCGTTTCACAAAATTAATAATATACTATTTCCGTATATAGTATATTACTAAAGGCCATGTGAAAATAAAACATGTTATTTTCGGAAATAAAAAAAAAACGAGTCTGTTACAGGGGTAGTCTACCGACCCAAAAAACAGGTCTACCGACCACCTGACGAAAAAAAAATATTTTTTTTTTTTTATTTTTTTTTTTTTAAAGCAGAATGGTCGACCGACCAGAAAAACAGGTCGACCGACCACAAAACACGAAACCGAGTTTCTGAACACGATTTCTCACAAAAGATAAACTGTCGAAACAGAAAAACACGCAGGAGGCGGTCGACCGACCGCAACGGGGGGTCGATCGACCGACTTAGCGGCAGAAGACGATTTTTCAGGTTTTAAAACTTACGAAAAACACAAAGGTAAAATTTTCATGGCCTGTCTCTGATACCACTTGTGGGGAATAAAGCATGTATTCACCCTAAACTTGCAGGATTATAATGAAAAATACAGTTGTGTTTATAGTCATAAGATTAAAAAGGATAAGAAAAGAAGTACAACCTTTAGTCCTTGTGCGAAAGGCCTAAGAACAGGAATTAACACAAGTTCCCTCCTATAACTTGCACCCAAGACTTAGAATGAGACGTGGCCGCGTGTGCTAGAAATCCTCTCCAACTGCCTTGCAATATTGGGAGAGCTATTTAGGTTTTAGATGTGAGATCTGAGGTTTTGGGAGAAGAAAGCTCTCAAAACCCTAATTTTTCTTTGAGATTTGTTTAAACAGTGAAACAAGAGTCCCTGACATAAGGAGAGTCCTCCTCCTTATGTAGCTCTTTTGGCCGAAATTTCCAATAGGGTAGGAGTGGGCTTTCCACTCTTACCTTATTCTAATTTGTGATTCGACCCATTTAGCTAAACTTTATTCGCGGGTTTTGTTTATAAATCGTATGCATGTTATCAGATATTAATGCAGTCGATGTATTAATAATGGTCTGATAAAATTACGATATTGTATAATTACCCAAATTAATATAACTGTTTATATTAATACGCGAATACAATATTTAATTAAATATAACCGTTTATATTTAATTTTACGAATTAATCATGCAATCCTTATTAGCTAAAATTATTTAATCCGTATTAAATAATAATCTCAACATCTTATTGACTAATTTAATAGTCAATACCTCTGACTAACTGTTTAGTCATATCCGGCATAAATGTGATTGTATTTTCATACCTTCACATCTCTCAAACGTGTCCTATAGGTGTGACGTATAGGGACCAGTTGATCACCGCCATCCGTATGACAATAACGTCAAACTTATCTAGCAAGCCAACCGTTATTGATAAACGTGGATCATCTGGTAATAATACAAAAGTATGCCCTTGTGATCCTTAAAGAGATTTAATAAGTCATTGTACTTAATTGTCAAGGACACCAGGCCCAACAATCTCCCACTTGTCCGTACAAGGGTATGTGCAATGACGTTATCACATTACATGTGGAGGACACAAGCTCCAACACTGTCAACCTCGCGGTTGAGTAGGGTAACACAATAATTATAATGCAACAGTTAAATGATATGCAGATGTCATGATATGCAGATGTCATGATTTGCTCGAGCTCAATCTCAATCTCAATATCATACTCAATCACAATCTCAATCTCAAACCCGTAACACCCAGCCAGACCGAACCTCCCGGCAGACTTTAATCGGCCATGGCCGAACACCAGCATAACAGCTGAGGTCACCAGGTCTAGGCCTGCAGAACTAGCATGGGCCCAATAATATCTCATCAATAATACCTCATCATCTCAAATCTGTATCCAATGCATATGCCATGCTTATGAATGCAATATAAAAATGTTCAACCACTATATATCATTCTCATAATAATCACACTTGCATCCATAACATACAATACACACATCCATTCAAAGCACGTCATAGAATAAGGTACCAGTGTATCCTACCTATATAGCAATATAATCCCATCACGCAGCTACATCCAATCAGTGGCATCACTCCATCACATACTCAATACCTAATAAAATAATATACTCAATAACTGACTAATACAATTACGCAACTAACATAATATATCAATCATTCCAATTAATTACTTAAATATTATATTACGCATAACGTGTAATAACCCAACCCACCACGGTCGTAACACATCCCCAATAAGATGGGAGGTATACCTTTGGGCCCATTATTTGTCCTCACTTAAGCCCAAAAGCACAAAGCCTTGTTACTAAATGGTGGGTGGGAGCTGTTATAAACATATCACAAGCCTCTCAATCTACCGACGTGGGACAAATCTCCACACAAACTCATATCATACTCTTGGGGTGTTACAAACTCCCCCACTAAAGAACACAACGTCCTCGTTGTGCCTCAAACTTGACCACAACCAGGGCCAGAATCCTCCCCCGCTAGGTGTGTGACCCGGGTACTCCCGACCACAGGCTCACCACACGGTCGCAGGGTCGCTCTGATACCATTTGTAACAACCCAACCCACCACGGTCGTAACACATCCCCAATAAGATGGGAGGTATGCCTTTGGGCCCATTATTTGTCCTCACTTAAGCCCAAAAGCACAAAGCCTTGTTACTAAATGGTGGGTGGGAGCTGTTATAAACATATCACAAGCCTCTCAATCTACCGATGTGGGACAAATTTCCACACAAACTCATATCATACTCTTGGGGTGTTACATAACGAGGCCGTATCAATTATTTCTGAGCAGCAATATAATTAACTAAAGAATTATATAATTTATCGAACATAAATAAATAACGATTACTTGTCAAATACGTATAACAATTATGGAGATACGAATTTTATTATTAAAATCATAAAACCTCGAAACATAACAAGTTATAATATATACGAACGAATAAATTAACTTAATTACGCTATTTATAAAATATCTTCACAAAACATCTTAAACAAACAACTAGATTAAATTAAATATAGTTAGACTAATTGTACTAATGGTAGTACTAATCATAACAATAAAATCAACAAAACACAACAGCCCCCAACGACTCAACAAACCGTACAAAACAGCCCCCAACAAGCAGCCCCTAGCAACCTTTTTCCCGATCCCTTCGACACCCCTTAAGCCATCTGAACCACCACCACGACATGAGGGCTACCACCACAGCACTACCGTGTACCAGCTGACCCCCACCACTGACCCTAACTCGACTCAACTAGCCTTCGATTGCCCCTGCATCCACTCGTGGTCACTGTTTACCCACTGACAACCACCAGTAACCACAACCAAAGGACCCTCCAACATCCTTGCAACATAAAGTAACCCCAGACACCAACCACGACCCCAGACTTGTCCCAACCAGCCATCGAAATCAATCCCAAAACACGCTGGTTGCCAACAACAGTCCCTTGTTCCTGAACCTGTGTTTCACACCCCTCTTGTAAATACCTCTTTAACCACTTGTTAACACCGCCCTCGTCACAACTAATAACCACCCACGGCACCTCACCATAAACACGATCCCCTGGTGTCAGTCACTAACCTTCGGCATCACTCACTCCTCTAATACAACCACCCCAAAGTCCCTGACCACCCAGACCCTGTTCCCGCAAGCTCCAGCGACTCTACCTACACGACTGTTCCCCTAGACCTTCCGACCACCACTAACCATTCCCACACCAACATCACACCCTACTAACTCCCCATCATCAGTACTCGTGACTCACGACAGTAAACAACCCAAAAACATAACGAATTGACACCCATAAACAAACACCGTCACAAAGCATAAAAACAGAGTATAACATGTATGGTCTTGTCGACAAGTTCACGGTGGTTTTAGTGACACCAACAATGGTCCCCTAATGGTTTGATGATGAAGAACATATTATGGACACTACAAGGATTATGTACAACCAAGAAACACACAAAACTATGGTCTGGAAGGGTACAAAAACTACTTACGATTTACTGTTGTGAAAAGGATGCAAACGATGCTGGTGGTTGTTTTCTTCGTGTGTTCTCCTTCACCGTCTGCTCCTAGAAGTACTCACGGTGGTCAGAGTAGGGTTTATGGGTGTAGGTGGAGTATGGAGGCTGACGGAGTATAGGGAAGATTAGGGTTTATGTTTGAGTTATTATGTCGATGTATTGTTGACAGAGTATACTCGATAGAGGCGTGGACTAGCTAAGGTTTACATAGAGTTTTGTTGGGTTAAATTTAGTCATGGTTCTCATAATCAACCCGAGCCCAAGACCGTCACACATCTCGAGAACTTATACTCCGTTTCGATTCATAACTTAAAAGAAAATAAACATATAAATAGTTATACTAGTTTAATTATGTCACTTAGTATTAGTAAATTTATGTTCGATTAATTATAAGAATATACAAAATTTGGATTTAAATAAAATTACGACTGAAATCATAAAACAAGTATTGGTGGGAAATAAATATAAGTAGGAAATATATTTAATTATAAATATATTATGAAAATTAAAGAAATACAAATGAAATGACATTTTATGAAATAATCATCAAATATAAAATAATTATGAAATACAAAATAATCGTAGAAACACGATTTATAAAATAATAACAGTTTACGTAAAATACTTTATAAACATTCCATTAGAAATACTTGTACAAAACACAGTTTGACTTCCGTTGACCGAGACTAAAATACGGGGTATTACAGTGTGTGACCCGGGTACTCCCGACCAAAGGCTCACCACACGGTCGCAGGGTCGCTCTGATACCATTTGTAACAACCCGACCCGCTACCGTCGTTACACAAACCCAATAAGATGAGTTGGCACTTTTGGGCCCGTTATTTGTCCTCACTTAAACCCAAAAGCACAAGGCCTTGTTACTAAATGGTGGGTGGGAGCTATTGTAAACATATCACAAGCCTCACATTCTACCGATGTGGGACAACTTTTCTCTCATACTCTTGGGGTGTTACAGCGAGTCAGTCGACCGACCGCCACTCTTGGTCGGTCGACCAACTGACAGAAGCAGGAAGTCTATAATTGTTCAGAACATCCCTTTCTTTTACATGTTATCACTCCCGTACTTCATTCAAAATAATTGGGAGGTCCTTTCCTTCAAATTTTGTGAGATTGTTGCTACAAAATAGTACTTCAATAATGTTGAAAGTCGTGAAATATGTTGTTGGAATCTGGTTTTTACTAGCTTGGCTACTAACCCCACTTATCCAAAAACATCTTAACCTCTTTTACCTTTCACCTCACATATCCTTCATTACCTCAATACATGTGTGAAAGTCACTTAATGAGTATGTTTATGCACGGTTGTAGAATTCTTTTTCATGTTAGATTGCAGGCATGTCTTCATGGGTCGAAGTTAGGTGAGTGTCTCTACAAAATAATTTTTTGCATCTTTTACATACACTCACCCTTTGCCTAATGTGTGAATTGAGCGACCCGCGAGAGTCCAGGTGTGGGAAAATATCTGTATATAATCCCAATTCTTTATAGGTAGGATTATATAACAAATTTATAATGTATGATTTATAGTCATAAACGAAGAACAAGATACAAAGATTGGGATCAAGAATTAACCTTCTGTCCTTGCAAAGGCCTAAGATCAGATATCAAAACAGATATTCTCCTAATCGTTGCACCCAAGATGTTCCAAGAAATACCCCTTCTGAAGCTAGAAACTGCAAAATTACCTTTAATTTTGTGTAAGATGAAAGCTAGAGAGAGAGAGGGAGTATGTATGTCGTATAACTCGTGTCCTTTAAGTGCAGAGTGAATGTCCTATTTATAGCTGCAAACAACCTTGCTATTAGACATCAACTAGGATTCCCCAAATCAGTATTTGGTTCTACCTACAGCACTTCATAACATCTGAACAACTTAATAATTGCTCAGACCGAAATTCTATCTTTATAGAATCGGTTATATCTCTATCTTGTGTAATGTTTTATCTTATAAGTATCTTATATTTATAATCCACTAATTAAATATAACATTTTATATTTAATTACGAATTAACATTTTAATTCGTCTTAGCTAATATTATTTAATCAGTATTAAATAATTATGTCATCATTACATTGACTAACCGTTTAGTCATATAGGGTATCAATATGATTACATTTTCATTTAATCATATCTCTCAGATTCCATCCTTTTAGGTGTGAATCTTAGGGACCAGTTGATTACCGCCATCTGTATGACAATAACGTCAAACATTCTAGCAAGCCAACGTGAATCAACTGGCTAAAATACAAAGTATACCCTGTGTTCCTTTAAGAGATTTATACGTGTTGTCGCACTAACTGTTGAGGACACTAGCTCCAACAATCTCCCACTTGTCCGTACAAGTGTATGTGCGATAACCGATTCTCATATCCAATTAAATTTCTCCCACTCAATGTAAAACAATTTGCAAATCTGTCTTCACAAAGGTCGTATTTTACAAGCGATCTGTATAAAGAGTGGTTTTCCCGACTAAAGAGTAACTCAACTGATAACGAATCATTATTCGAGCTTGGCCAAGCATTTCAGTTACTACTCCTCGAGTGGCCCTGAGAAATATTAAAACCTGATGAGGGGTGGATTGTTGGGGCTGGTGTCCTTGACAATTAAGTACAATGACTTATTAAATCTCTTTAAGGATCACAAGGGCATACTTCAGTATTATTACCAATTGATCCACGTTTATCAATAACGGTTGGCTTGCTAGATAAGTTTGACGTTATTGTCATACGGATGGCGGTGATCAACTGGTCCCTATACGTCACACCTATAGGACACGTTTGAGAGATGTGAAGGTATGAAAATACAGTCACATTTATGCCGGATACGACTAAACAGTTAGTCAGAGGCATTGACTATTAAATTAGTCAATAAGATGTTGAGATTATTATTATTTAATACGGATTAAATAATTTTAGCTAATACGGATTACATGTTTAATTCATAAATTAAATATAAGCAGTTATACTTAATTAAATATTAATTTTGCGTATTAATATAAACAGTTATATTAATTTGGGTAATTATACAATATCGTAACTTTATCAGGCCATTATTAATACATCGACTGCATTAATACCTGATGACACGTATACGATTTATAATAAAAATCCCGCAAATAATATTTAGCAAAACGGGTCGAATCATGCAAAGGAATAAGGTAAGAGTGGATAAAGCCCACTCTTACCCCATACCCATTCGGCCGACCTAGGGCTACATAAGGAGAGTCCTTCTCCTTATGTCAGGACTCTTGGTTAACTGTTGAATCACAATTCTCACAATTAGGGTTTTGAGAGCATTCTTCTCCCAAAACTCAGATCTCACATCTAAAACCTCAATAACTCTCCCCATATTGCAAGGCAATTGGAGAGCCTTTCTAGCACACGCGGCATCGTCTCAAACAAAGTCTTGGGTGCAAGTTATAGGAGGGAATTTGTGTTAAGGCCCTGTTCTTTCTGGATTAATTTCAGCTCCTTTCAATTTTGGTTGATTGTATTCCGTTAAGTTTTATTTACGTTTAATCAATTATTTTCAATTAATCTCTTCACAAAAGTAACTTTCAATTCAAATAAATTCACTCCACCTCAGTTCCACTCAATTTAGTTCAATTTAGCTCTACTCCAATTTATTCAATTCAGCTCGTTTCAGCCGAAAAGAACATGGCATAATTCCTGTTCTTAGGCCTTTCGCACAAGGACTAAAGGTTGTACTCTATTCATGTTTTTATTTATCTTATGACTATAATCACAACTGTAATTTTCATTATAATCCTGCAAGTTTAGGGTGAATACATGCTTTATTTCCCACAAGCGGTATTAGAGCCCAGGCCATGAAACTTTTACTTTTGTGTTTTTCATAAGTTTTAAAATCTGAAAAAATCGTGTTTTGCCGCTGAGTCGGTCGATCGACCGCCTCCTGTGTTGGTTTCTGTTTCGAAAGTTTTTCTTTTGTGAGTAATCGATCTTGTTTTTCGATTCCTGTTTACATATTGTTAATTAATCGATATTCTTGACAATATGTGAACCCTTGTTGATGTTAATTTTGATTTACTTGTTTTAATCAAAGTTTAAAAGGTAAAAACTTGTTTTGATTTCAAAAGGTGCAGCGTTTTGCGTTTTCTGAAATTCGTTTTTACTGCCTGTTGGTCGGTCGACCTAATTGATAGGTCGGTCGACCGATTTTGCTGTTGCAGATTTTTCGTTTCTCGTCTGGAGGTCGGTCGACCACGTGTTTAGGTCGGTCGACCTCCCCCCTGTAACAGACTCGTTTTTTTTTTTTTTTCGAAAATAACATGTTTTATTTTCACATGGCCTTTAGTAATATACTATATACGGAAATAGTATATTATTAATTTTGTGAAACGGTTCACCCTCGTATGGTACATATTATTTTAAAACGGTTTAAGATAATAGGATTGTAAATTTATTAAAATTGGGTGATTAAAACGGTATAATCACATAATTTTAATCCCGTAAGGTGGTTTGGTAAAAATTTATTAATCATAATAACAGTATTATGTCATGTATGAATTTTATTTAGTTGATGCATTTTATTTATCGTCTTGTGAATGCCTTGAATGCTTTCAATAACGTATTTAATTTTTGCAAACGGTTGTAACTTAGTGTGGCCTTAGTAGACTGTGTTACCGTAATGATGGAACACAGTCTTGCTTGTAATTTTGAGATCTTGAATCTCCGTTTTGGGTTTTTGCCATGTAATTACTTTTGTATTTAAATTAGAATGTAAATAGGATTATATTTGTATTTTAAATTAGTAATTTTGTGAAGACCAAAGACGGAGACCGGATGCTCACTCCCGCTGCAAGGACCAAGATGGAACATCAAGACAAGCTTCTAGGGTCCAACAGTGGATTCCAAGTTGTTTTATGTTTATTTTGGTAGGATAGGCCACACTAGGACTTTTATTTACGTTTATCGCATTTATTTTATGCTTTCATCGATAATAGCTTGCATCATATTCCGCCTAAAACCAAACCACCTATAACATGCCTGAAAACTGACTCATGTAGAGGTAACGCGTTAGTTTTCTGTGACAATACAGATGTCACATGTCAATTGCAAAGCCATCACTTTATTTCATTCATTCACGCATATGCTAGATTTTAGTTCACTTAATATGAATAAATATAAGTTGATGGGGTCTTCCTCGTATAACCAAAAATTGAGAATAGTCTTTATAAATCAGACTCCCATGAATCCCTTCTTCGTCGGTAGGCATAATATGACCCCTTCTACGTCGGGTAAGTGGGAACAGATGATTTATTTTATCTCAACATCATGGTCACTCGATAATATCTAGCAAATGAGATGGACTAATAGATAGGATTTACGGAAATCCATCGACCAAGAGTTCCAACGGTGGAATTAGCCAAACTGTGGGCTTATCAATATACGGAAATTGAGTCTTGGGATCGTTTATATAATTCTTGAGGGAGATCAATTATATAAATGCATGAGTCTACGAGTTTAAATTTCAATTTAATATAGACTTAAATCACAACAATGAGTTGCTTATATGATTTCTGTTTTATCTTCTTTTCAGTGTAGAACACGTTCAATTTAAACTGCTGTATATCTAATGGCTGGTGAAGACCCAATGCCAAGTGCCAAGCTAGCACGTGAATCCTGGCTAAAAGCCTTCATGGACTCCATGAATCAGTCTACTAGACTGAGGAATGATGGGTCAAACTTCTCTGACTGGGAGGCAGCACTACGGAATGCTGCCATTGCTGACGGAAAGCTTAAGTATTTAACTGAGCCAATTCCGGCACACCCAGGAACTGGAGCTAGAGATAACGAAGTTCGCGCTCATAGCGACTTCGTCATGGAAGCGGTGCGATAAAGAACGTACTCATCTATGCAATGGAATCCAATTTGCAAAGACGCTTCATAGCCCATGGTGCAAACAAGATTTTCACCACGCTCACTAACGAATTCTCAAAGGCTCCGAGGATCGTTTCTTATGAGCATACCTGTCGCTTCTTTGAGGCGAAACTCCAGAAGGGCCAAGCAGTTAGCCCACATATTCTTCACATGATTGAGAATATCGAGAAACTGGAGGCCCTAAACTGCAAGATCAGTGAGAACATAATCGTTGATCGAATGCTTTATTCGCTTCATGATGGGTTCACCCTCTTTAGGGCCAACTATTACATGCGACATGAAGAAGACTCCTCATGAGCTCCACTCCCTTCTCGTACAGACCGAGAAGGATCTGAAATTAAATGGGAGCATGAAGCAAGATGTTCTCATGATCTCCAGTAAGGGTAAGGGTAAGGGTAAAGCTAAAGCTCAGGGCGACCTAACAGTAGGCAAGCCCAAGTTTAAGAAGTCAGGATTCACTAAGAGTGGGCCAAGTGAGTCGAGCAACTCACAGGGCAAAACAAAGAGCAAGGATACTAGCATGGAATGCCACCATTGCCACAAGACTGGGCATTGGAGGCGCTCATGCCCCGTGTATCGTGAGGACATTAAGGCAGGCCGCGTTACTCCTGTTGGTATGTCTTCTTCTTTTATTCACATGATTGAGATTAACCATGCAAGTTACGGAACTTGGGTACTAGATACTGGTTGTGGTTCTCATCTATGTAATCATGTGCAGGGCCTCCGAAACCAAGAACCCCTAATCAAGGGTGAGGTTGACCTGCGTGTCGGGAATGGAGCACGTGTTGCTGCAATCTCGAGGGGAACATACGTGATCCAACATCCAAGTGGATTCGAGTTATCTTTATATAACTGTTACTATGTTCCTTGTTTGTCCAAAAACATTATTTCAGTTTCTGCGCTTGACAAACTTGGTTTTTCATTTGTAATAGAAAATAACAGTTGTATTTTCTCATTACACAATATGATTTATGGCAAGGCAGTTTCCATGAATGGAATTTATGTTTTAGATCAAACCACTGAAATATTACATGTGAATAATAAGAGATTAAAGGTAGGTGACAAAGATCAAACTTACCTATGGCATTGTCGTATGGGACACATAAATGAGAAACGCGTAAAACAGCTCATACAGAATGGAACTATCTTGGCCTTTGATTTCGAATCATATGGCACGTGTGAATCATGTCTCATCGGTAAGATGACTCGTATTTCCTTCAAAGGTGTTGGAATGCGCGCTGGTGACCTATTAGCACTCATACATACGGATGTATGTGGCCCTATGTCGATCAACGCACGAGAAGGCTATAGGTATTTCATCACTTTCACGGATGATTTGAGTAGATATGGCTATGTCTACTTAATGAAGCATAAAAGTGAATCCTTTGACAAGTTCAAAGAATACCAGAATCGGGTACAAAACCAGCTGGGTAGAAAGATTAAAGCACTACGTTCTGATCGTGGTGGTGAGTATCTTTCACACGAGTTTGATCAACACCTTAAAGACTGTGGCATCGTGCTACAGTTGACTCCACCTGGAACACCACAATTAAATGGTGTGTCCGAACGGAGAAATCGAACTTTACTTGATATGGTTCGATCCATGATGAGTCACACCGTTGTGCCTGATTCATTGTGGGGCTATGCTCTTTTGTCGGCCGCTCTAATACTTAACCGAAGTCCGTCTAAAGCTGTTGACAAGTCTCCATACGAATTATGGAAGGGAACGGTCCCTAACTTGTCCTTTATTCGGGTTTGGGGCTGCGAGGCTTATGTCAAGTGGAGACACGAGGATAAGCTCGGCCCGCGATCGGTCAAGACATACTTTATAGGCTATCCAAAGGGAACTTTTGGTCATTACTTCTACTCACCAACCGAACAACGTGTTTTTGTTGCGGCTAGTGCGACGTTCTTAGAGAAAGAATTTCTTGAGAACAAGTCGAGTAATAGAACCTTCGATTTATCGGAGGTTCAAGAACCAACTACCGAGAAACCATTGGAGGAAACAGTTCCTTCAACCGAGGCTGCGGTAGATATTCCTGAGGAACCTAGGAGGTCGGGAAGAGTCTCCATACCTCCGGACAGATACATTGGTATGGTCGAGGAACATGATATGGATGACATCTTACTTCTAGAGGGTAATGAACCCTCAACCTATAAAGGTGCCATGACCAGTTCTGACTCAAAGCTATGGCTAGAAGCCATGCAATCCGAGATGGACTCCATGTATGAGAACAACGTGTGGGATCTTGTGGACCTACCTGCAAAGGTACGCCCCCTTCAATGCAAATGGCTTTACAAGATAAAGCATGCCGTGGAAGGTAAACAAGATATCCACAAGGCAAGACTAGTTGCTAAAGGTTTCACCCAAGTGCCAGGCTTGCACTATGATGAGATCTTTGCACCCGTAGTCATGCTACGTTCCATTCGGATTATCTTAGCGATCGCCGCAATTCATGACTATGAAATATGGCAAATGGACGTTAAAACCGCCTTCTTAAACGGTTATTTGGAGGAAGAGTTGTACATGGTACAACCCGAGGGTTTTATTGATCCAGCACATCCTAAGAAGGTTTACAAGCTTAAGCGTTCCATCTATGGACTTAAGCAAGCATCGCGGAGTTGGAATCATCGCTTCGACCAAGTGATAAAAGAGAATGGTTTCATTCGATCAGTCGAGGAACCATGTCTCTATATCAAGTCGAGTGGGAGCAAGATTGTATTCCTAGTACTGTATGTCGACGACATACTCTTGATTGGGAATGACATACCTCTCTTATCTTCGGTTAAAGCATGGTTGAAGAACCATTTCCATATGAAAGATCTGGGAGAGGCACAAATAATTTTGGGCATCCGTATCTACAGGGATAGATCACGACGGATGTTGTCTCTCAGTCAGGAGTCTTACATAGATAAGATTCTAGAGAGATTCAGCATGACGAACTCCAAGAAAGGGTTCCTTCCTATGACTAGTGGGCTTCACTTGAGCAAGTCTCAAGAAGCTAAGACATTGGAAGAGAAAGAGCGCATGAGTCGGATTCCTTATGCTTCGGCAATAGGATCGATCATGTATGCCATGATATGCACACGTCTAGACGTTGCATATGCATTGAGTATGACCAGTCGATTCCAAGCTCATCCAGGTGAACCACATAGATGGCCGTGAAAAACATTCTTATGTACCTATGGAGGACTAAAGATTGGGGATTGACTTATGGAGGCGACTCAACGCTCTGCGCCACGGGTTACGCAGATGCTAGCTTCCAAACGGATCGAGATGACTCGAAATCTCAGTCTGGATTCATTTTTACTCTTAATGGCGCTGCTGTCAGCTGGAAAAGTTCTAAACAGAGTGTTACAGCAGATTCTACGACTGAGTCCGAGTACTATGCCGCCTCAGAAGCAGCTAAGGAAGCAATATGGATGCGTCAATTCTTACAAGGACTATCAGTAGTGCCTAGTTCGAATGACCCAATCACCGTTTATTGTGATAATAAAGGTGCCATCTTCCAAGCTAAGGAGCATAAGTCTAGCAACAAGGCTAGGCATGTACAACGGAAAGCTCATCTAATCAGAGATTACGTGGAGCAAAAGGAGATTTTCATTGATAAGATCGCTACGGATGACAACATAGCTGATCCTCTCACTAAAGCATTACCACGTGATAAGCATGAAGGGCACATTCATTCCATGGGAATTAGCTGTGTTCCTAAGTTGTAGTACTCTTTTATGAATTCATGTAATAATTCATTTTCTCGTGTACTCTATTCAACCTCATTGTTATGATATATAATGTTTTGTTTTTCATGTGGAAATTGTACGCCAATTTTGAACACCACAAAGTGAACTGAATTACATTACATCGTTTTAGTCCTTGATTACCCACTTGAGCTGATAACTCAGGTAATCATTTTGTGACGTTGGTTGATGGTGGGTTCAACGAGCCATAAGTCACGCGGATGACTGACCAATCACAAAGGCGAGTTATACGGATATCTCGTAGGACACCCCGTGACAACGTTATGGAGTCCTAAATGTTTTATAACATTGGGTGACAGGCCGTGGATAGGACCTCCATAGTGTTCCTTAGAGTCGAGTCTTTTGACTTTCAACTGTCTCTTGAGATTAAGGCAGATTTTGGGTAACTTTGGTTTCTTTCCCACGGTCATCGTAACAGGGGCCAAGAGGATTTTTTCTGGGTTATTTCATGCTGCGCGATGTCGGCAGGATTCGAGTTGAGGGAAATATCCAAACCTTTATCAGGATTTTATCATTTCTCAGGGCCACTCGAGGAGTAGTAACTGAAATGCATGGCCATGCTCGAATACAGATTCGTTTTATCAGTTAAGTTACTCTCTAGTCGGGGAAACCACTCTTGATATAGATCGCTTGTGAGATACGACCTTTGCGAATGCGGACTTGCAAATTGTCTTACATTGAGTGGGAGAAATTTTAAAAGGATATGAGAATCGGTTATCGCACCTACACTTGTACGGACAAGGGGGAGTTTGTTGGAGCTTGTGTCCTCCACATGTAGTGTGATAACGTCATTGAAGATACCCTTGTACGGACAAGTGGGAGATTGTTGGGGCTGGTGTCCTTGACAATTAAGTACAATGACTTATTAAATCTCTTTAAGGATCACAAGGGCGTACTTCAGTATTATTACCAGTTGATCCACGTTTATCAATAACGGTTGGCTTGCTAGATAAGTTTGACGTTATTGTCATACGGATGGCGGTGATCAACTGGTCCCTATACGTCACACCTATAGGACACGTTTGAGAGATGTGAAGGTATGAAAATACAGTCACATTTATGCCGGATACGACTAAACAGTTAGTCCGAGGCATTGACTATTAAATTAGTCAATAAGATGTTGAGATTATTATTATTTAATACGGATTAAATAATTTTAGCTAATACGGATTACATGTTTAATTCGTAAATTAAATATAAGCAGTTATACTTAATTAAATATTAATTTCGCGTATTAATATAAACAGTTATATTAATTTGTGTAATTATACAATATCGTAATTTTATCAGGCCATTATTAATACATCGACTGCATTAATACCTGATGACACGTATACGATTTATAATAAAAATCCCGCAAATAATATTTAGCAAAACGGGTCGAATCGTGCAAAGGAATAAGGTAAGAGTGGATAAAGCCCACTCTTACCCCATACCCATTCGGCCGACCTAGGGCTACATAAGGAGAGTCCTTCTCCTTATGTTAGGACTCTTGGTTAACTGTTGAATCACAATTCTCACAATTAGGGTTTTGAAAGCATTCTTCTCCCAAAACTCAGATCTCACATCTAAAACCTCAATAACTCTCCCCATATTGCAAGGCAATTGGAGAGCCTTTCTAGCACACGCGGCATCGTCTCAAACAAAGTCTTGGGTGCAAGTTATAGGAGGGAATTTGTGTTAATTCCTGTTCTTAGGCCTTTCGCACAAGGACTAAAGGTTGTACTCTATTCGTGTTTTTATTTATCTTATGACTATAATCACAACTGTAATTTTCATTATAATCCTGCAAGTTTAGGGTGAATACATGCTTTATTCCCCACATGGATATTTCCTTCAACTCGAATCTTGCAGATGTAAGCACAATATGAAATGAACCAAAAAAAAAATCTGCTTAGCCCCAGTTACGGTCAGCTAGTGAGAAAGAAATCAAAGTCACCCAAAACTGCCCTTTATCTCAAGAAACAGTCGACAGTCAAAAGAATCGACTCAAGGAACACGATGGACGTCCTATCCACGACCCGGCACCGAATATTCAATAACATTTAGGACTCCATTGCGTCGTCACGAAACTTGTCCTACGAGTTATCATTATAATCTCGTATCTGTGATCGATCAGTCAACAGTTTGACTTATGGTTTATAGAACCCACCATTAATCGACGTCACAAAATAATTGCCAGAGTTATCAGCTCGTGTAGGCGATTACGGACTAAAACAAATATAATGTAATTCAGTTCACTTTTGTGGTGTTCAATGTTGTCAGTACAATCCACATGAAAAACAATATATAAAACAAAATCGATGGTGTTATAAATAGTATATGAAATAGATACAATATCCAATTCACAAAAAGTACTAATACAACTCAGGAACACGTCTAATTCCCATTGAAATAACGTGCCCTTCATGTTTATCATGTCTTAATGGTTTAGTGAGAGGATCTGCGATGTTGTCATCTGTCGCAATCTTGTCTATCATTATCTCCTTTTGCTCCACGTAGTCTCGAATGAGGTGAGCTTTCCGTAGTACATGTCTAGATTTGTTGCTAGACTTAGGCTCCTTAGCCTGGAAGATGGCACCTCTATTATCGCAATAGATGGTGATCGGGTCGTTCGAACTAGGAACTACAGTGAGTCCTTTTAAGAACTGACGTGTCCATATAGCTTCCTTTGCAGCTTTTGAAGCGGCATAGTACTCGGACTCAGTAGTAGAATCTGCAATAACACTCTGCTTGGAGCTTTTCCAACTGACAGCAGCGCCATTAAGATTAAAAACGAATCCAGACTGAGATTTCGAGTCATCTCGGTCCGTTTGGAAGCCAGCATTTGCGTAACCGTTTGCGCAAAGCTCAGTGCCTCCACCATAAGTCAATACCCAATCTTTAGTCATCCGTAGGTACTTAAGAATGTTTTTCACAGCCATCTAGTGTGGTTCACCTGGATTGCCTTGGTACCGACTCGTCAAACTCAAAGCATATGCCACGTCTGGACGTGTGCATATCATGGCATACATGATCGATCCTATAGCTGACGCATAAGGAATGCGACTCATGCGCTCGACCTCTTTCGGTGTCTTAGGTGCCTGAGTCTTACTCAAATGCACCCGTGAGATCATCGGAAGTAACGCGTTTTTGGAGTTGGCCATGCTGAATCTGTCAAGAATCTTATCTATATAAGACTCCTGATTCAGTGATAACATCCGTCGTGATCTATCTCTATAGATACGGATCCCCAATATACATTGTGCCTCACCCAGATCTTTCATCTGGAAATGGTTCTTTAACCATACTTTAACCGACGATAAGAGAGGGATGTCATTTTCGATCAAGAGTATATCGTCGACATACAACACCAGAAAGACAATCTTACTCCCACTCGACTTGATATATAAGCATGGTTCTTCGACTGATCGAATAAAACCATTCCTTTTTATCACTTGGTCGAAGCGATAATTCTAACTCCTAGATGCTTGCTTAAGTCCATAAATGGAACGCTTAAGCTTGCACACTTTCTTAGGATTTTTAGGATTTGTGAAACCTTCGGGTTGTACCATGTACAAGTCCTCCTCCAAATAACCGTTTAAGAAGGCGGTTTTCAGATCCATTTGCCATATTTCGTAGTCATGAAATGCAGCAATCGCTAAGATAATATGAATGGAACGCACCATGACTACGGGTGCAAAAATCTCATCATAGTGCAACCCTTGCACTTGAGTGAAACCTTTTGCCACTAGTCGTGCCTTATAGGTGTCTGGTTGTCCCTCGATGGAGCGCTTTATCTTATGAAGCCATTTGCACTGAAGAGGTCGTACCTTATCAGGCAAATCAACCAACTCCCATACGTCATTCTCATACACGGAGTCCATTTCGGATTGCATGGCATTAAGCTATAGCTTTGAGTCGGAACAGGTCATGGCACCTTTATAGGTCACGGGTTTGTTACTCTCTAAGAGAAAATCGTCAACTCCGTCAAGTTCCTCGATCATACCGATGTATCTATCTGGAGGAATAGAGTGTCTACCCGACCTTCTGGGTTCCTCAGGAATACTGACCGCAACAGAAGATGAAGGAATGGTTTCCTCCATTGGTTGCTCAGTAGTTGGTTCTTGAATCTTCGACAGATCGAAGGTTCTATTAATTGTCTTATTCTCGAGAAATTCTTTCTCTAAGAACTTCGCACTAGCCGCAACAAAAACGCGGTGTTTGGTAGGCGAATAGAAGTAATGACCAAACATTCCTTTTGGATAACCAATAAAGTATGTCTTGACCGATCGCGGGCCGAGCTTATCCTCGTGTCTCCACTTGACATAAGCCTCGCAACCCCAAACCCAAATAAAGGACAAGTTAGGGACGGTTCCCTTCCATATCTCATATGGAGTCTTGTCAACAGCTTTAGACGGACTTCGGTTAAGTATAAGAGCAGCTGATAATAGAGCAAAGCCCCATAAGAATCCGGCACAACTGTGTGACTCATCATGGATCAAACCATATCCAATAGTGTTCGATTTCTCCGTTCGGACACACTATTTAATTGTGGTGTTCCAGGTGGAGTTAACTGTAGTACTATACCACAGTCTTTAAGGTGTTGATCAAACTCATGCGAAAGATATTCACCACCACGATCTGATCGTAGTGCTTTAATCCTTCTATCCAGTTGGTTTTCAACCTTCGCCTCGAATTCCTTGAACTTTGCAAAGGATTCACTTTTATGCTTCATTAAGTAGACATATCCGTATCTACTTAAATCGACCGTGAAAGTGATGACATATCTATAGCCGTCACGTGCGGTGATTTACATAGTTCCACATACATCTGTATGTATGAGGCCTAATAGGTCAGCAGCGCGCATTCCAACATCTTTGAAGGAAATACGAGTTATTTTGCCTATGAGACATGATTCACATGTGACAAATGATTGATAATCAAATGGAGATATAGCGCCATTCTGTATTAGCTGCTTTACACGTTTCTCATTTATGTGTCGCATACGACAGTGCCATAGATATGTTTGATCTTTGTCACCAACCTTTAGTTTCTTATTATTCATGTGTAATATTTCAGTCGATTGATATAAGACATATATACCATTCATGGAAACCGCTTTACCATAAACCATTCCATTTAAAGAGAAAATACAGCTATTATCCTTTATTAAGAATGGAAATCCGTCTTTATCGGGTATGGAAACTGAAATAATGTTTTTAGATAAACTAGGTACATAATAACAGTTATACAGATATAACTCGAATCCGCTCGGTAGCTAGATCACATATGTTCCCATGGAAGCAGCAGCAACTTTTGCTCCATTCCCGACTCGCAGGTCCACATCACCCTTTGCGAAAGGTGTGATGTTTTTTAGGCCCTGCAAATGATTACACAGATGAGAACCACAACCGGTATCAAGTACCCAAGTTCCGAAACTTGCATGGTTAATCTTAATCATATGAATATAAGATGACATACCAACAGGAGTGACGTGGCCTGCTTTTATGTCGTCACGGTACACTGGACAGTTCCGCCTCCAATGCCCAGTCGTGTGGCAATGGTGGCACTCAATGTTACCGTCTTTGCTCTTGGTCTTGCCTTGTGAGCTACTTGTCTCACCAGGCCCACTCTTAAATCCGGCCCTTTTGAATTTAGGAGGCTTAGCTACTGTTAGCTCTGTTTGAGCTTTTCCCTTACCCTTTCCCTTCTTTGCAATCATGAGAATGTCTTGCTTCATGCTCCCACTCAAATTAAGATCCTTCTCGGTCTGTACGAGAAGGGAGTGTAGCTCATGAGGACTTTTCTTCATGTCATTCATGTAATAGTTTGCCCTGAATAAGGAAAAACCATCATGAAGTGAATGAATAATTCGATCAATGATTACGTTCTCACTGATCTTGCAGTTCAGGGACTCCAATTTCTCGACATTCTAAATCATATTGAGAATGTGTGGGCTAACTGGTTGGCCCTTTTGGAGTTTCGCATCGAAGAAGCGACAGGTGTGCTCATATGAAACGATTCTCGGTGCTTTTGAGAATTCGTTTGTGAGCGTGGTGAAAATATTATTTGCACCATGGGAAATGAAGCGTCTTTGCAAATTGGGTTCCATTGCAAAAATGAGTACGTTCTTTATCGCACCCGCTTCCATAACGAAATCACTATAAGCTTGTGATACGTTAGCTCTAGCAGTGGGGCCTGGGTTAGGTGGTAAAGGCTCAGTTAGATACTTGAGCTTACCATCAGCTACAGCTGCATTCCGTAATGCAGTCTCCCAGTCCGCAAAGTTGGACCCATCATTTTTCAGTCGCGTGGACTGATTCATGTTGTCCATGAAAGCATTAAGCCAGAATTCTTTTCTTAGTGTGGCACTAGGCATAGGGGCATCATTATGACCAGCCATAGTATCTGCAGTATTATTTTGTTTAGGTGAATTCTACACTGTAAAGAAGAAATTAAAACATAATAAGCATACCATCGTTTTGTAAATAGTCTAGCAAAAACAGTTTAATGCGAGGACTTTAGCATTTATATAATTGATCTTCCTCAAGAACTATATAAACGATCACAAGACTCAATTTCAGTAAATTGATAAGCCAACCTCTTGGCTAATTCTACATTTAGAATTCTTGGTCGATAAATTTCTGTAAATTCTATCTTTAGTCCACCATAACCACAGGATCGTACGAGGGTCATGATGTTGAGGTAAAATAAGTCAACAGCTACTACTTACCCAATGTAGAAGGGATTCATAGTAATTTGACTTATAAAAGACTAATCTCAATTTTAGGTTATAGAGGAAGATCCCATCATCTTTAATTTTAATTCATTTAAGTGAACAAATATCTAGCAGGCGAGAATGAATAAACTAAGGTGATGGCTTTAAGGGAAAAACGTGTGACATCTTTATGTCGACACAGACTAGCATACATACTATATGAGTCAATTTTCATGCAATTCAGGTGGTTAGGTTTAGGCGGAAAAATGATGCAAAACAAACATGTGAATGAAAAACAAAACGAAAATAAAGCAAGTCCTAGTGTGGTCTATCCTACCAAAAAGAACAAAAATACAACTTGGAATCCATTCAGCAATGGACCCTGGAAGCTTGTCTTGTCTTGATGTTCCTTCTTGGTGATGTAGTGGGAGTGAGCAATCCGATCTCCGTCTTGGTCTTCTTATTTACATTTGAAGAATTACATAATAGAATCCTATTATTACATTCTAATTCCGCGGCAACGGCGCCAAAATTTGAAACCCGTCGTTGAAGGGTGCCAAAGATAAGATATATAAAACCTCAGCTTAAACTAGATAGAGTAAGTCAAGGGTCGGACCACAGAGAGACAAGGTTAATTCCGTTTGCTAATCTTTAATCTATAAAGTAATAATAAAAGAGGGGTGTTTTGATTGGTTATTACTAAGTCTAAGATAAAAGTAAAACAAATAAATAAAGATGAGAATAAAACTATAATAAAAGAGATGCTAGGATGTTTGGGTAATAAATAGCTATGACAATATAAATCCTAAAGTCAACATGTATTGCAGTCGCGTAAGGGGTGTAACATATCCTTGCGGTCTATGATACCTAATAGCTCCTTTCGGCCTATGCTATTAGTTCCTAGGTCTCACAATTATTGGGTGTCAACAATAAGGGTGATTCCTAAATTGTAGGTCACATATCTTTCAGTCTTAAGTAACCTAGTCGTCTTAAGACGTAAACCAAAGCCCTTCCCGTATCTTTCAATCTTGGGTAGGTCATTACTAACATCCTACAAGTCTCCTTTCAGTCTCATTGTAGGGTATTAAAGTCAATGTAGTAAAACGAAACAGAATTCATACGCGATTCGGTCGACCGACCAGCTACCCCGGTCGGCCGACCTCCTGCCCGCAACAAGTCGATTCGGGAATCTATACTACCTATGCATATTTACTCCCTACATCCTAACATATGAAATTAGCTGCTCATGATTATTGAAATAGTAATTAAAACAGAAATAAACCTAGAAATCATAATGAACATCAATCTAAACCTGCAATAACTAATAAGGCTTTGGGATTCTAACGTAAACCGGATGCAATAATTCTAAACTAACAATAAAGAAACTGAAATTAAGAGAGGAATAACCGGAAATAAGGATTAAGGCAGAAAAGAACGAACTTTATTGATTATTGTAGAAAGATTGATGAACCATGAACAAACTAAAGAAAAGTGTTTGATGATAATTATTGAAAGATTAAAACTAACAACTAGATGGTGTAATACTAGATAGATAAAGGATAGAAAAACTCAATGTAAAACTCAATGCCTAACCCTAATCATGTAATTTAGCTTAAATAGGCGGAAATAAGGAGTTTCCTAATGACCTAATCACTTGAATGGGCTTTGCGGAAACTTCTGGGTCTGCGCTGAGGTCGGTCGACCTAAGTAGTAGTAGGTCGGTCGACCTAATGTCGGGCCTGCAGCGCGCGTCGATCTTAAAATAGCTGCCATTTCTTCGTTACTAATCATAATAAGGCGATTATCGCGGCGTTGGAAAGCAAAGAGGATAAGCTTTCACCTCCAACTGGAATCACTCCATTATCAGCTCTAGAATTCTAGATATAGCCATTTGAAACAGGCTGCAATATCGTGGATTGATTCTTTGCTTTTTTAGAGCTTTTACACTATATGCACCTTTGCTTATGCTATCTTCAGGCCTTGAAATGTGCGCTAGGCTTCGTTCCTTCATGTCCTTAGCCATAAAAATCACTTGAGGACGGATTTGGTTTGAAATCGCCTCTTTTCCGCATAATTCTGCAAAAGGGCATAAAAATACGAAAGTGGACAATTGTTGGGAAATAAGGGCTAAAACATAGTAAATGAGCGACAAAATGCGTGTAAAAATAGATGTAAAACATCGTAAAATAGACACGCAATAAGGGTGATGCCGCTGAAGTCTCTCATGAGACGGAGACGCAGCGGCTTGGTGATGATGGGACTGCTTGCAACGATGGGTTGCACGCCTCATCAGCTCCAATCTCATCCAATGAACCAATTGGTAGTGAGTGCTTGTATAACACGGCTGAAATGGCGGAAATTGTGGATTAGCCCAAGATGGATCGGCAGGTGTCGGAGGTGAAGGGAGATTCACCTCCAATCCCACTCAACGAAATTATTGACAGCGAATGTTTGTATAACACGGCTGAGATTGCATAAATTATGGATCATCCTGCGGTGGAGACGAAGGGAGCGATTGTTACAGAACAAAAAATTGCGGGAGATCTTGTTGGAGCAGGATACAGCTGTGAGGATGCAGCGGAGTGCTTGTCAAAACTGAGGGTGGCCGGAGTAGTGGAGGATGCGGTTGCTGGTCAGGGGGGAAATTTGGCCGTTGAGATATTCACCCCGCGTTCTGACTCGGTCCATCATCCATTTCTGCTCCACTCCCCTCATGCCTTAACATGCATGGGTGTGGTCCCTGAAAACCTAGGGTGTTCTATCGAGTGTGGGTTGCCTGACCCTAGCCGGAGGAGTATCTTCTCGTCTGTCCTCAGACTAAGGAAGGATGTAATGGACTACGTGTTTAGTTCGTCTGATTCCGTGGACAAATCGTGAGTAAAAATCTTCAGTCAAATTCTTCATTGGTTTTTAATCTATTGTAGTATCGTTTTTAATGATTATTTTACCCCAGGGAGCAAATGGCTGTTTATACGGACGTCCATATGATTCTACACGAGGACATTATATCGATGCTGCCCTCCACGATGATTGAAAACACCGTCATTGAGTGTTGGGTTTTGTTGCTGAACATATTGACGAATGCAAAGACGGCACCTGTTGCAAGCAGCCGTTGTTTCTACGGGCTAACACATACGGTAAATCCCATTCAATGGTGTAATATTTGTTTTATTTTGTGTATTTATTTTTTGTGATTGTGTAATTCCATTTAGGTGTATGTGTAACCCCACACTGTTTATATGTGTAATTCCTTAAAATACATTGTGTAATCCTTGTTAAACATATATGTAACTCCCATATAATATCTGTGTAGCTCCTAACAATTGTATATGGCACAAATGCATCCCATGGGGGATACCTGTGTAACTCCTAACAATTGTAATTCCACTTCAGACACAGTGTAATTCCACTTCAAAGACAGTGTAACTTTGTCTGAAGGGCAAACACAAATGCAACTCCACCTCAACATGAACGTAATTCCAGTACAGCTAAAATGGAACTCCAATTACCCTCTTAAGTTTAAAATGTAACTTCACCTAATTTGATGTGTAACTCCACTTTTATATGAATGTAACTCCACCTTATTATCTGTGTAACTTCTATCAATTACATGTGTAATTCCTGTACAATCATGTGTGGGATCCCCAAACACTAGTATGTGTAACTCCTTTCCAATCACCTGTGTAACTCCGTTTAAGGTGGTGTGTAACTCTATGTCGTAATTCCATTCAACTAGCTATGTAACTCCATTCAGTTTATTTGTGAGGGTCCTTTTTAATGTGACTCCATGTCATCACCTGTGTGTACTCCATGTAGTAACCTGTGTAACTCTAACTCATTGGCTGTGTAATTCCATTCAGCTAGCTATGTAACTCCATTTGGTTATTTGTGAGGGTCCTTTTTAATGTGACTCCATTTCATCACTTGTGTAACTCCATGTAATAACCTGTGTAACTCTACTTCATTAGGTGTGCAATTCTATCCAACTAGCTATGCAACTCCATTTGGTTATTGTTGAGGGTCCTTTTTAATGTGATATGTTTGCCCAGGACATTGCACTAAGAATTTGGAATGCCAAGAAAAAGGGAGAGGGAGTAGACTTGAATGAAGAGCTGTTTGCAACCTGGAAGGAATGGATGAAAGTCTGTCCTACTCTCTTCAACCGTGATGTTGATATGGTCTTTATCCCAGTGTTGTTTAGCAACAATGATCACTATTGTTGTTGCTGCATCAACTTCTTATCAGGGCAGATATAGTTCCTGGACAACCGTCCATACGAAGACGACCTTGAGGAGTTACCGTACGGCGGAATCGCACAAATCGTTGTATGTCATGACTTATGAGTTTTTTTTCCTTTTATCTTGCAATGTAGTTATCAGTCGGTCTCCTTTTCATTTATGCCATTGTTCTGTTTAATGATATTAGGCCGATGCGATGGGCGAGTACCTCGTGAGATAAGGGGTAGAAAGGGGATCAAGGGTTAGCGACTTCAAGCTTGTCAATGTCCCGTTTAGTTGGCAGGGGTCTGGTGTAACACTCCGTATTTTGTTATATTTTATTTTACTACGTCATATTTATTTGGTTATGTTAAAAGTTATTTGAGTGTCGTATTCGATAATTGATTTATCGAATAATTTTGGATATTTCTTTATGATGTTAGTGAGGGGCCGAGTTTGAAAGCTAGTAATAAAACCGTGTTTAAGTTTGGCTTTGGGCCTCGTTTTGCGTACAACCTTGAACAGCCCACTTATCGAAAATCAAAACAATTGTACACAAACCCTACCCCCACCTTACTGCCGTCACATTTGAAACAATAAACAACCCTATTTCTGACCTATCGACACTCACACACTCACCATAGTTCATGCCGCCACATCGGAGATAGCAAAGGAGGGCCTGGCACGGTGGTCAAAGTGGTCTTAGGGTGGTCGTTTTGCTCAGGGAATGAGGTACACACGCGGATTTTCGTTCTTTCCTTTGTAACAAGCTGTTTTTAGCACGTTTGTACTCACGGGTCTATGCATATTCATAGTTATGTTTTCGCGTGTTATGAACCTAGGATGTGTAGTAGTCGTTTTTAAACCCTTATGGTGTCGTTGTTGACTGCCTAGGACCACCGTCGAAGGGTGTTTTGTCGCCTGGGTCAGTAGTGTCCTTTCGTTTAAAACAGAGTAAACGCCTGGGTTCGTGGGTTCGTGTGGGGATTCGATGTAGTGTCTATTTCCGTTTGTTACGAGGGTTGGGTTACTTAGCCAGGTGGTAGTCATGGTGGGTGGATGGTGGTTATCACAGTAGGTTTTGGGGGTGTATGTCGTGTTTATTATAGGGTTCGTCTTGGGGTTAGATCGTAAAACAGAGTAACGTTTGCAGGGAGTTGCTGGGTTGTGCGCGACTGTTTGGGTGGTGGTTGCTGTGTCGACGGCCATTGCTTCCTCCCATGGAACCACCGAGGCTCAGGGGTGAGCCTGGTGGTGCCACTGGAGAAGACAGTGGCTGCTATTGGTGTTTGTCGGGGTGTTACATCTGGCCATAGTAAGAACGATTGTGGTGTATACTTAATGCTACACATGTTGTTGTACAACGGATCGCCGTTTGAATGCGGCCTCGGGGACATGGATTAGAATGACTTGTTCCGTGCTGAAATTGCTGCCATCCTTATACTCAGCGACTTCAACAGGTGCAGGGAGGAGGTGTTGCCGAGGGTAGCTGCCTTTAGTGAAAAAAAAAGGGCGCTAGCTTCACATGTCCCAAGAGAAGGGCGCTAGCTTCTTCATACACAACACCGACGCAGAAGGGCGGCCCCAAGAGAAAGTTGGCTGATGGAGAGGAGGGTAACTTGACATATAAGCGCAGGCGTCCGGTTACGCCTATCGTCGAAACACTGACCACCAAAAGTAGCCGTCGTCGTGGCAAGGGTGACGGGCTCGGGTTATCCCTCAATTTCAGCATGGTCAGTGGGGCTGGGGTACTAGTTGTGTCTAACTTTTTAAGGGGAAACCAGGCTTTGCTTAAGAATGTAAGCGATCTCAGGAAGCACATGGTAGACTACGCCTTCCTAGATGACCACGACTTGCCAAAGGGGTAAGTACTAACTTCTTTTTTCAAATATCATTTTTTTGGCCATTTTTGGACATGGGACACTAACAACTCTAGTGGTCAAATGCAGGGAGATATTAGCGCGATACGGTCCAGATGAAACCGTTCGTAGGATTGACATATGTGCATATTGCCCGACAAATTTACGTCTGAATGCTTGATTGATTGTTGGGCAATGTTGATGAATGAGATACAGTCAGATGGATATGATCCGGCTAGGATGGCGTTCCTGGGAATACGCCATTCGGTATGAGTTGGCTACCATAAGTCAAGCAATTTATTTTGATGTGTGGACATTTTCTGATGGGGTGGCTGTTTGTTTGTAGGACGCACTAATGGAGCTGGTCAACACCCCATACGACTGTACACCCGCAAACGATGGAGTTGGCGTTATCTACAGCTGCTGGGATAGGTTCATATTGAATTGTGGCAACACATTCAACCTTCACGTCGGGCTAATCTTCGTCCAATAAGAGTTCTGAACCCTATAGCATGTGTTTGCATCAACTTCAAAAATAGTACTGTAGACTTACTCGACAACCAGAGGCAACCGGCTAAGTCTGACGTAGTTGCGGCAGCGGCGAAAATTGTATGGCTTTGTCCATGTCTACTATCCGTCTTTTTACACTATTCACCAAACACGACCACTAATAGAGGAATTTTTAAATGCAGGGGGCACTCATTTCAGACTACATGGACGACAAAGGAATAGACAAAGCTAGCTCCATCCCACAATTTAAGCAGCGGCAGGTTAAATTTGAGTGGCCGCATGGTAGCCCGAGGGATGATGAGTCTGGCTTATTCACGATGATGCACATGTTGTTTTACGAAGGCTGGCCCTTTCAGAACGCTGACCTCCTGAACAAAAGAAATTGGCGCTTCTTGATGGTCGAACTGGCAGCTTCAATTATACTAGCGGACATCAATCAAGAAAGGCGCACACTAATGGATAAGTTCAACAGGTCGGTATCATCGAAGAACAAAGTTTGGGCAGCTGTCCTCGCTCGTCGAAAACAGGAGAAATTAACCCAAAAATGACTTTTGTAAATCTGTAGGATATGCTTAGCATACACTAGTGTAACTTTTTTGATGAAAAGTAGTGAAGTTACACATGTTTTTCAAAGGAGTTCCACTCGATGGTCAAAGGAGTTACATACATTGTGAACTCCTTCACACTCATCTGTGTAATTCCTTAAGATTGTGTGTAACTCCTTATCTGATTTCCATTTTGTAACTATCTATGTAATTACACACATTTTTAAGTGGATTTTTTCTGTTATTGAGTTAAGTGTAATTCCTTTTTAATGGTTTGCGTAACCCCCTATTAACTCTCTGTGTAACTCTCTTACATAAGATATGTAATTCCTTCAACATAACACGTGCAACAGTTAGTAAATTACGGATAACTCTTATAAACCACAGGTGTAACTCTTTGTAAGACAGACTGCAACTCTATTGTTACTCTCTATGTAACTCCACATTGATAAGCTGTGTAATTCCTTTAACATAATACGTGCAACAGTTGGTATTTTATGGATCTCTTTTAAACAACAGGTGTAACTCTTTATAAGGCAGAGTGGAACTCCATCGTTACTATCTGCGTAACTCCACATCGATAACCTGTGTAATTCCTTCAACATAATACGTGCAACAGTTAGTATTTTATGGATGAGTAACTCTTTCAACGTACAAATGTAACTCCTTGCCAGACAAAGTGGAACTCCCTCATTATGGTTAGTGGAACTCCACTATACATTAGCGCGTTAGAGTTACATTATCTATTTGAGGGAGTCACACACGTTGTTCACAAGAGTTACACAAATACTTGTACAGAATTTCAGAGGTACTGTTAACATTCCATACGTGTATTGTTTTCCCGCCAAAATTAAGGACTGTTCATTATCCACTATGGCAGTTAATGTACTTTTTTTTCCCGCCAAATTCACCTTGGTAATCGTTCACATTAATGGAAGCATCCATTGAGCATCAACGGAGTTATTGGATCAAGCGGCGTGATGCAGTCCGGCTAGTTAACCAAGCTGCATCATCGTCAGCGAGTTCGTACCCTCGACGGCCTCGAACTCGCCGTTTGGCTGAAGCGAGGAACATGCTAAGTCACCAACTCCTAGTCTTATCCCAACAGGCAATGCGAGTGTGTAACACCCCCATTTATTTAAGAGCCTTTAGCAAGACATTCTCAATAAATAGAGCTGTTACCATCTCGGAATGTCCGAGGTAGTGAATAACAAAGTAAAACAAACCAAGGTACTTTATATAAATACTGATTAAATTTAAACTTCTGGTATTACAACTACTACGCAAGAATAAAAGTACAACTGTTGATAACATCTACGTAAGTGATCTAATTCTAAGTAGGTCCAAGCCATGTCTCTCTCTCCATGCCCTAGCTCCTAATCCATCTGTCACTGACCTGTAGAATCTACTCCCCATTCCGGATCATCGTAGGTGTACACGAATACACTGTCAACCTCGCGGTTGAGTAGGACAACACAATAATTATAATGCAACAGATAAATGATATGCAAATGCCATGATATGCTCGAGCTCAATCACAATCTCAATCTCAAATCTCAATCGTAAACCCGAAACACCAAGCCATACTGAACCTCCCGGCAGACTATAATCGGTCATCACCGAACACCAGCATAACAGCTGAGGTCACCAGGTCTAGTCCTGCAGAACTAGCCTGGGCCCAATAATATCTCATCATCTCAAATCCGTATTCAATGCACATGCCATGCTCGTGAATGCAACAATACTCTTAATCAATCATGCTATTAAATAATGCAATGCGCATACCAATAATAATGATAATCAATACTCAAACCAACCAATATCATTCTCATATAAATCATGCTCAGCATCCAATACACACAATCCAACATCCATTGATAACACATCACAGACTGTAAGATCAGTGTATCCTACCTGGGATAGCAAATCTGCAAACAAGCAATCACCGTCTAGAAGTATTCCACCTCGAACTCAGTTCCCATAAATATTACTTAATGTCAAATACTACTCATACATCCAACACCACTTAATCACTTGCACATAAATGATTTACTTATAGCTTCTTGCGAAAGTGTACATATAAACATGTCCGTGCACGTACCAATTATTATTAACTAAGTATACATACCAATTATTACCCAAATATAACTTACTATATATAGACTTACTAATAATAGCATAAAGTCAAATAATCGACTATTACTAATTTAATAGAAAACATAACCACGAATACAATTAACCAATTTGATTACTTAACGACTCAAGTACCCAAAAAAACAACAATTACCTAATAATAATAATAGTATTAACAATAATAACAATATCAACAACTATAATAACCTATAAACATAACATCATACTAATAACAATAACATAATAAAAATAATAATAAATATTATGTTGACAAAACAACAACAATATCAACACCAACACTAACCATAAAATACAACAAGAATAAACAATATTAGTATGAATAATGGTAATAATAATAATAATAATAATCATAATAATAATAATAATATTAATAATAATAATAATAAAACAATACGACAACAATAACAACAATCGTCATGATAACATAATAATTATAGTAATATTACAATAATAATAATAATAATAATATGATAATACTAGCACGCATCAGGCATGACACACAGCCCATACAAACATACAGACTACGACATCAAAAGCAAAACGCGAACAAACCCGACCCAACTTCGCTACACCACCGACACTAGCTTGGTCCCTCACCACCGACACCACTTGCCCCATTCTAAAGTTTGTACTACCCACTGTAACTTCCACCCTTGAGCCACCACCAGAGGTCACCACGGCAACAACCACGCCTATCCTAAACAGCCTGCACACACACGTACTTACTCCGTTTCCAGCAACTCTTATGCATACCCTCTTACTTCTCTCGTTGATTTCTCTCTCCATCATGCCCTCCCACCGCCTCTGCCACCACCGTTGTCACCACTGACCCACGGTGGTTCCAGATTGGGTAACCTTCTGTAACATCCCATATTTTCGTGATTTATATTTTAAAGGCTTTTAATTATTTTAAAGTGATAAAATAATATTTTAATAATTTATCGGAAAGTATTTTTATAAATAGTTAGATCCGTCATAAGAACCTTAAGTCCTTAAGACGAATACAAACTTGGCAACTTAAGTTCACATCTTTAAACCCGTTCAAGATATCCAAACCCGTTTTCATTAAACGGAAAGGACAATTCATAACTCCTAAAACCCTCTATGTGTCGACATATTTGTTCTTCTTCAAAACAATAAACAGTAAACACATTTCTCTAAAACCTCCATAATTCTACATCCTCTTTTCCATTTTTCTTCATCATCCGTTCATCAAATCAAGGTAATAATAACATTTTCGGAATCCTCATCGAAATTGCAAGCCATCCGTCACTTCCGATTTTCATTTCCCTTATTTCGAAAAACAGGCCGTTTTCCTAGAAATCGTCTTTTGATCCCTTAAACTCATTTTTCTTGATTGTAGGCGAAGGCTTGGAGGACCCGGACATAGATAGCTTCATTGTGGAAGACGAGCTTTGAGCGGGATTGCATTTAAGGTGACGATTACGAGTAACTCGGCCTTTTTGTTAAAATAACAAGTTTTGTTGTGTTCTTGTTATTGCTTCTGATTTTTGTTTAAGGTTGATGATTAATGGACTTAGTAACATGTTAGGAATGATCTTACTTGAGGATTATATGCTTACTTGATGTTTCATATGAATGATGGTTTAATTTATGAAATTTATGTCTTGCGACGGATACAAAATATAATCATTTTGAGGATTGTAATGGGTTTAATTACTGATAGATAGTGTTATTGGTTGATTTGTGATAATGGGTAAACATTTGTTGTTGTTAATTTAGAGGTTTGAGATCGATTTGTGTTGAATTGCATTTGTTAGAGAATTGTCGATTGTGCGTACAGCGGCCTCTGAGCCGGTAGGCTGACCGGCAGCCGGTCGGCCGGCTCAGAGTCGCTGTGTTGAAGTTTTGATTTTTCAGAAATTGAGGAAAGGTTTCTGAGCCGGTCAGTCGGCCGCCGGTCGACCGGCTCAGGATCCTTATTGTGGTTTCAGGTTTTGAAGATGGCATGGGAAGTGACTCCCAGCCGGCAGGCCGGCAGCCGGTACACCGGCTAAGCGTCACTCCTCGTTTGTAAAGTTGAAGTTTGGCTATGGGGGAAGGGACTCCCAGCCGGCTGGCCGGCGGACGGTCCACCGGCTGAGAGCCTCTTCTCTTGTTTTTCAGCCGATGGTTTGGCATGGGAAGGGACTCCCAGCCGGTGGACCGGCAGACGGTCTGGGACCGGCTGAGAGCCCCTGTTCCCATTGTTTTGTTTGTAACTTTCAAAGGCTTGTGCGGTTTTGGTTGAAACTCGTTCCTTGTATCTTTGATATGTACTTGAGGTCCCCGAAGGATGGGCGACACTATATTGGGTTCGGGAATGGAGGGAGGATAGAGACCCCCCGGCCGGGTAACCGAGAGGGAAATCGGCTCTCCCTCATCTTAGTTCCCGGGATCAATTAAGTGTTGTTTAGTGGTCTAAGAAGTTAGAGCTATAGGTTAGTTCCTATCTTTGGTTATTAATGGTTGAGTTGTATGTCGCGTGATGGGATATGTGTTAAGTTCACCTCTGGACCCATTACGTGTTTTGTATGTCGCGTGATGGGATATGTGTTAAGTTCACCTCTGGACCCATTACGTGTTTTGTTTGTGGCGTGTCAGGATATGTGTTAAGTTCACCTCTGGACCTGACACGTGATCGGTTGTCGTACACGGGATATGTGTTAAGTTCACCTCTGGACCCGGTGTGCGATAGCTGTGTAGTGGGATATGTGTTAAGTTCACCTCTGGACCCATTACTGTGTTATGTTTAGGGATATGTGTTAAGTTCACCTCTGGACCCTTTACTTGAATTGTATGTTTAGGGATATGTGTTAAGTTCACCTCTGGACCCTTTACTTGAATTGCATGTTGGGATATGTGTTAAGTTCACCTCTGGACCCGACATTGTTTGTTAGTGGGATATGTGTTAAGTTCACCTCTAGACCCATTGCTAGTGTTTATTGATATCTTGGTCTATGCCTTAAGTTGGCCTCTGGGTCCTTGATTATGAAAGTGTGTTAGTATTCAGGTTATGTCTTAAGTTGACCGCTGGACCTTTTTACTTGATGTCTTATATCTGCTTGCCTTGAGATTGGTACAGTGTCAGATATGCATAATGAATTTGATGATTATATTACTTTGGTTATAGTCTGTTCACCCAAGGCATTGCGTGACTCTTTAGTCGGTTTCGTAAATGGTTTGGATTGAAAGACCCCCCGACCGGGTAACCGGTAGGGAAACCGGCTCTCCTTCCAAATAGTTTCCGAAGTTGGTTGAGAGCCGTGCATTAGTGATTGCATGATAGTTGATGATCAGTTGTTGAGATATTGTTATGTTGGAGATTGTGTCCTCCACATGTAGTGTGATAACGTCATTGCACATACCCTTGTACAGACAAGTGGGAGATTGTTGGGGCTGGTGTCCTTGACAATTAAGTACAATGACTTATTAAATCTCTTTAAGGATCACAAGGGCATACTTTTGTATTATTACCAGTTGATCCACGTTTATCAATACGGTTGGCTTGCTAGATAAGTTTGACGTTATTGTCATACGGATGGCGGTGATCAACTGGTCCCTATACGTCACACCTATAGGACACGTTTGAGAGATGTGAAGGTATGAAAATACAGTCACATTTATGCCGGATATGACTAAACAGTTAGTCAGAGGTGTTGACTAATAAATTAGTCAATAAGATGTTGAGATTATTATTTAATACGGATTAAATAATTTTAGCTAATACGGATTACAAGATTAATTCGTAAATTAAATATAAACGGTTATATTTAATTAAATATAGTATTCGCGTATTAATATAAACAGTTATATTAATTTGGGTAATTATACAATATCGTATTTTGTCAGACCATTATTAATATATCGACTGTATTAATATCTGATAACATGTTACGATTTATAAATAAAACCCGCGAACAACTTAAAGCTAAACGGGTCGAATCACGCAAAGGTATAAGGTAAGAGTGAAAAAGCCCACCCTTACCCAAGACCCATTCGGCCGACCTAAGTAATACAAAAGGAGAGTCTTTCTCCTTTTGTCACTTACTGGTAATTGATAATTCTGACAATTAGGGTTTTGAGAACATCTTTTTCCCAAAACTCAGATCTCACATCTAAAACCTCTCAAAAGCTCTCCCCATATTGCAAGGCAATTGGAGAGTATTTTCTAGCACACGCGGCATCATCTCAATCAAGTCTTGGGTGCAAGTTATAGGAGGGAATTTACTTTAATTCCTGTTCTTAGGCCATAAGCACAAAGGACCAAAGGTTGAATTCTTTTTCTTATCCTTTTTAATCTTATGACTATAAACACAACTGTATTTTTCATTATAATCCTGCAAGTTTAGGGTGAATACATGTTTTATTCCCCACAAGTGGTATCAGAGCCTTAGGCCATGAAAATTTTACTTTTGTGTTTTTCATAAGTTTTTTTTAAAGATTTTGAAAAATCTCGTTTCTGCCGCTGCGCCGGTCGGTCGACCAGTATTAGCGGTCGGTCGACCGCCCCTGTGTGAGTTTTCTGTTTTTTTTTAAAAACAGTTTCCTTTATGAGTTTTCGATCTTGTTTTTCGATTCCTGTTTACATATTGTTAATTAATCGATATTCTTAACAATATGTGAACCCTTGTTGATGTTAATTTTGATTTACTTGTTTTAATCAAAGTTTAAAAGGTAAAAACTTGTTTTAATTTCAAAAAGTGCAGCGTTTTGCGTTTTCTGAAATTCGTTTTTACTACTTGTTGGTCGGTCGACCTAATTAATAGGTCGGTCGACCGATTTTACTGTTGCAGATTTTTCCGTTTTTCGGCAGGAGGTCGGTCGACCACAAGTTTAGGTCGGTCGACCTCCCCCCCCTGTAACAGACTCGTTTTTTATTTTCGAAAATAACATGTTTTATTTTCACATGGCTTAAAATAATATACTATATACGGAAATAGTGTATTATTTAGTGAAACGGTTCACCCTCGTTTGATACATATTGTTTTAAAACAGTTTAAAATAATGGATTATATGTTTGTTAAAATTGGTGATTAAAACGGTATAGTCACTTAATTTTAATCTTAAAAGGTGGTTTGGTATAAATTTATTAATCATAATAACAGTATTATGTCATGTATAAATTGTGTTTTAGTTGATGCATTTTATTTATCGTCTTGTGAATGCCTTGAATGCTTTCAATAACGTATTTAATTTTTGCAAACGGTTGTAACTTAGTGTGGCCTTAGAAGATTGTGTCACCGTAATGAAGGGACACGATCTTGCTTGTAATTTTGAGATCTTGAATCTCCGTTTTGGGTTTTTGCCATGTAATTACTTTTGTATTTAAATTAGAATGTATCTAGGATTACTTTTGTAATTTAAATTAGTAATTTTGTGAAGACCAAAGACAAGACGGAGACCGGATGCTCACTCCCGCTGCAAGGACCAAGATAGAACATCAAGACAAGCTTCTAGGGTCCAACGGTGGATTCCAAGTTGTTTTATGTTTATTTTGGTAGGATAGGCCACACTAGGACTTTTATTTACGTTTATTGCATTTATCTTTACGCTTTCATCGATAATAGCTTGCATCATATTCCGCCTAAAAACCAAACCACCTATATCATGCCTGAAAACTGACTCATGTAGAGGTCACGCGTTAGTTTTCTGTGACAATACAGATGTCACATGTCAATTTAAAAGCCATCACTTTATTTAATTCATTCACGCAAATGCTAGTTTTTAGTTCACTTAAATATGGATAAATAAGAGTTGATGGGGTCTTCCTCGTATAACCAAAAATTGAGATTAGTCTTTATAAATCAGCCTCCCATGAATCCCTTCTTCGTCGGTAGGCATAATATGACCCCTTCTACGTCGGGTAAGTGGGAACAGATGATTTATTTTATCTCAACATCATGGTCACTCGATAATATTCCAGTGACTGAGATGGACTAATAGATAGGATATACGGAAATCTATCGACCAAGAGTTCCAACGATTGGAATTAGCCAAACTGTGGGCTTATCAATATACGGAAATTGAGTCTTGGGATCGTTTATATAATTCTTGAGGGAGATCAATTATATAAATGCATGAGTCTACGAGTTTAAATTCAGTTTAATATAGACTTAAATCACAACAATAAGTTGCTTATATGGTTTTGTTTTATCTTCTTTCAGTGTAGAACACGTTCATTAAAACTGCTGTAAAACTAAAATGGCTAGTGAAGACCCAATGCCAAGTGCCAAGCTAGCACGTGAATCCTGGCTAAAAGCCTTCATGGACTCCATGAATCAGTCAACTAGACTGAGGAATGATGGGTCAAACTTCTCTGACTGGGAGGCAGCACTACGGAATGCTGCCATTGCTGACGGAAAGCTTAAGTTTTTAACTGAGCCCATTCCGGCACACCCACGAACTGGAGCTAGAGCCAACGATGTTCGCGCTCATAGCGACTTCGTCATGGAAGCGGGTGCGATAAAGAACGTACTCATCTATGCAATGGAATCTAATTTGCAAAGACGCTTCATAACCCATGGTGCAAACAAGATTTTCACCACGCTCACTAACGAATTCTCCAAGGCTCCGAGAATCGTTTCTTATGAGCATACCTGTCGCTTCTTTGAGGCGAAACTCCAGAAGGGCCAAGCTGTTAGCCCACATATTCTCAACATGATTGAGAATATCGAGAAACTGGAGTCCCTAAACTGCAAGATCAGTGAGAACATCATCGTTGATCGCATGCTTCATTCGCTTCATGATGGGTTCGCCCTCTTTAGGGCCAACTACTACATGAACGACATGAAGAAGACTCCTCATAAGCTCCACTCCCTTCTCGTACAGACTGAGAAGGATCTAAAGTTGAGTGGGAGTCTAAAGCAGGATGTTCTCATGATCTCAAGTAAGGGAAAAGGTAAAGGGAAGGCTAAAGCTCAGGGCGACCTAGCGGTAGGTAGGCCCAGGTTCAAGAAACCAGGATTTGCTAAGAGTGGGCCTGGTGAGTCGAGTAACTCACAAGGCAAGACAAAGAGCAAGGATACAAGCATGGAATGTCACCATTGCCACAAGACTGGGCATTGGAGGCGCTCATGCCCCGTGTATCGCGAGGACATTAAAGCAGGCCGTGTTACTCCTGTTGGTATGTCTTCTTCTTCTTTTATTCACATGATTGAGATTAACCATGCAAGTTGCGGAACTTGGGTACTTGATACTGGTTGTGGTTCTCATCTATGTAATCATGTGCAGGGCCTCCGAAACCAAGAACCCCTAATCAAGGGTGAGGTGGACCTGCGTGTCGGGAATGGAGCACGTGTGGCAGCAGTCTCGAAGGGAACATACGTAATCCAGCTTCCAAGTGGATTCGAGTTATTTTTATATAACTGTTATTATGTTCCTAGTTTGTCCAAAAACATTATTTCAGTTTCTGCACTTGACAAACTCGGCTTTTCATTTGTAATAGAGAATAATAGCTGTATTTTCTCCTTACACAATATGATTTATGGCAAGGCAGTTTCCATGAATGGAATTTATGTTTTAGATCAAACCACCGAGATATTACATGTGAATAATAAAAGAATAAAGGTAGGTGACAAAGATCAAACTTACCTATGGCATTGTCGTATGGGACACATAAATGAGAAACGCGTAAAACAGCTCATACAGAATGGAGCTATTTCGCCCTTTGATTTCGAATCATATGGCACGTGTGAATCATGTCTCATCGGCAAAATGACTCGTATTTCCTTCAAAGGTGTTGGAATGCGCGCTGCCGACCTATTAGGACTCATACATACGGACGTATGTGGCCCTATGTCGATCAACGCACGAGAAGGCTATAGGTATTTCATCACTTTCACGGATGATTTGAGTAGATATGGCTATGTCTACTTGATGAAACATAAAAGTGAATCCTTTGACAAGTTCAAAGAATACCAGAATCGGGTACAGAACCAGCTGGGTAGAAAGATTAAAGCACTACGCTCGGATCGTGGTGGTGAGTATCTTTCACGCGAGTTTGATCAACACCTAAAAGACTGTGGGATCGTGCTACAGTTGACTCCACCTGGAACACCACAATTAAATGGTGTGTCCGAACGGAGAAATCGAACTTTACTTGATATGGTTCGATCCATGATGAGTCACACCGTTGTGCCAGATTCATTGTGGGGCTATGCTCTTTTGTCAGCCGCTCTAATACTTAACCGAAGTCCGTCTAAAGCTGTTGACAAGACTCCATTCGAGTTATGGAAGGGAACGGTCCCTAACTTGTCCTTTATTCGGGTTTGGGGCTGCGAGGCTTATGTCAAGTGGAGACACGAGGATAAGCTCGGCCCGCGATCGGTCAAGACATACTTTATAGGCTATCCAAAGGGAACGTTTGGTCATTACTTCTACTCGCCTACCGAACAACGTGTTTTTGTTGCGGCTAGTGCGACGTTCTTAGAGAAAGAATTTCTCGAGAACAAGTCGAGTAATAGAACCTTCGAGTTATCGGAGGTTCAAGAACCAACTATCGAGCAACCATTGGAGGACACAGTTCCTTCACCCGAGGCTGCGGTAGATATCCCTGAGGAACCTAGGAGGTCGGGAAGAGTCTCTATTCCACCGGACAGATACATTGGTATGGTCGAGGAACACGATACAGATGACGTCTTACTCCTAGAGGGTAATGAACCCACAACCTATAAAGGTGCCATGACCAGTTCTGACTCAAAGCTATGGCTAGAAGCCATGCAATCCGAGATGGACTCCATGTATGAGAACAACGTGTGGGATCTTGTGGACCTACCTGCAAAGGTACGTCCCCTTCAATGCAAATGGCTTTACAAGATAAAGCATGCCGTGGAAGGACAACAAGATATCCACAAGGCTAGACTAGTTGCTAAAGGTTTCACTCAAGTGCCAGGCTTGCATTATGATGAGATCTTTGCACCCGTAGTCATGCTACGTTCCATTCGGATTATCTTAGCGATCGCCGCATTTCATGATTATGAAATATGGCAAATGGACGTTAAAACCGCCTTCTTAAACGGTTATTTGGAGGAAGAGTTGTACATGGTACAACCCGAGGGTTTTATCGATCCAGCACATCCTAAGAAAGTTTGCAAGCTTAAGCGTTCCATCTATGGACTTAAGCAAGCATCGTGGAGTTGGAATCATCGCTTCGACCAAGTGATAAAAGAGAATGGGTTCATTCGATCAGTCGAGGAACCATGTCTCTATATCAAGTCGAGTGGGAGCAAGATTGTATTCCTAGTACTGTATGTCGATGACATACTCTTGATTGGGAATGACATACCTCTCTTATCTTCGGTTAAAGCATGGTTGAAAAACCATTTCCAGATGAAAGATCTGGGAGAGGCACAAAGAATTTTGGGCATCCGTATCTACAGGGATAGATCACGACGGATGTTGTCTCTCAGTCAGGAATCTTATATAGAGAAGATTCTGGAGAGATTCAGCATGACGAACTCCAAGAAGGGGTTCCTTCCTATGACTCCTGGGCTTCACTTGAGCAAGACTCAAGAAGCTAAGTCAGTAGAAGAGAAAGAGCGCATGAGTCGGATTCCTTATGCTTCGGCAATAGGATCGATCATGTATGCCATGATATGCACACGTCCTGACGTTGCATATGCATTGAGTATGACAAGTCGATTCCAAGCTCATCCAGGTGAACAACACTGGATGGCCGTGAAAAACATTCTTAAGTACCTACGGAGGACTAAAGATTGGGGATTGACTTTTGGAGGCGACTCGACGCTCTGCGCCACGGGTTACGCAGATGCTAGCTTCTAAACGGATCGAGATGACTCGAAATCTCAGTCTGGATTCGTTTTTACTCTTAATGGCGCTGCTGTCAGCTGGAAAAGTTCTAAACAGAGTGTTACAGCAGATTCTACGACTGAGTCCGAGTACTATGCCGCCTCAGAAGCAGCTAAGGAAGCAATATGGATGCGTCAATTCTTACAAGGACTATCAGTAGTGCCTAGTTCGAATGACCCAATCACCATCTATTGTGACAATAGCGGTGCCATCTTCCAAGCTAAGGAGCATAAGTCTAGCAGCAAGGCTAGGCATGTACAACGGAAAGCTCATCTAATCAGAGATTACGTGGAGCAAAAGGAGATTTTTATTGAAAAGATCGCTACGGATGACAACATAGCCGATCCTCTCACAAAAGCATTACCACGTGATAAGCAAGAAGGGCACATTCATTCCATGGGAATTGGATGTGTTCCTAAGTTGTAGTACTCTTTTATGAATTCATGTAATAATTCATTTTCTCGTGTACTCTATTCAACCTTATTGTTATGATATAAAATGTTTTGTTTTTCATGTGGAATTGTACGCCAATTTTGAACACCACAAAGTGAACTGATTAACATTACATCGTTTTGGTCCTTGATTACCCACTTGAGCTGATAACTCAGGTAATCATTTTGTGACGTTGGTTGATGGTGGGTTCAACGAGCCATAAGTCACGTGGATGACTGACCAATCACAAAGGCGAGTTATACGGATATCTCGTAGGACACCCCGTGACATCGTTATGGAGTCCTAAATGTTTTATAACATTGGGTGCCAGGTCGTGGATAGGACCTCCATAGTGTTCCTTAGAGTCGAGTCTTTTGACTTTCAACTGTTTCTTGAGATTAAGACAGATTTTGGGTAACTTTGGTTTCTTTCCCACGGTCACCGTAACAGGGGCCAAGAGGATTTTTTCTGGGTTATTTCATGCTGGGCGATATCGGCAGGATTCGAGTTGAGGGAAATATCCAAACCCTTATCAGGATTTTATCATTTCTCAGGGCCACTCGAGGAGTAGTAACTGAAATGCATGGCCATGCTCGAATACAGATTCGTTTTATCAGTTAAGTTACTCTCTAGTCGGGGAAACCACTCTTGATACAGATCACTTGTGAGATACGACCTTTGCGAATGCGGATTTGCAAATTGTCTTACATTGAGTGGGAGAAATTTTAAAAGGATATGAGATTCGGTTATCGCACCTACACTTGTACGGACAAGTGGGAGTTTGTTGGAGATTGTGTCCTCCACATGTAGTGTGATAACGTCATTGCACATACCCTTGTACGGACAAGTGGGAGATTGTTGGGGCTGGTGTCCTTGACAATTAAGTACAATGACTTATTAAATCTCTTTAAGGATCACAAGGGCATACTTTTGTATTATTACCAGTTGATCCACGTTTATCAATACGGTTGGCTTGCTAGATAAGTTTGACGTTATTGTCATACGGATGGCGGTGATCAACTGGTCCCTATACGTCACACCTATAGGACACGTTTGAGAGATGTGAAGGTATGAAAATACAGTCACATTTATGCCGGATATGACTAAACAGTTAGTCAGAGGTGTTGACTAATAAATTAGTCAATAAGATGTTGAGATTATTATTTAATACGGATTAAATAATTTTAGCTAATACGGATTACAAGATTAATTCGTAAATTAAATATAAACGGTTATATTTAATTAAATATAGTATTCGCGTATTAATATAAACAGTTATATTAATTTGGGTAATTATACAATATCGTATTTTGTCAGACCATTATTAATATATCGACTGTATTAATATCTGATAACATTTTACGATTTATAAATAAAACCCGCGAACAACTTAAAGCTAAACGGGTCGAATCACGCAAAGGTATAAGGTAAGCGTGAAAAAGCCCACCCTTACCCAAGACCCATTCGGCCGACCTAAGTAATACAAAAGGAGAGTCTTTCTCCTTTTGTCACTTACTGGTAATTGATAATTCTGACAATTAGGGTTTTGAGAACATCTTTTTCCCAAAACTCAGATCTCACATCTAAAACCTCTCAAAAGCTCTCCCCATATTGCAAGGCAATTGGAGAGTATTTTCTAGCACACGCGGCATCATCTCAATCAAGTCTTGGGTGCAAGTTATAGGAGGGAATTTACTTTAATTCCTGTTCTTAGGCCATAAGCACAAAGGACCAAAGGTTGAATTCTTTTTCTTATCCTTTTTAATCTTATGACTATAAACACAACTGTATTTTTCATTATAATCCTGCAAGTTTAGGGTGAATACATGCTTTATTCCCCACATGTTATACTTCACATGTTTATATATGTTGGAGTATTCTGTTTGTATTGCTTGTTACGTGTTGTTACAAAAGGTGGCTAGGAGAACTCTAGTCACTCCCCACTGATTGTGGCGTACATGTTTTCATGTATGTAGGTACATGCAGGTTGGACGGGGTTCACTTGAGAGCTAGCGAGTGATGATCCTTATCATCTTTTGACTTACATTTCACCGATTAGCTAGACTCTTAGTTTTTGATACAGTTTATGTTTTGGTGCCTGTAGGGATGTTCCATCCCAGGCTTTGTATATATTTGATTTCCGTACTTAGAACTGTTATACTTATCTATTTTGGTTATATCAGCTTCAGTTTCTGTTTCAGTTTTAATTCACCTCGCATGATGTTTATGTTTAAAAAGTTTAAATTCCGCTGCATTTTTAGTACTTTGTGTGTTTTATATTTCCGCTTTCGCGAGGGGTTTTATAGTTGGTATCAGAGCATTATTGCTCCCGACGCACTCATGTGACCCCCAACCTTAACTTGACCAAATAAACAAATAATAAATGAGAGATGGGGTAGATTTAAGGACTTATATTGTAGTCTGTTTGTGCCTTGTTAGGAACACGTCTAACGGTTTACTCTCTTATGATTGAAGAATGACAGAACCAACCAATGAAGAGAGTGCTGAGATGCAATCCCTCATTCAAACTCTTCAGGATTGCACAGCTAGGTCATCTATGCCTTCTTCTTCATTTCAAACCTCGGGAAGTAACCAACCTGGAGGATTGGCTTGGATTATCACCCAGATGTGGAGGAATGCAGCTAAGACATTCGACGGAGAGACCAGTGCTGCGACCCTCACCGCTTGGTTCTTTGACATAGAGAGGAACTTCATGATTTATGATGTTCGACCTGAGGATCAGACCCGAGTAGCATCTCAGTTCTTAGTTCGTGAGGCTAGGAGTTGGTGGTTGACGATCAGCGCTCCTGCTACTCGTGACTCTACTTTCACTTGGAGTCGTTTCAAGATTCTTCTTGGCATGAGATTTTACCATACGGACATCCGCCAAGATAAGATAACCGAGTTCATGAACCTTCGCCAAGGAACCCTTTCTGTTCAAGCTTTCACCAACCGATTTGAGGAGCTGATCCACTTTGTCCCACTGCTAGTTGAGAGAGAGGAAGACAAAGCCTACCTGTTTAGGAGCAAGCTTAATGCCGAGACTAGAAGTGTAGCCAGTGGTGACCCGACTTCTTACTTCTAGAGTTACTACGGTGTCTTACGAGCGGAGGACCCTTACCAGATCTATTGTGAAGGAGCTACAGCCTTCTCTCCCCCTCCACCGCCTTTACATAGATGCCGAAGCGAGAGACCTCTTAGCCCTCTTGCCACCTCTCCTCTTGGAAAAAGGAAGCGTCGCAAGAAGAACAAGAAGCCCCAGAGAGCTAGGACTTCCCAAATCCGGAGCATGAACCTCCCATCGGACGTTCCCCTAAAGTGCTTCAAGTGCCGCGAGGACCTTCACCTTGGACTTCACTGCCATGGCAACCCTCACCAGTGCTTCACCTGCGAGGGATTTGGACATCGCTCATTCGAGTGCCACGTAAGTAATGTCACCATCAACAGAGCTATCACTACTGACCCAGGGGCTGAGACCAGTGGAGCTAGAGCTGTTCAGCTTCAGGCTGAAACTGGAGTTCACCCTGACCCACCTACTGGTATGTTCATGCCTACCATCTTATTTATGGTTTGATGTACTTGTAACCGTTTAAATCTTAATCTCTTCCCTTAGACTCTTCTTGACCTTCCTTGAGAGCTATCATTGTTTTCTCTTGACTTCACCTAGTAGCTTGCTTATCCTGAAACACCTTGTGCGGTAACCTACCATAGATAGACTTGGGGAATTTCTTGAGGACAGTTGTAGACCACAATTGAGAGAGTATTGTTACTTGAGGAAAATCTGTGGAGCTGATGGAATGTGTTTTGTTGATCTTAGTGTCAACATGTTACTAATTTGAAGAGTAAGTGAACGACGGGATAACTGTGCTAGGTAGAGTGTTATATACGACTTGTAATGGAACTTAGGTGTGAGAATCTTGTTGAGTCATGGATATTTGTGAGTTTGGAATATCCATTTGAGGATCTCGAGGAACTTGGAGTAAGGAATGATTTCGAGGAATATGCTTTAAGTACTGATGTTGTCTGATAAGTGAATGAGGTAAGTTAATGCTGTTTGAACTTGAGGAACGAGAGTTGTTAGTAACGGTGTGAGGACATTGGAACATTTACGAGAACTTGTGGAATTGACTGGGTGGTTGATTTTAAGTTACTTAATGGATCTTAGCTTTATCTAATGAAGGACTTAAAGCAAAATTTAGGTTACATCATCAGTTTGAGAATGAATGATTCGTTGAGAGATGTAAGTCCTGAAATGCGTTGAGTTGAGTATGGTTATTTGTGGACCGTGATACAAGTATAGTAGATATATCACATGAATTGAATAGCCTGAGAGTTCGATTGAATGGTCATTAGGAAACTATCTGAGATGGGATACTTAGACTTTTGGAAATAGATAACTGGAAGAAAGACGTTGCTTTAGATTTTGAGGAATTAGTCTTGAGAACCAGCCATAGACTTGGTTGACTTGGAAGTTGCTGCCTTAGTGAAACCTTACCTTGAACGTTCGTTTTATGGTAATAGATGACCTTGGAGAACTTAAGATTTTAAAGTACCCCCCCCCCCCCCCCCCCCCCGCATAGGATAAATTTGATGGAATTGAACTACGTAGGACTAAAGGATATAGGTGATTTTGGTCATGGCCTGTCTGATGGAGAAAAGCCATAGTGTAGAAAGTTTGGTATTCTAATTTCAGAATTCGATGTTTTGATGATAGAATTCAGATCTAGATCTAAGAAGTGCGTAAACCTTGGTCTGAGGTATGTGTATTAGGTTTCCACCTTGAGTGAGATATCCTTGACCCTAATAGAACAGATTTTTGTAAACTGAGTGAGAGTTTGGAAACCTTCTCGTAGGGGAATACCTCGTTTTGTGGATGAGAGAAGGGTAAGAGGAACTGTGGAACCTTTATGGGTATCGAGGTCACTGGAAACGTCTCCTTGGGATAAACTAGAAATCGTTGTAACGATGTTTTGATTATGGATTGAGCGGTTAGTATACCCATTGACACCCGTCGTTGAGGGGTGCCAAAGATAAGATTTATAAAACCTCAGCTTAAATTTAGATAGGATAAGTCAAGGGTCGAACCACAAGGAGACAAGGTTAATTATGTTTGTGAATTTAAAGTCTATTACAAGTAACCAAAAAGGGGGGTTTTGATTTGAGATTTAAACTAATAACTGAAAGGACAAAATAAACAAGGGAAATAAAACAAGGTAAAAAGGAGATTAGGAACTTTGGTTCCCCATGGTTAAAACGAGTCAATGAAAGGTAAAATAACCAAATAACACAATCCCAAGGAACAAAGAATAAACCTTTAGGTCAATATTCTACCCAATCCTTACGGTCTTAGGGTTCCTAGAAAAGCACTAAACTTTCGTTCAAGGGCAATCCCAAAGTTGTTGTTAAACTAATCCTAATAATCTTTCAATCCTAAGGATTAGTTCACCAACAACAATGGGGGATTGGTAATTCAATCATTAAACTTATCAAAATCAAATCTTCACCATGGTTCCCCTAATTCCTAATAACAAGAATAGCTATGCATACTTTTAATTATGAAACTAACAATAACAAGAACTAAGAACATCAAAGGAATCAACATAATTAAAGATGATAATAAAAGGGAAAACATGAATTAAGACACAACAATAAGATGAACAACAAGATTAAATTAAAAAAAAAGGAAAGATTAATTGTAGCAAACTTACAACTCAATTGGAATTAAGAACAAAAGATGAGAACTTGGAATAAAAATCTCTTTCTAAACTATGGAGTCTTTGAATAACATGGAATGCTTGTCTAACATAAATTGCTTGACCTAATTTTAGAGTTTAGGTCTTCTTAAATAAGTTCTAATTACAAGATTAGGTAAGTAAAAACATGAAATAAAAGTCCCGGGTACAGCTCCTGGTCGGTCGACCTCTTTTCCGGGTCGGTCGACCGCTTCTGTCGATGCTGGGCTTTTCCGAGATTTGGGCTTAGGTCGGTCGACCTCTGTGATGGGTCAGTCGACCGCTTCTTGTTTGTATCAGCTTGAATTTGGCCCAATGACAACACTCAGGTGTGCAATCCGGATCCTTGCTCCGCATTATTACTCAAAACAGCTTCCGAAAGGCAAATAAAGTTCGGTTTTGCTTACTTCCGTGTATTCCTACATTTAAAACATATAAATGCCAAAGTAAACCGTTTCGGGAGAAATAACAACTACAAGTCACGAAAATATAAGAAAATACGTGCCAAAAGAATAAATTAAATACATAAAATAGGCACGTATCAAACTCCCCAAACCAAACCTTGCTTGTCCTCAAGCAAGCACCAAGACTCAAAAGAAAAGAAAACTTCTAATGGAATGGATTTCACACTTTTTACAACCAAACACAACACTATGCCTAACCAATTTAATGCAACCTTCAAATATAATCAAGCATAATGTCAAGAGCAAAACGAATTGGACATGTTGGAAAAGCATGCTAAATTTTCAACTTTGCAAGACTCATTCTAATTGGACTCTCGCGGTACGCTCGAGACACTCATGAAAGCACAGGGTCAAATGTAAATGTGAAAGATAAGAAGATAAATAAAAGAAAAGACTCTCACCTATAAGCGACCCGTAAGAACATGCCTGCAATTTAACATGAATAAAATCTCTACAACCGTACATATGCATTCCCACACTAGATAACCATGACACATGCCGAGGCGATTTTTGGAATTGTGAGGCTAAAGGTAAGAAGGGGTTTAAAAGAAGTTATGGGAAGAGGGGTTAAACCGAGCTAACAACCATCTGTCCATACTATAAGATCACTTCTTATTACTTTTCAAAATACACCAATGCTCAAAATTTGGGAGCAAAAATCACAACTTTTCCAATTTTCTCCTTCCTCTTCTCTTTTTTTTTCTTTCTTTCTTTCTCCCTTTTCTTTCAGAAACAGCCTGCTCAATGGTCGTGGTCGACGACCCAGAATGCAGGTCGACCGACCACCCTTGAAAACAGGCCGACTCGTTCCTCTTTTTTTTTTTTTTCATTTGATTCCTTATTATTTTTTTTCGTATCTTTTTCTTTTCTTTTTCTCCTTTCTACCATTCTCACAAAATCAATATTTAACAATGAAGCACAAACCAAAGGATGGCCAAAAACAGTCCCAACACTATATTACTAGCTCGGCTAGGGTAAGCAATTTTTAGGATGTAGCAAATGGGTTAAAAAGATTCAATTTGGCTATGTTAGGATTATGGGTAAAATGAGAAAGAGGGACCTCTACCACATGTGTCAACAAACCACAAATCCGAATGCATACAGGTATTAAGTAGACAAAATTCATGTTTATGCACATTGATGTGACATGCCTCAAGAGGAGAAACTACTCACAAACCTACATGAAATCGGTCATGGATGTCAACGATTTATTAAGCTCTAATCCTTATAATATGTAGTAGCTTGCCAAGAAGAGAGTCAAGTCTAATAATTTAGCATGAAATCAACAAAAATTCGTAGATAATGCAAAAGACTAGCTTGAAATTTTTTGAAAAAACTGCAAGGCAACGCAATATGTGATATGTGAGGCAATAAATTGTATTCGTCCGTTCCGACTCGACCTAAAAACTTAAGAAAGAGAAGAACGCGCGACAGGGAAGAACACGCGACAAAAGAAAACGAAAATAAGAAAAACACCTAAAGGAATGAAAAACAAAAGACACAAAGACAATTGCATACTCACAAAGGAGTATGCAAACACCCTCCCCAAACCAAAACGCACAATGCCCCCATTGTGCTCATCAGCATACAACCACAGCATAGGGATGGGGGTAGGCAGAGAAGAAACAAACAAAGAAAGGAAAAGGAAAAAGACTAGAAATTACAAAAAGAGTCTAAGGAGGAAGGAGAGGAAAACTGGAAATCTAAAAGAAAAAACTACTTACAAAAGAAATGGGGACCTCCCAAAACCGAACCATAGAATGGGTACCTCCCCAAACCGAACCCCAAAGAGGGTAAGGTCAAGCATGTCCCTAGGACTCTGAGTCGAAATCCGGCTTAGAGTCCTCTCCTCCTTCCTCCTCCTTGTCCTCCTCTTCAGACCCTATGCCTGTTCCCGAGGCAGAGCCTGAAGCTTCACCGTGGACACGACCGCCTGCGAGAGGTGTGTACCAGGTGGGGTGAGTCCATGGGCCGGTAGGGAGCCTACCCTGAGTGGCATACTGTAACAACCCGACCCACCACGGTCGTAACACACCCCAATAAGATGGGAGGTAAGCCTTTGGGCTCATTATTTGTCCTCACTTAAGCCCAAAAGCACAAGGCCTTGTTACTAAGTGGTGGGTGGGAGCTATTATAAACATATCACAAGCCTCTCAATCTACCGATGTGGGACAAATCTCCATACAAACTCATATAATACTCTTGGGGTGTTACAAACTCCCCCACTTAAAGAACACAACGTCCTCGTTGTGCCTCAAACCTGACTATAGCCAAGCCCGGAATCTTCCCCGCTAGGTGTATGACCCGGGTACTCCCGACCACAGGCTCACCACACGGTCGCAGGGTCGCTCTGATACCATTTGTAACAACCCGACCCACCACGGTCGTAACACACCCCAATAAGATGGGAGGTAAGCCTTTGGGCTCATTAATTGTCCTCACTTAAGACCAAAAGCACAAGGCCTTGTTACTAAGTGGTGGGTGGGAGCTATTATAAACATATCACAAGCCTCTCAATCTACCGATGTGGGACAAATCTCCATACAAACTCATATAATACTCTTGGGGTGTTACACATACTCCCTGTAAACCGGATATTGGCAAAGACTATCGTTCAACTGTTTTTGGTTGAACTGTCTGCAAAGGCTCGCCATCATTTGTGGCAGAGATCTGTCATCAACAAAAGGAGGAACATAAACATTAGGAGCAGCAGTAAAATCAGTTGGGTACCCTGTCCCAGATGCGTGATGGTGGGCACCGGGAGCAGGGACCCTGTGGCCTCTAGAGGTGCCTCCTCTAAGGGGGAGGCGGTAAGACGGGAGTAGTGGTCTGGGCTCCCCTACAACAGTAAAAAGAGGTAACATAGGGGAGCCGCGGTGATGGGGATGCGATCACTGAGGTAGGTGTCTACCTTCCAATAATCTCTCCTGTTCACCCAATGCACGGACCTGACATAAGCCATATCCATGAACCGGTAGAGGGTGTCAATCGCATCCTCATAGCGAGGGAACTGAGGAACAAGAGAGCGGGCTAATCGAGTGACTAGCCCACCACAAACAATAGTAGTCAAGGAAGTTCCCTCGCCCACCGACATAAGGTGAGAGGCGACCAAAAATGCAGTGTTATAAAACTGTTGACCCGTACGTCTGATGTTAAGATAACCAGACAAAATGGAGAGCTCAATGTTGTTAACATTTTGAGACTCTTTACGGCCAAAAACAGTGTTGGCCAACAAACGCAAATAATAACGGGGGGCGGGTAGGTGAACGGTACTGTTTTTCTTCTTCCCATCGCTGGAATCAGAAAGACAGGACCACATATCATTATATGACCCTGTGGGGTCACCCGTAAGACCCGTAGAAGATAAGCCTAGAAACTGAGCAAATTGATTTAAAGTTAAAGAAAATGTTTCATTGAACAAACGAAAAGAAATGCAAACGTTATCATAGCCAGGGTTATATGCTTGAATATCAAAAGTAAAGGAAGAAAAGAACTCAAGAGTAAGAAGGGAATAGGTGAACTCATCCATAGTGAGAAGTCCTGAGAAACCCGTCCCATTGAGCAAAGACACCAACTCCTCATGACATCCTAAGGCTTGCAAGGTCGGAACACAGAGGAATCGGGTTACCACTACTAAGCAATAATTGGAGAGATGGAGGAACCGGGCTTTTTGAGCCGGAGTGTTGAAGATGATCTGTGGATAGTTGGGTAGACTATCCGTGTCTTGCACCGTCAATCCTCTCGTCCTAGGAGCACGGCCTCTGGAGGTGCTTGCACCGGAAGTGCGGGAGCGCTTTCCGCCTTGTTCCCGGCTAGACATTTGTAAATCTGAAAAGTTCAAGAAGATTTTAGTCTTGTGCAAACATTGAAACATTTTTCTAACAAAAATAGGAACGAAAGTGCAGAACAAAAACTTTTGTAACAAACATGGATCGGCCGACTTCACAGAGAAGTCGGTCGACCACTTTCGCGAGTAAAATCAAGGTTCCTGTAGCACAACAGGTCGGCCGACCGCTAACCTAGGTCGGTCGACTAACTAGCAGAGAAAAATTCAGAAACTGCAAAATACGAAACTCAGGAAAATCATAGTTTGGTCGGCCGACCTCCGTTTTGGGTCGGTCGACCGTGAACAGCGTCAGAATCAGAATTTCGGGACTGAAATCGTGCGGAAAAATGGCATAAAAGTCGAAAAGAAGAATTATACTAACCCTAACAGCACAAAATCACACACAAATTACAGATCTGAGATTATAAAACCTAAAGGAAGAAGAAAACTAAAAGAGAAACACTTAAACAAGCATGAAAACGAAATTAAGAGCAAAAATAAACTCAAAAGGACAAACTAATACTACCTAGAACGGAAGTAAGTGTAGTACTCCGTATTATATAGTTAAAATAATACGTTATTTTATAATATCACGTATATTAATCGTTGTTTTAAAGTTAACGTACATTATTATATTATTATGTTACTATTTTTGTTGTATTGTTTTGTTGATATTAATATGTTTATTATTTTATTGTTATCATGAAATTTCCTTTATAAATTTCTAAGCTTATTAAATTACCTGTTTAATTATCGTGAGACGTATAGTTATCGTGAGATGATATTTTTATATATTCCTATAAAGTACTTTGGGTTGTTTTACGTTGTTATTCACTACCTCGGTCATTCCGAGATGGTAACACCCTTAATTATCTGGGGAGTCCTAGTCCAGGCCCCTGAATAAGTGGGGGTGTTACAAAGTGGTATCAGAGCGAACGATCCTCAGGCCTAAACCAAATGAATAATAATGAACGTAGGAAGAGTCAAATAAATTGAACCCCGAGATAAAACTGATAGGAGCCCCAAAAAGGAACGGGATGAGTTAGGGGCCCCCTCACACCAAACCATGGGCCCTTTCGGTTCTGTCTCGGGAATCCAATGAGAGTAATTGAAGAGTGGGGTAGATTACATAGTGACCTAGTTATCTTGTGCTAACATTCTTATAGGAGAAGAAGGAGGTAAGTTATATGTGAACTATGGTTAATGATGTTATCGGAAGATTATTATTGATATTGAAATGTGGATCGAGTTGGATGATTGAGTTGAAATTCGAAGAATATGGATGTGTATTTGTTGAACAATTTAAGGGTGATGTGATCATATGATTTTTAATGTTGAAATGCCCATATGATTATCTGTGTATTAAATGATTATCGTAACTATGTAATATTGTGGGGACTTGGATATGAATGATCAGACCTATATATATTAGTAATCCATGTCTATTGATATGCGGAATGTGTTGTCTCAAGCCATGAATGTCATATAGTTATGTATTACATTTGTATATACGTGTATAAATATTGAGTTATATAGTTGATTCTACTTTCAGTTACGAAATCTTTACTGTATTCTAGATGACAACTATAGTTGAAATGAGGAATGGATAATGTTAATATGGTACAACGTGATGTCTATGTTTTAAATGATATGTCGACGTGTTTTGGAAGAAGGATGGTTGAATTTCGATGTAGTAATGTGAATTGTAAAGGAACCAAAATCTTAATAAATTTCCAGAATGTTACATGGTGTGTACGCGATTTTTTTCATGTGTTTCAAATTTGGGTATGACAATTTTACGTATGATAACCTTCTGAGTAAGCTTTCCAATGCTTTTGGTTTCATGTTAATAGGAGTTGTGTTTTGAGAGAAAAAAATTTCGACCCATGTTTTTGCAAAGGAAATCATTTAAAACGTGTTTATTGTTTATGCATATTTCAACCCCACTGTTTAGAATATTCATTCACGTTTTCAAAATGTTAAGCCACGTAAAATATTGACGAGTCGTTATTTAATAGCTAAACGGTTATTTAACTATGATTTTTTTTTTTTTTTAGATAGAGTAACGAGTGAGACGGAGTAATGAGCTGAAATTCCTTATAATGAGGTTACGGGGACGTAACCATGTCTTAAGGAGGATATGATTGTAAAATCTTAATGCTTTTATGATGTGGATAGTTGTTATAACATGGCTAATTGGTAAGTGGCGATTGTTTGAATATACTTGATAATAAAGATTACTTATGTTATACTTTTTTTTTTGTGTGTTTCGGGAAGTATCCTTAATAAAGTTATAGTTAAACTTTGGGGACAAATTTTTCTTAACGAGGGTAGAATATAACATTTCGTGGTTTAAAGTACTTTTAAGAGTGTTGAAGTAACGTGGTGTCACATTTTGTATTCGTTACATGCCTTGTATTCGTTTTGACTGTAATACCTGTATCTTCGTAATTCGTAATAATGAGTTGTTTTATATTAATTGTCGTATTATGATGTTTTATGTCTATGTGATGTATGTTCGAGTATGAGTACGGCGCGGTATGTGTGTGGTTGAACTTCGGGACGAAGTTCATTTTAAGGTGGAAAGACTGTAATACTCCGTATTATATAGTTAAAATAATACGTTATTTTATAATAACACGTATATTAATCGTTGTTTTAAAGTTAACGTACATTATTATATTATTATGTTACTATTTTTGTTGTATTGTTTTGTTGATATTAATATGTTTATTATTTTATTGTTATCATGACATTTCCTTTATAAATTTCTAAGCTTATTAAATTACCTGTTTAATTATCGTGAGACGTATAGTTATCGTGAGATGATATTTTTATATATTGATATAACATGTATATACTACGAGAATTATCTATGTTAGATGCGTTTTACGACTTCGTAAGAGAACGTTAAATATAATAAAGTAATGAGACGGTGTTGGAAGTGAGACACAAAGATCAACACAAAACCCTAATAATTTATGATACGGATGCAGCCACAATTCTAATATACGTATATGAGACTTTCATTACCTTTCAATCGTTCTCTTCCTCTCCTTCACTATATGCTTCCTGCTCCATTTTTCTTATCAAGGTATGATTATATATGGTTCTTATCGTTTTAATTCGTTTTATTCGCCTTTTTTATTGTTCATCGTTATGCGCTTAGACTCGACCAAACCCGACCCTACGCTGACTCGACTGACCCGAATCAGACCCTAGGAGTGGCTCGGACCAAAGTTGACCACCTTGACTCTTCTCAGGCCCCTGACGGCCGTGGGGGTGGTGGTGGCGATGGTTTGGGTTTAAACACGGTTTAAGGGAGGAGACTCAAACTGGTTTCGAGTCGGGTTTGGCTAGGTTGTTGGACTTGGGTTGGTGGGTGGTGGTTTATGCGGCAGAGTCAACCATTATGGTGCGATTTTGATGACCGTCGGTGGCAGCGGGCGCCACCACGGTGGTTGAAACAGGGAAGTGGGATACGAGGGGTTGTGCGTTGCGTTAAACCCGGTTTAAAACTCGACTTAACCTGAGCATGGTAGGGTTAAAACCTGGTGGTAATTTCGACCTTTGGGAGAGGATTGTGGCGGCCGCAGGTGGTGGTTCTGGAAGGTGTTAGAGTTACGAGTGGCGGCAGAGCCTTTGTTCAGGCGAATCGTGGTGTTGCGTGTTCAACCAGCCCTGGTTCAACTCACCGGCTGGAGTCGAGGGGTTGCTGGGCAAGGTGGTTGTTGGCAGGGGGTGGAGGAGTAGCGTGGTGTTTGGGGGTGGGGGCTGGTTACGCGGAGTAGGGGTTGGTTTGGGTAGTTCCGTTATAACGTAATAAGTTTACTACAAATAGTATTATTATTATTATTATTATTATTATTATAATATTGTTACTACTAACGTATTAGTATACTATTATTATTAGTGTTATTATTATATTATTATTATTATTATTATTATTATTATTATAATCATAATCATGTTTATCATTCTTATTATTATTGGTATGTTGTATGGTGTTTATCATTATTTATAATAAGGTTTTATTATAATATGTTAGTAAATATTAATAATAGTATCTATGTTAATGTATTTATTTGTAAAGTGCGATAATTGGTTGTTTATGAGTCGGAAGTTAATGTTTTAAGGAAACTACTATTTCGGGAAAGTTTCCATTTCGGGAAACTTTCCACTTATAGAAAGTTACTAATTACAGTAAGAGTAAGTTGACTCAAGGGGGTTTGGGAAGATTATTAATTCGTTACGTATATATGTTTAGGTGACGGTTTTCACGTGGGACATGTCTAACAGCCATTCAGTTGACTTTGTCTTGCTGCCGTTCGAGGTAGGGGAATATTTGTGCATTTGTTTATGATGTGAAACATGATTATTAATTGTTGTGAATTATATACAACTTATTGGATGGAATGCTTTAATGTTATTTATTGACTGTATATTCCTATGGAGCGGAGATAATGGGTCTTGTGATATGGAGCGGAGATAATGGGTCTTGTGATATGGAGCGGAGATAATGGGTCTTGTGATATGGAGCGGAGATAATGGGTCTTGTGATATGGAGCGGAGATAATGAGTCTTGTGATATGGCGTGGAGATAATGGGTCTTGTTGTTGGAGCTTGTGTCCTCCACATGTAGTGTGATAACGTCATTGAACATACCCTTGTACGGACAAGTGGGAGATTGTTGGGCTGGTGTCCTTGACAATTAAGTACAATGACTTATTAAATCTCTTTAAGGATCACAAGGGCATACTTCAGTATTATTACCAGTTGATCCACGTTTATCAATAACGGTTGGCTTGCTAGATAAGTTTGACGTTATTGTCATACGGATGGCGGTGGTCAATTGGTCCCTATACGTCACACCTATAGGACACGTTTGAGAGATGTGAAGGTATGAAAATACAGTCACATTTTGCCGGATATGACTAAACGGTTAGTCAGAGGTATTGACTACTAAATTAGTCAATAAGATGTTGAGATTATTATTTAATAAGGATTAAATAAATTTAGCTAATACGGATTACATGATTAATTCGTAAATTAAATATGAACGGTTATATTTAATTAAATTCGCGTATTAATATAAACAGGTATATTAATTTGGGTAATTATACAATATCGTATTTTGTCAGACTATTATTAATATATCGGCTGTATTAATATCTGATAACATGTTACGATTTATAATAAAAAATACCGCGAACAACTTAAAGCTAAATGGGTCGAATCACGAATTAGAATAAGGTAAGAGTGGAAAGCCCACTCCTACCCTATTAGAATTTTCGGCCAAAACAACTACATAAGGAGGAGGACTCTCCTTATGTCAGTTACTCTTGTTGCACTGATTAATATAATCTCAAGGCAAAACTAGGGTTTTGAGAGCTTTCTTCTCCCAAAACCTCAGATCTCACATCTAAAACCTAAATAGCTCTCCCAATATTGCAAGGCAGTTGGAGAGGATTTCTAGCACACGCGGCCACGTCTCATTCTAAGTCTTGGGTGCAAGTTATAGGAGGGAATTTGTGTTAATTCCTGTTCTTAGGCCTTTCGCACAAGGACCAAAGGTTGTACTTCTTTTCTTATGTTTTTTAATCTTATGACCATATTCACGACTGTAATTTTCATTATAATCCTGCAAGTTTAGGGCGAATACGCGTTTTATTCCCCACAAGTGGTATCAGAGACTTAGGCCATGAAATTTTAAAATTGTGTCTTTCATAAGATTTAAAATTTTGGAAAGACCATGCATTCTGCCTTGGCACTCGATCGAGTCTCTGTTGCACTCGATCGAGTGCCCTTGTACCAGGCCTCGTGCGTGTGATTTTAGGGTTGCAATCGATCTTGTTTTCGATTCTTATTTGCATATTGTTAATTAATCGATATTTTTAGCAATATGTGGATCTTTTGTTGTTTTTATTTTTGATTTACAAGTTTTATATCAAGATAAAAACTCGGTTTGATTTAAAAGTGCAGCGATTTGCAGTTTTACGAGCCACTCGATCGAGCCCTGCTGCACTCGATCGAGTGACACTGACACTCGATCGAGTGCCCCTGTTACTCGAGCGAGTGCTCTCGTTTCGGGCAGTTTGTTTTCGAAAATAACTTGTTTTCTTATTTTCACGTGGCTTAAAATAATATACTATATACGGAAATAGTATATTATTTAGTGAAACGGTTCACCCTCGTTTGATACATATTGTTTTAAAACAGTTTAAAATAATGGATTGTATGTTTATTAAAATTGGTGATTAAAGCGGTATAGTCACATAATTTTAATCTTAAAAGGTGGTTTAGTATAAATTTATTAATCATAATAACAGTATTATGTCATGTATAAATTTTATTTAGTTGATGCATTTTATTTATCGTCTTGTGAATGCCTTGAATGCTTTCAATAACGTATTTAATTTTTGCAAACGGTTGTACCTTAGTGTGGCCTTAGAAGATTGTGTCACCGTAATGATGGGACACAGTCTTGCTTGTAATTTTGAGATCTTGAATCTCCGTTTTGGGTTTTTGCCATGTAATTACTTTTGTATTTAAATTAGAATGTATCTAGGATTACTTTTGTAATTTAAATTAGTAATTTTGTGAAGACCAAAGACAAGACGGAGACCGGATGCTCACTCCCGCTACAAGGACCAAGATTAAACATCAAGACAAGCTTCTAGGGTCCAACGGTGGATTCCAAGTTGTTTTATGTTTATTTTGGTAGGATAGGCCACACTAGGACTTTTATTTACGTTTATTGCATTTATCTTTATGCTTTCATCGATAATAGCTTGCATCATATTCCGCCTAAAAACCAAACCACCTATATCATGCCTGAAAACTGACTCATGTAGAGGTCACGCGTTAGTTTTCTGTGACAATACAAATGTCACATGTCAATTGCAAAGCCATCACTTTATTTAATTCATTCACGCAAATGCTAGTTTTTAGTTCACTTAAATATGAATAAATAAAAGTTGATGGGGTCTTCCTCGTATAACCAAAAATTGAGACTAGTCTTTATAAATCAGCCTCCCATGAATCCTTTCTTCGTCGGTAGGCATAATATGACCCCTTCTACGTCGGGTAAGTGGGAACAGATGATTTATTTTATCTCAACATCATGGTCACTCGATAATATCTAGTGACTGAGATGGACTAATAGATAGGATATACGGAAATCTATCGACCAAGAGTTCCAACGATTGGAATTAGCCAAACTGTGGGCTTATCAATATACGGAAATTGAGTCTTGGGATCGTTTATATAATTCTTGAGGGAGATCAATTATATAAATGCTTGAGTCTACGAGTTTAAATTCAATTTAATATAGACTTAAATCACAACAATAAGTTGCTTATATGGTTTAGTTTTATCTTCTTTTTCAGTGTAGAACACGTTCATTAAAACTGCTGTATAACTAAAATGGCTGCTGAAGACCCAATGCCAAGTGCCAAGCTAGCACGTGAATCCTGGCTAAAGGCCTTCATGGACTCCATGAATCAGTCAACTAGACTGAGGAATGATGGGTCAAACTTCTCTGACTGGGAGGCAGCACTACGGAATGCTGCCATTGCTGACGGAAAGCTTAAGTATTTAACTGAGCCCATTCCGGCACACCCAGGAACTGGAGCTAGAGCCAACGAAATTCACGCTCATAGCGATTTCGTTATGGAAGCGGGTGCGATAAAGAACGTACTCATCTATGCAATGGAATCAAATTTGCAAAGACGCTTCATATCCCATGGTGCAAACAAGATTTTCACCACGCTCTCTAACGAATTCTCCAAGGCTCCGAGAATCGTTTCTTATGAGCATACCTGTCGCTTCTTTGAGGCGAAACTCCAGAAGGGCCAAGCTGTTAGCCCACATATTCTCAACATGATTGAGAATATCGAGAAACTGGAGACCCTAAACTGCAAGATCAGTGAGAACATAATCGTTGATCGTATGCTTCATTCGCTTCATGATGGGTTCGCCCTCTTTAGGGCCAACTACTACATGAACGACATGAAGAAGACTCCTCATGAGCTTCACTCCCTTCTCGTACAGACTGAGAAGGATCTAAAGTTAAGTGGGAGCATGAAGCAGGATGTTCTCATGATCGCCAGTAAGGGAAAGGGTAAAGGGAAGGCTAAAGCTCAGGGCGACCTAGCAGTAGGTAAGCCCAGGTTCAAGAAACCAGGATTTGCTAAGAGTGGGCCAGGTGAGTCGAGCAACTCACAGGGCAAGACAAAGAGCAAGGATACAAGCATGGAATGTCACCATTGCCACAAGACTGGGTTTTGAAGGCGCTCATGCCCCGTGTATCGCGAGGACATTAAGGCAGGCCGTGTTACTCCTGTTGGTATGTCTTCTTCTTCTTTTATTCACATGATTGAGATTAACCATGCAAGTTGCGGAACTTGGGTACTTGATACTGGTTGTGGTTCTCATCTATGTAATCATGTGCAGGGCCTCCGTAACCAAGAACCCCTAATCAAGGGTGAGGTGGACCTGCGAGTCGGGAATGGAGCACGTGTTGCTGCAGTCTCGAAGGGAACATACGTGATCCAGCTTCCAAGTGGATTCGAGTTATTTTTATATAACTGTTATTATGTTCCTAGTTTGTCCAAAAACATTTTTTCAGTTTCTGCACTTGACAAACTCGGCTTTTCATTTGTAATAGAGAATAATAGCTGTATTTTCTCCTTACACAATATGATTTATGGCAAGGCAGTTTCCATGAATGGAATTTATGTTTTAGATCAAACTACCGAGATATTACATGTGAATAACAAGATATTAAAGGTAGGTGACAAAGATCAAACTTACCTATGGCATTGTCGTATGGGACACATAAATGAAAAACGCGTAAAACAGCTCATACAGAATGGAGCTATATCGCCCTTTGATTTCAAATCATATGGCACGTGTGAATCATGTCTCATCGGCAAAATGACTCGTATTTCCTTCAAAGGTGTTGGAATGCGCGCTGCCGACCTATTAGGACTCATACATACGGACGTATGTGGCCCTATGTCGATCAACGCACGAGAAGGCTATAGGTATTTCATCACTTTCACGGACGATTTAAGTAGATATGGCTATGTCTATTTAATGAAGCATAAAAGTGAATCCTTTGACAAGTTCAAAGAATACCAGAATCGGGTACAGAACCAGCTGGGTAGAAAGATTAAAACACTACGTTCGGATCGTGGTGGTGAGTATCTTTCACACGAGTTTGATCAACACCTTAAAGACTGTGGGATCGTGCTACAGTTGACTCCACCTGGAACACCACAATTAAATGGTGTGTCCGAACGGAGAAATCGAACTTTACTTGATATGGTTCGATCCATGATGAGTCACACCGTTGTGCCTGATTCATTGTGGGGCTATGCTCTTTTGTCAGCCGCTCTAATACTTAACTGACGTCCGTCTAAAGCTGTTGACAAGACTCCATACGAATTATGGAAGGGAACGGTCCCTAACTTGTCCTTTATTCGGGTTTGGGGCTGCGAGGCTTATGTCAAGTGGAGACACGAGATAAGCTCGGCCCGCGATCGGTCAAGACATACTTTATAGGCTATCCAAAGGGAACTTTTGGTCATTACTTCTACTCGCCAACCGAACAACGTGTTTTTGTTGCGGCTAGTGCGACGTTCTTAGAGAAAGAATTTCTCGAGAACAAGTCGAGTAATAGAACCTTCGAGTTATCGGAGGTTCAAGAACCAACTATCGAGCGCCCATTGGAGGAAACAGTTCCTTCAACTGAGGCTGCGGTAGATATCCCTGAGGAACCTAGGAGGTCGGGAAGAGTCTCTATTCCACCGGACAGATACATTGGTATGGTCGAGGAACATGATACAGATGACGTCTTACTCCTAGAGGGTAATGAACCCAAAACCTATAAAGGTGCCATGACTAGTTCTGACTCAAAGCTATGGCTAGAAGCCATGCAATCCGAGATGGACTCCATGTATGAGAACAACGTGTGGGATCTTGTGGACCTACCTGCAAAGGTACGTCCCCTTCAATGCAAATGGCTTTACAAGATAAAGCATGCCGTGGAAGGACAACAAGATATCCACAAGGCTAGACTAGTTGCTAAAGGTTTCACTCAAGTGCCAGGCTTGCACTATGATGAGATCTTTGCACCCGTAGTCATGCTACGTTCCATTCGGATTATCTTAGCGATCGCCGCATTTCATGATTATGAAATATGGCAAATGGACGTTAAAACCGCCTTCTTAAACGGTTATTTGGAGGAAGAATTGTACATGGTATAACCCGAGGGTTTTATCGATCCAGGACATCCTAAGAAAGTTTGCAAGCTTAAGCGTTCCATCTATGGACTTAAGCAAGCATCGCGGAGTTGGAATCATCGCTTCGACCAAGTGATAAAAGAGAATGGGTTCATTCGATCAGTCGAGGAACCATGTCTCTATATCAAGTCGAGTGGGAGCAAGATAGTATTCCTAGTACTGTATGTCGACGACATACTCTTGATTGGGAATGACATACCTTTCTTATCTTCGGTTAAAGCATGGTTGAAAAACCATTTCCAGATGAAAGATCTGGGAGAGGCACAAAGAATTTTGGGCATCCGTATCTACAGGGATAGATCACGACGGATGTTGTCTCTCAGTCAGGAGTCTTATATAGAGAAGATTCTGGAGAGATTCAGCATGACGAACTCCAAGAAGGGGTTCCTTCCTATGACTCCTGGGCTTCACTTGAGCAAGACTCAAGAAGCTAAGTCATTGGAAGAGAAAGAGCGCATGAGTCGGATTCCTTATGCTTCGGCAATAGGATCAATCATGTATGCCATGATATGCACACGTCCAGACGTTGCATATGCATTGAGTATGACAAGTCGATTCCAAGCTCATCCAGGTGAACAACACTGGATTGCCGTGAAAAACATTCTTAAGTACCTACGGAGGACTAAAGATTGGGGATTGACTTACGAAGGCGACTCGACGCTCTGCGCCACGGGTTACGCAGATGCTAGCTTCCAAACGGATCGAGATGACTCGAAATCTCAGTCTGGATTCGTTTTTACTCTTAATGGCGCTGCTGTCAGCTGGAAAAGTTCTAAACAGAGTGTTACAGCAGATTCTACGACTGAGTCCGAGTACTATGCCGCCTCAGAAGCAGCTAAGGAAGCAATATGGATGCGTCAATTCTTACAAGGACTCTCGGTAGTGCCTAGTTCGAATGACCCAATCACCGTTTATTGTGACAATAGCGGTGCCGTCTTCCAAGCTAAGGAGCATAAGTCTAGCAGCAAGGCTAGACATGTACAACGGAAAGCTCATCTAATCAGAGATTACGTGGAGCAAAAGGAGATATTCATTGATAAGATAGCTACGGATGACAACATAGCTGATCCTCTCACAAAAGCATTACCACGTGATAAGCATGAAGGGCACATTCATTCCATGGGAATTGGATGTGTTCCTAAGTTGTAGTACTCTTTTATGAATTCATGTAATAATTCATTTTCTCGTGTACTCTATTCAACCTTATTGTTATGATATATAATGTTTTGTTTCTCATGTGGAATTGTACGCCAATTTTGAACACCACAAAGTGAACTGATTAACATTACATCGTTTTGGTCCTTGATTACCCACTTGAGCTGATAACTCAGGTAATCATTTTGTGACGTTGGTTGATGGTGGGTTCAACGAGCCATAAGTCACGCGGCTGACTGACCAATCACAAAGGCGAGTTATACGGATATCTCGTAGGACACCCCGTGACATCGTTATGGAGTCCTAAATGTTTTATAACATTGGGTGCCAGGTCGTGGATAGGACCTCCATAGTGTTCCTTAGAGTCGAGTCTTTTGACTTTCAACTGTTTCTTGAGATTAAGACAGATTTTGGGTAACTTTGGTTTCTTTCCCACGGTCACCGTAACAGGGGCCAAGAGGATTTTTTCTGGGTTATTTCATGCTGGGCGATATCGGCAGGATTCGAGTTGAGGGAAATATCCAAACCCTTATCAGGATTTTATCATTTCTCAGGGCCACTCGAGGAGTAGTAACTGAAATGCATGGCCATGCTCGAATACAGATTCGTTTTATCAGTTAAGTTACTCTCTAGTCGGGGAAACCACTCTTGATACAGATCGCTTGTGAGATACGACCTTTGCGAATGCGGATTTGCAAATTGTCTTACATTGAGTGGGAGAAATTTTAAAAGGATATGAGAATCGGTTATCGCACCTACACTGGTACGGACAAGTGGGAGTTTGTTGGAGCTTGTGTCCTCCACATGTAGTGTGATAACGTCATTGAACATACCCTTGTACGGACAAGTGGGAGATTGTTGGGGCTGGTGTCCTTGACAATTAAGTACAATGACTTATTAAATCTCTTTAAGGATCACAAGGGCATACTTCAGTATTATTACCAGTTGATCCACGTTTATCAATAACGGTTGGCTTGCTAGATAAGTTTGACGTTATTGTCATACGGATGGCGGTGGTCAATTGGTCCCTATACGTCACACCTATAGGACACGTTTGAGAGATGTGAAGGTATGAAAATACAGTCACATTTTGCCGGATATGACTAAACGGTTAGTCAGAGGTATTGACTACTAAATTAGTCAATAAGATTTTGAGATTATTATTTAATACGGATTAAATAAATTTAGCTAATACGGATTACATGATTAATTCGTAAATTAAATATGAACGGTTATATTTAATTAAATTCGCGTATTAATATAAACAGTTATATTAATTTGGGTAATTATACAATATCGTATTTTGTCAGACTATTATTAATATATCGACTGTATTAATATCTGATAACATGTTACGATTTATAATTAAAAATACCGCAAACAACTTAAAGCTAAATGGGTCGAATCACGAATTAGAATAAGGTAAGAGTGGAAAGCCCACTCCTACCCTATTAGAATTTTCGGCCAAAACAACTACATAAGGAGGAGGACTCTCCTTATGTCAGTTACTCTTGTTGCACTGATTAATATAATCTCAAGGCAAAACTAGGGTTTGGAGAGCTTTCTTCTCCCAAAACCTCAGATCTCACATCTAAAACCTAAATAGCTCTCCCAATATTGCAAGGCAGTTGGAGAGGATTTCTAGCACACGCGGCCACGTCTCATTCTAAGTCTTGGGTGCAAGTTATAGGAGGGAATTTGTGTTAATTCCTGTTCTTAGGCCTTTCGCACAAGGACCAAAGGTTGTACTTCTTTTCTTATGTTTTTTAATCTTATGACCATATTCACGACTGTAATTTTCATTATAATCCTGCAAGTTTAGGGCGAATACGCGTTTTTTTCCCCACACTTGTGATATGGTGTGGCGTGATATTGGGTCTTGTGATATGGCGTGTGGTGGTACTGGGTCTTGTGATACGGAGGCGGAGAGGTGTGGTGATCTATTATAATTTATGTCTTATCTATGTTTTCCTACTCAACCTCGTGGTTGACCCTGTGTATTCGTGTGACACCTACGATGATCCGGAATAGGGAATAGATTTTACAGGAAGGAGACAGTTGGGCTAGGAGCTGGGACAAGAATGTGAGATGCAGGCTTGAGACCGACTTAGAACTATATCACATAGAGAGTAGCCGTCATTGGTACTTTTATTTCTGCTGCGTAGTTGTTGTAATATCAAAGTTTAAATTTTATATATTCCTATAAAGTACTTTGGGTTGTTTTACGTTGTTATTCACTACCTCGGTCATTCCGAGATGGTAACACCCTTAATTATCTGGGGAGTCCTAGTCCAGGCCCCTGAATAAGTGGGGGTGTTACAGTAAGATGCTATGGAACGAAATAGAGAGAAAGAAAACTAAGAAAAACATACCTTGGAGGAGAAAAAATGAAAGAAGGCAAGCAAATTAGTGAAGGGTGACGAAGGTGGGTGTTTTTAGGGTTTTTAAGAGAGAAAGAGGAGTGCAGAAAGTGTGAGCAAATGAGGGTAAAAATTGTGTTTTCAAAACACATAACAACCGTGACTCTGATTCTAAAAAAACGGACAAAACACCCGCGGTCGGTCGACTGAGATTCTGGGTCGGTCGACCTCCGTCCTGCAAACCTGTTCTGTAAATTTTACTTAACCTGTCAGAATGAATTTAAAGTTGCCAGAAGGTCGGTCGACCTAGTAATTGGGTCGGTCGACCGCTGTACTGAGGAATTCTCCTATTTTCCTGCAGAAACTTAAAATCTCATCAAGGATAAAAAACGGAAATAAATAAATAAAATAAAATAAAAAACGTAAACTTAAGCTAGAGCACAGGTTGCCTCCCGTGTAGCGCTAGTTTAAGAGGTCCCGCACGACCTTTTTACCTATCAAGAAGCATCTTAAAAAGGGTCAAAGTAAGAAACTTAAACCTTACCGACAAATTCGTTCTCCCCTCGGAAATGCTTCACATACTGGCCATTAACTTTGAACCTCTCACTAGATGAGGTTTCTAATTCTATTGACCCGAATTTCGAGACAACTGTGATGGTGTAGGGTCCGCTCCACCTGGATTTCAGCTTACCAGGAAAAAGACGAATACGAGCATTGAAAAGCAACACCCTATCACCTACCTGAAAATCACGCCTAATGATTCTCTTGTCGTGCCAGCGCTTTGTTTTCTCTTTGTAAATCCTGGCATTGTCATAAGCTAACAACCTGAATTCTTCTAACTCATTGAGCTGCAACAAACGTTTCTCACGGGAAAGATTAGGGTCTAAATTAAGATCACATATAGACCACCAAGACTTACGTTCTAACTCAACTGGTAAATGACAAGTCTTACCATAAATTAATCGGAATGGTGACATTCCTATTGGGGTTTTGAACGCGGTTCTATAGGCCCATAAAACATCATCAAGTTTTAGACTCCAATCTTTCCTAGACTTAGAAACTACTTTGGCTAGGGTCTCCTTGAGTTCCCTGTTAGAGATCTCAACTTGACCACTAGTCTGAGGGTGATAAGCTAAACCCCTACGGTGTTGGACAACGAATTTATTTAACAAGTCACCTAAGCGTTTCTCTTTAAAATGCATACCTCCATCACTTATGACAACCCTAGGGACACCAAAACGAGGAAATATGATTTTTTTAAACATCTTAATAACAGCCTTTGCATCACAATGGGGAGTAGCAATAGCTTCTACCCACTTAGACACGTAATCAACAGCCACAAGAATATACCTGTTACCTTGACTACTAGGAAAAGGTCTTTGATAATCAATGCCCCAGACATCAAAAATCTCTACCTCTAAAATACCAACTTGCGGCATCTCATGTCTTTTTGAGACATTCCCAGTTCTTCGACAAGCATCACAGTTACCTACAAAATTCCTACAGTCAGCATGCAAAGTAGGCCAATAAAAACCAGACTGTAATACCTTTGCCACGGTTCTAGATGGACCGTGGTGACCACCATATGCAGAAGAGTGACATGCTTCCAGAATGTCTTTTACCTCCCATTGGGGAACGCATCTCCGGATGAGTCCATCTCCGCATCCTTTGAAAACATAAGGGTCAACCCAAAAATACTGTTTTGCATCAAACATAAATCTCTTCTTTTGTTGCCAAGACAACTCAGGAGGGATTTTACCTCTGACAGCAAAATTAGCAAAATCAGCATACCAAGGAGGGGGATAAGAACCTGAACTATTAATGATAAATAAGCTCTCATCAGGAAATGAATCATCAATAGGTAAAGAATCTTCCCCATCAGTCAGCTGTAGGCGAAATAGGTGGTCAGCTACCACGTTTTCCGCGCCTTTCTTGTCCCTAATCTCAATGTCAAACTCTTGGAGAAGGAGTATCCACCTTAAAAGCCTTGGCTTTGAATCCTTCTTCTGAAAAAGACCTTTCAACGCTGCATGGTCAGTGTAAACAATTACCTTATTATCTACTAAATAGGACCTGGATTTTTCTAAGGCAAAGATTACAGCTAGCATCTCCTTCTCAGTAGTGAAATAGTTGACTTGAGTCTCATCTAGGGTGCGACTCGCATAGTATATAGCATTAAGAGCCTTGTTCTTCCTTTGACCTAGCACAGCACCTACAGCGTAGTCACTAGCATCGCACATGATCTCAAATGGGAGATCCCAATCTGGTGGCTGAATGATTGGTGCTGAGATCAAAGCTTCCTTCAACCTGTTAAAAGCTGAGAGGCACTCATCAATAAAATCAAAGATGGCATCTTTAAGAAGCAACTGTGTAAGTGGTTTAGCAATCTTAGAGAAGTCCTTAATGAAACGCCTGTAGAAACCTGCGTGTCCAAAGAAACTTCTCACCCTCTTGACATTAACAGGAGGGGGTAATTGCTCAATCACCTGCACTTTTGCTTTATCTACATGTATACCTTTGTCAGAAATTAGATGCCCTAACACTACCCCTTCAGTAACCATAAACTGACACTTTTCCCAGTTTAAGACAAGGTTTACATCAATACATCGCTGCAAGACTTTATCAAGATTAGCTAAGCATTGATCAAAGGCATTACCATAAACAGAGAAATCATCCATAAATACCTCCATAATGTTTTCTATAAAGTCAGAAAAGATACCCATCATACACCTTTGAAAGGTAGCAGGAGCATTGCATAACCCAAAAGGCATCCTGCGATAAGCAAAAACACCCTGTGGACATGTAAAAGTAGTCTTACTCTGACCATCAGGATGGATGGGAATCTGGAAAAAACCTGAATAACCATCTAGAAAACAGAAGAATTTATTAGAAGCCAGTCTTTCAGTCATTTGGTCAACAAAAGGAAGGGGGAAATGGTCTTTCTTGGTGGCGGCATTTAACTGTCTATAATCAATGCACATCCACCACCCAGTTACAACTCTAGTTGGTATTAACTCATTTTTATCATTCTTTACCACTGTGGTTCCTCCTTTCTTAGGAACCACCTGAACTGGGCTAACCCACTTAGAATTGCCAACTGAATAGATAATACCTGCATCAAGAAGTTTTATTACCTCAGCCATAACCACATCCTGCATTTTAGGATTCAACTTACGCTGTCCCTGTCTATAAGGCTTATGTCCTTCTTCTAACTCTATTCTATGCATGCAAACATCAGGGCTTATGCCCTTAATATCATCCAAAGACTAACCTAAAGCTTTCCTATTCTTTTTGAGAACAGTCATTAAGGTAGAAAGTTGGTCAGAATTAAGTTTAGAACTAACAATTGCAGGGTACTGTTCAGTATCATCTAAGAAAACATACTTAAGATTAGGAGGAAGTGGCTTACGCTCTGGTACCTTTACCTCAACGGCCTGAACAGAATCAGTACTAATGGAATAGCACATGTTTACCAGATTTGCATTAACTAGGCTTATGACCTTCTCATTCTCTTCTTCAGTGAACTCATACTCCTCTTCCTCTTCTTCTATCACATCGAGCTCTTCAGCATCTTCAGTTGGATTACCTGCACACTTATCCAAAACTGTCAGATCATCTAAGGGATCCTTGGTCAAGGATTCCCTCCAATTAAGGATAACATTCCTGTCTATAATATCAATGGAGCAACAAGTATCATCAGCAGGAATAGTTGCCTTATGGGCAAGACTAAACTCGATAGTGTCATCTCCAATCTCTAGAGTAATGATCCCGCATTTGACATCTATTACAGCCCTAGCTGTGTGTAAAAATGGTCTACCTAAAATAATAGGTATTTGACTATCCTCAGCAATATCTAAAACAACGAAATCAACAGGAATAAAGAACTTTCCCACTTTTACTGGGACATCCTCCAAGACCCCTAATGGTCTTTGGGTTGATCTATCAGCCATCTGTAGGGTAATATTGGTGACTTCAAGTCTACCTAAACCAAGTCTTTCACATACATAATAAGGTATAACACTGACACTAGCCCCTAGATCACAAAGGGCTTTCCCGATAACTTGATTACCTATGGTACAAGGGATAGAAAACCTACCTGGGTCCTTTAAATTGGGGGCTATATTATTTTGTGAAAGAACACAACATTCTTCCACAAAAGCAACAGCACCGTCGTCCTGAAAATTCCTCTTACGACTCAAAATATCTTTCATGAATTTACCATAAGAAGGTACCTGGGTAATTAAATCAGTAAACGGGAGGGTTACCTCAAGATTCTTCACCATCTCCAAAAACTTACCGAATTTCCGATCCTCTTTTGAATTTCTCAGTCTTTCGGGATAAGGAACGGTAACATTAGCCATAGGATCAGCAACCTTTGGCTTTTTCAGTTGTAATATTTCGGTGAGGCCTTGAATGAAGGAGGAATCCAGCGATTTCGGAGTTAAAACAGCATTCTGCTCAGGAACGTCGGTCGGTCGACCTAGAGTAGGGGTCGGTCGACCAGACTCTGTATCATCGGAAATTTTGTGTTCTCCATAAATTGATCTCTCGTCAAGAATCGAGGTCGGTCGACCTACAGTAGGGGTCGGTCGACCTCCTGACCTGTTGACGGGAACAATTTCTTTGCCTTGAACTTCAGCAGAATTATCCTTTTGGGTTGGTCCTTCACAAGCACGACCACTCCTAAGATTTATGGCGTTCAACGACTCCATGGGTCCGTCACAACTAGCTGGAGGGCTAGTTATTTGGTTGGCTATGTTCATCAATTGTTCTTCAAAAGCCTTTGTGGAGGCAATTTGAGCCTTCCCCATCTCTATAACTTGTTTTGTTAGAACATTAATAAGCTCTCTTAAATTCACAACTTCACTCGTGTTGTCAACCGTAGTAACTAGGTTCGCACTTTCAAGCTTCAGCTGGGTGGCCTCAAGCTTTTCAAAACGGGCTTCAACTGTTGTCTCAAGAGCCATCACTCTATTCATCTCCACATTCAGCCTTCGCGAATTTCCACGTGAACTCTTAAAGGCAGCCCTATGCACCGCCATGTCTTCAATGGTTTCCCAACCCTTCATATGGTCGGTGTTATTCTGGAATCTCCCATTGGCGGCCGCATCAAGAATCATCCTATAGTCATCGTAAAGGGCGTTGTAAAATTGGTTACATAAGTACCATTGTTGAAAGTTATGGTGAGGGATAGAACGGACCAATTTCTTGAACCGATCCCATGCTTCACAAAATCCTTCATCAGGCCTTTGTTGAAAGTTAGTGATTTGGCTTCTCAAGTCCTCGGCTTTTGCAAGGGGAAAGTATTTCTTATAAAAAGCCAATGCCAAGGAAGTCCAATCCGTAACCTTCTCCGCTGCCCTATCAAGGTAACGGTACCAATCTCGCGCGGCATCTTTTAATGAGAACAGGAACATCGTTGCCAGTACCTCATCTCGAGTCACCCCGTCAGGTATGCATATGGAACAGCAGTAATCCGTGAATGTCGTAACATGCTTCAACGGATCCTCGTTGGGTAGACCAGAAAACTGACTCCGTTCCACCATAAAGATGTTATTTGGGTGGAGCACAAAGGAGCCAGTGGTTGGAGTAGGCAAGGTGAATCCTTTTGGTAAATCTTGAGCCTTTGGCTGTAGCTGGTCATAAATAGAATCCATATCTAAACAAGAGAGTACTCAAGCCTTCCTCTCAAAACCTGTCTTCTAAAGCAAAACTAGAAGAAAAGGTAAGCAACGGTCTTAAGGAACCTAAGTTCCTTAAGACAAGAAAAATAAACTAAAAATTAACAAACAAAATTATACCGTCTCCCCGGCAGCGGCGCCAAAATTTGACACCCGTCGTTGAGGGGTGCCAAAGATAAGATTTATAAAACCTCAGCTTAAACTTAGATAGGATAAGTCAAGGGTCGAACCACAAGGAGACAAGGTTAATTATGTTTGTGAATTTAAAGTCTATTACAAGTAACCAAAAAGGGGGGTTTTGATTTGAGATTTAAACTAATAACTAAAAGGACAAAATAAACAAGGGAAATAAAACAAGGTAAAAAGGAGATTAGGAACTTTGGTCCCCCATCGTTAAAACGAGTCAATGAAAGGTAAAATAACCAAATAACACAATCCCAAGGAACAAAGAATAAACCTTTAGGTCAATATTGTACCCAATCCTTACGGTCTTAGGGTTCCTAGAAAAGCACTAAACTTTCGTTCAAGGGCAATCCCAAAGTTGTTGTTAAACTAATCCTAATAATCTTTCAATCCTAAGGATTAGTTCACCAACAACAATGGGGGATTGGTAATTCAATCATTAAACTTATCAAAATCAAATCTTCACCATGGTTCCCCTAATTCCTAATCACAAGAATTAGCTATGCATACTTTTAATTATGAAACTAACAATAACAAGAACTAAGAACATCAAAGGAATGAACATAATTAAAGATGATAATAAAAGGGAAAACATGAATTAAGCCACAACAATAAGATGAACAACAAGATTAAATTAAAAAAAAAGGAAAGATTAATTGTAGCAAACTTACAACTTAATTGGAATTAAGAACAAAAGATGAGAACTTGGAATAAAAATCTCTTTCTAAACTATGGAGTCTTTGAATAACATGGAATGCTTGTCTAACATAAATTGCTTGACCTAATTTTAGAGTTTAGGTCTTCTTAAATAAGTTCTAATTACAAGATTAGGTAAGTAAAAACACGAAATAAAAGTCCCGGGTACAGCTCCTGGTTGGTCGACCCCTTTTTCCGGGTCGGTCGACCGCTTCTCTTGATGCTGGGCTTTTCCGAGATTTGGGCTTAGGCCGGTCGACCTCTCTGATGGGTCGGTAGACCGCTTCTTGTTTGTATCAGCTTGAATTTGGCCCAATGACAACACTCAGGTGTGCAATCCGGATCCTTGCTCTACATTATTACTCAAAACAGCTTCCAAAAGGCAAATAAAGTTCAGTTTTGCTTACTTCCGCGTATTCCTACATTTAAAACATATAAATGCCAAAGTAAACCGTTTCGGGAGAAATAGCAACTAAAAGTCACGAAAATATAAGAAAATACGTGCCAAAAGAATAAATTAAATGCATAAAATAGGCACGTATCACCCATGTTTGGCAAGGGTTACCGTCTTCTTTAACCTTCGACATGATTGTTTCGTTCCTTCAACCCCCCTTTTTGTGTTCTTACAGCCACGAGGCTTGAAACCCCTAATCCTTCATATCGAAAATAAGCTCTGCGATTGTTTCCGCGCTCTCAAACGTCGTTTTTGAAACTTGTTCCCCAATTGTTGACTTTAAACTCACTGTTTTGGAAAAAGTTTAGTTGTTTTGAGAATTTGAAACTGCTTTCTCTTCCGTTAGAAGCGACTCTTGGTCATTGTTACAATTTTACTTTTTCAAGAATTTGGGAGTAGTGGTTGATTTGAAGGAAACTTGATTTTAAAGAGCAGAACGTTTTACGAATTTTGTCCGATTTCAGCGTTGACAGCCACTAGAACTTGTTATTAGAGACGTCTGATAACCTGTGCTGTGCTTATCAACACCAAATCAATCTAATTTTGAACTGTACTTGAACAAAATTTTGGGACTTGTCTCAGATTTGGAAAGTCGGACTCTTGAATACGTAACGAGAATCCCATTATCCATTGACGAAGACTTGTGCCTTTAAACCTTTTTTTTCTTGGAACCTTTTTGAAAGATAAAGTTTTGGGTTACCATAACCCGTATAATACATTTTGAAAGTTAGAGTTGTTCTCGTACCTACTTCTACCTTCGAGTTTCGAGGACGAAACTTTTTGAAGATTGGGTGATTGTAACATCCCATATTTTCGTGATTTATATTTTAAAGCCTTTTAATTATTTTAAAGTGAAAAAATAATATTTTAATAATTTATCGGAAAGTATTTTTATAAATAGTTAGATCCGTCTTAAGAACCTTAAGTCCTTAAGACGAATACAAACTTGGCAACTTAAGTTCACATCTTAAAACCCGTTCAAGATATCCAAACCCGTTTTCATTAAACGGAAAGGACAATTCATAACTCCTAAAACCCTCTATGTGTCGACATATTTGTTCTTCTTCAAAACAATAAACAGTAAACACATTTCTCTAAAACCTCCATAACTCTTCATCCTCTTTTCCATTTTTCTTCATCATCCGTTCATCAAATCAAGGTAATAATATCATTTTCGGAATCCTCATCGAATTTGCAAGCCATCCGTCACTTCTGATTTTCATTTCCCTTATTTCGAAAAATAGGCTGTTTTCCTAGAAATCGTCTTTTGATCCCTTAAACTCATTTTTCTTGATTGTAGGCGAAGGCTTGGAGGACCCGGACATAGATAGCTTCATTGTGGAAGACGAGCTTTGAGCGGGATTGCATTTAAGGTGACGATTACGAGTAACTCGGCCTTTTTGTTAAAATAGCAAGTTTTGTTGTGTTCTTGTTATTGCTTCTGATTTTTGTTTAAGGTTGATGATTAATGGACTTAGTAACATGTTAGGAATGATCTTACTTGAGGTTTATATGCTTACTTGATGTTTCATATGAATGATGGTTTAATTTCGGAAATTTATGTCTTGCGACGGATACAAAATATAATCATTTTGAGGATTGTTATGGGTTTAATTGCTGATAGATAGTGTTATTGGTTGATTTGTGATAATGGGTAAACATTTGTTGTTGTTAATTTAGAGGTTATGTCGGCCGGCTCAGAGTCGCTGTGTTGAAGTTTTGATTTTTCAGAAATTGAGGAAAGGTTTCTGAGCCGGTCAGTCGGCCGCCGGTCGACCGGCTCAGGATCCTTATTGTGGTTTCAGGTTTTGAAGATGGCATGGGAAGTGACTCCCAGCCGGCAGGCCGGCAACCGGTACACCGGCTGAGAGTCACTCCTCGTTTGTAAAGTTGAAGTTTGGCTATGGGGGAAGGGATTCCCAGCCGGCTGGCCGGCGGACGGTCCACCGGCTGAGAGCCTCTTCTCTTGTTTTTCAGTCGATGGTTTGGCATGGGAAGGGACTCCCAGCCGGGTGGACCGGCAGACGGTCTGGGACCGGCTGAGAGCCCCTGTTCCCATTGTTTTGTTTGTAACTTTCAAAGGCTTGTGCGGTTTTGGTTGAAACTCGTTCCTTGTATCTTTGATATGTACTTGAGGTCCCCGAAGGATGGGCGACACTATATTGGGTTCGGGAATGGAGTGAGGATAGAGACCCCCCGGTCGGGTAACCGAAAGGGAAATCGGCTCTCCCTCATCTTAGTTCCCGGGACCAATTAAGTGTTGTTTAGTGGTCTAAGAAGTTAAAGCTATAGGTTAGTTCCTATCTTTGGTTGTTAATGGTTGAGTTGTATGTCGCGTGATGGGATATGTGTTAAGTTCACCTCTGGACCCATTACGTGTTTTGTATGTCGCGTGATGGGATATGTGTTAAGTTCACCTCTGGACCCATTACGTGTTTTGCTTGTAGCGTGTCAGGATATGTGTTAAGTTCACCTCTGGACCTGACACGTGATCGATTGTCGTACACGGGATATGTTTTAAGTTCACCTCTGGACCCGGTGTGCGATAGCTGTGTAGTGGGATATGTGTTAAGTTCACCTCTGGACCCATTACTGTGTTATGTTTAGGGATATGTGTTAAGTTCACCTCTGGACCCTTTACTTGAATTGTATGTTTAGGGATATGTGTTAAGTTCACCTCTGGACCCTTTACTTGAATTGCATGTTGGGATATGTGTTAAGTTCACCTCTGGACCCGACATTGTTTGGTAGTGGGATATGTGTTAAGTTCACCTCTGGACCCATTGCTAGTGTTTATTGATATCTTGCTCTATGCCTTAAGTTGGCCTCTAGGTCCTTGATTGAGAAAGTGTGTTAGTATTCAGGTTATGTCTTAAGTTGACCGCTGGACCTTTTTACTCGATGTCTTATATCTGCTTGCCTTGAGATTGGTACAGTGTCAGATATGCATAATGAAGTTGATGATTATATTACTTTGGTTATAGTCTGTTCACCCAAGGCATAGGGTGACTCTTTAGTCAGTTTCGTAAATTGTTTGGATTGAAAGACCCCCCGACCGGGTAACCGTTAGGGAAACTGGCTCTCCTTCCAAATAGTTTCCGAAGTTGGTTGAGAGCCGTGCATTAGTTATTGCATGATAGTTGATGATCAGTTGTTGAGATATTGTTATACTTCACATGTTTATATATGTTGGAGTATTCTGTTTGTATTGCTTGTTACGTGTCGTTACAAAAGGTGGCTAGGAGAACTCTAGTCACTCCCCACTGATTGTGGCGTACATGTTTTCATGTATGTAGGTACATGCAGGTTGGACGGGGTTCACTTGAGAGCTAGCGAGTGATGATCCTTATCATCTTTTGACTTACACTTCACCGATTAGCTAGACTCTTAGTTTTTGATACAGTTTATGTTTTGGTGCCTGTAGGGATGTTCCATCCCAGGCTTTGTATATATTTGATTTCCGTACTTAGAACTGTTATACTTATCTATTTTGGTTATATCAGGTTCAGTTTCTGTTTCAGTTTTAATTCACCTCGCATGATGTTTATGTTTAAAAAGTTTAAATTCCGCTGCATTTTTAGTACTTTGTGTGTTTTATATTTCCGCTTTCGCGAGGGGTTTTACACCTTCCGCTCTAGTCTCCTTTTTACCGCCATAAAAACCACCATCAAAACTCATGTCTGAACTCGTTTTCCTGCAACCACCGATACACTCACTGTAAAAACCCGAATCCAGCCGCTACTGCCACCACCTTAACCACCACCTGAACCTACCCCAGACTTCTCTCACCTCCCACGACTACCCTAGTGGTAATCACCAACCTTCGACGCCCCTACAACCACCTGCAAACAGGCGCTAAAACTACCCGTCGTCCTTCTCTGTTCCCTTGATTTTGCTCATAAACACGACTCTGACAGGGTGATAAAACCACCACCCATGACGGTCTACAGTGGACCACGACAACCTACCCTGAACCTAACATGACTACCACACCTCCTGAAACAACTTACGAAAATAAACAGGAAACACACGCTCGTATGTACAACAGATTATGTGTGAAACCATGCGAAGAAAACAACGGAAAAATGAAGGAATGGTGAGTATACTTACTTGCCCTAGCAAACGAACCACCCTAGCAACCCTTAACCACCGTGCAAAACCGTTCTTCTCAGGCTTTGATGTGGCGGCAGCAGAATGGCAGTGAGGTATTGTGTGTTGATAGGCTAGGGTTAGGGTTTTTTTTAGGGTGTTCATATGACGGCAAAAGGTTAGGGTGAACGTGATATTGAGGGATAGCTGATTTCAAGAATGGGCCTTGGGTGTTTGCACGCATTCCAAGGTCCAGAAGTCAAAACGTAACCCAGTTTAACTTATTGACTCGTAACCTTGAATTATCGAATACCAACGTTCGAATAACCCTTATAAGAAAATTAAATATTAAAAATACGTTATCATAAAATACGGAGTATTGCAGTCTTCCCTCCTTAAAATGAACTTCGTCCCGAAGTTCACCATCCCATGGTCAACAACAAACTGGTCACTAGGCACGTACGAACACTAAATGTGATACCACATAACATCAGATACTAAAAAAAGTACTTCAAAACACGAGTTGTCACATTCTACCCTCCTTAAGAAAACTTTGTCCACAAAGTTTAACGCAAAACTAAGTTAAAGGATATATCATGAATCACAATGTAATGCATAGCAGAAGTAATCAGGATTAAACAGTATATTCAAACAATCACGACATACCAATCAATCACTAATATCATCGTTATTATCAACTAGCCATATCATAAATTATTAAGATTTTACAATCCTATCCTCCTTAAGACATGGTTATGTCCCCGTAACTCCATTAAAAAAATTCCACTTCCATTTCTCAAGAAGGTCACCGAACAACAGCCACAATTCGTTAGATAAGTTATTTACTCTACACTAGGCAACTTAGCATCCGACTTTTAAAGAACCAAAATTCATTTGTCACTTCATGTTACGCAGTAAAACAAAATCAGGTAACTAACACTTATATATATCCTTTGAAATTTTAACACAAATTTACCATAATTACACCAATGTAGACAATAGCTAACCCATACAAATTAACATCTCGTGCTCCTAATCATATTATAGGGGCAAAATCTTGTTTACGTAGATAAGAGAAATGACATTAGACAAAATTTTAATTGATGTACTTAAACACGGAGCCACACGAGATATACACAAATCATAGTTTAGCAAGTCCGCTTAGCATTTCTAGGTATGAATAAGTTAGAAATCACTTAAGTACGTTTCCCATCTACTCACATTACATCATTTATCATAAAACCAGTGATGAACATAACTTGCAAAATAAGCGGTCTATATCATGCGGAACAATTTCGTATTCAGGCAAAATTTCATCATCACGTAGCTACAGAATTTGTCATATTGCGAACAATCACTATAGTTATCAAAACATCAAACCTTATCATGGATAATCACTTTGAAAACATTTTGAAACTTTTGGAAACATTGAAGTGGTAAATTGTGTCAATTTATAAACACGAATCAAAAGGTAATTTTACAATTTACAGATCGAAACAAGACTACACGGGGACATTCTGCCTCTTCTTTTTTAAAACATTGTTCTTATAGCTCATGAATTATGAAAATTTTAACGATAGAAGCAAACAAATACACAAGACTAGTACTTCCGTAAATCACATGTCAACCAATCAATAACTCAGTACATGGTGAGCAGACTTTAAATATAGCAATATGCAATTCATAGACAGATATAAACCATCAATATACAAAAGAACATCAACAAGATTCACATTGTTCGAATATTCACAATTACGTATAACAATTAGATTGTTATATCATGCTAACAAGTTTACCAGTTAAATTCATTCTACCACGTGTCCAGACTCTTCTCTGATGAACATTATTTTAACATTACATATGAACATCACGTAATTATTTTGAGGTCATCTTAATAGTAAGCAATATTGTCTGTATAATTGAAACTATTTTATGTAAAATCAATGAAATAACAAGGTTATAATATCATATAACAGCGTTCATATTCATATCATATGCCTATTGTTCATGTTACTAATGACATATTAGAGTATTACATGGTTACATCACAAAATTCATATTTGATTCAACTTTTAATATAAAACTTTATCTTTTCAACAATCATATATCACGCAGTAACTTCCAAAAATCATAATTAAATAACCGCTTAGCTATCTTGCGAGCTCTTATAGTTTTTAGAAAATATCAGGAATTAAATAGTCATAGGAAAAAGAATCACATGCATATCGTATGGGAATTATTTATAACCAATTTTACAACTTAGTTGGTCGGAACAAAACTTTACAGCACTTAGACAGAAATTTGGACAATTTGCAAAAATTCACTATTAAATAACGACTCGTTAAGATTTTACGTGGCTTATCATTTTGAAAACATGAATGAATATTTTAAACAGTGGAGTTGGAATTATGTATAATCAAGAAATACGTTTTAAATGCTTTCTTTTGCAAAAACATGGGTCATAACAGAACGGTGCAGTAACAATCTGACCACTGTCGACTAAAATATTTATTTCTCCCAAACCATAATTCATATTAACATGAAATCAAAAGCATTGGGAAGCTAAATCATAAGGTTATCATACATAAAATTTTCATATTCATATATGGAATACATTTTAAATGACAGCTCACACAAACAGGGTCACATTCTGGAAATTTATCAAACTTCACATTATCACATTTACATACAACCATTCTTCTTCCAAACATGTTGACATATCATAGAAGCATAGAAATCACGTTGCACCATATTAACATTTGTTCATTGTTTCAGGCTGTAATTGTCATCTAAAACACGGTAAAGATTGCGAAACAGAAAAGTAGATCAACTAAATGACTTAATATTTATACATGTATATACAAATGTAACACATAACTATATGACACTCATGGCTTGGGGCATCACATTCCGCATATCACTAGACATGGATTACTATACACATAAATCAGATCATTCATATCCAAATACCAGCCAATATATTACATAATTACGATAGTCATTTATTAACCAGATATCATATGGATATGTCAGAAGACTAAATCATATGATCACATCACTCTATCTATGGCTCAATAAAAATAGATCCATACTCATATACACATACTCATTTTCTCAATACTTGAAAATCATATATCTCAATCAACATTCAATATAAATCTCATACAACACAGATCTCCAACCATATTTCACATCATACTTCCCTCATTCCTTTTCTGCAGAAACGTTAGTACAATATATATATTGGGTCCTGTCCTTTATTCTATACTACCCACGCTCTACAACTCTCAAGGGTGACCAGGTTAGACTGAAAGGGCCAGTGGCTTGGTTTGAGGGGGCCCCTAACTCATCCCAATCCTGGGGCTCCTAACAGTTACTAACCTGGGGTTCATTTTATTAGACTCTTCCTCCGTTCACTATTATTCATTTGGTTTAGGCTTGGGGATCGTTTGCTCTGATACCACTTTGTAACACCCTCATTTATTTAAGAGCCTTTAGCAAGACATTCTCAATAAATAGAGCTGTTACCATCTCAGAATGTCTGAGGTAGTGAATAACAAAGTAAAACAAACCAAGGTCCATTATATAAATACAGATTAAATTTAAACTTCTGGTATTACAACTACTACGCAAGAATAAAAGTACAACTGTTGATAACATCTACGTAGGTGATCTAATTCTGAGTAGGTCCAAGCCATGTCTCTTTCTCCATGCTCAAGCTCCTAATCCATCTGTCACTGACCTGTAGAATCTACTCCCCATTCCGGATCATCGTAGGTGTACACGAATACACTGTCAACCTCGCGGTTGAGTAGGATAACACAATAATTATAATGCAACAGATAAATGATATGCAAATGCCATGATATGCTCGAGCTCAATCACAATCTCAATCTCAAATCTCAATCGCAAACCCGAAACACCAAGCCATACCGAACCTCCCGGCAGACTATAATCGGTCGTCACCGAATACCAGCATAACAGCTGAGGTCACCAGGTCTAGTCCTGCAGAACTAGCCTGGGCCCAATAATATCTCATCATCTCAAATTCGTATTCAATGCACATGCCATGCTCGTGAATGCAACAATACTCTTAATCAATCATGCTATTAAATAATGCAATGCGCATACCAATAATAATGCTAATGAATACTCAAACCAACCAATATCATTCTCATATAAATCATGCTCAGCATCCAATACACACAATCCAACATCCATTCATAACACATCAGAGAGTGTAAGATCAGTGTATCCTACCTGGGATAGCAAATCTGCAAACAAGCAATCACCGTCTAGAAGTATTCCACCTCGAACTCAGTTCCTATAAATATTACTTAATGTCAAATACTACTCATACATCCAACACCACTTAATCACTTGCACATAAATGATTTACTTATAGCCTCTTGCGAAAGTGTACATATAAACATGTCCGTGCACGTATCAATTATTATTAACTAAGTGTACATACCAATTATTACTCAAATATAACTTACTATATATAGACTTACTAATTATAGCATAAAGTCAAATAATCGACTATTACTAATTTAATAGAAAACATAACCACAAATACAATTAACAAATTTGATTACTTAACGACTCAAGTACCCAAACAAACAACAATTACCTAATAATAATAATAGTATTAACAATAATAACAATATCAACAATTATAATAACCTATAAACATATCATACTAATAACAATAACATAATAAAAATAATAATAAATATTATGTTGACAAAACAACAACAATAACAACACCAACACTAACCATAAAATAAAACAAGAATAAACAATATTAGTATGAATAATGGTAATAATAATAATAATAATAATAATAATCATAATAATAATAATAATGATAATAATAATAATAATAATAATAATAATAATAATAATAATAATAATAATAATAAAACAATACGACAACAATAACAACAATCGTCATGATAATCATGATAACATAATAATTATAGTAATAATACAATAATAATAATAATAATATGATAATACTAGCACGCATCAAGCATGACACACAGCCCATACAATCATACAGACTTGGACATCAAAAGCAAAACGGGAACAAACCCGATCCAACTTCGCGACACCACCGACACTAGCTTGGTCCCTCACCACCGACACCACTTGCCCCATTCTAAAGTTTGTACTACCCACTGTAACTTCCACCCTTGAGCCACCACCAGAGGTCACCACATTAACCACCACGCCTATCCTAAACAGCCTGCACACACACACGTACTTACTCCGTTTCCAGCAACTCTTATGCATACCCCCTTACTTCTCTCGTTGATTTCTCTCTCCATCATGCCCTCCCACCGCCTCTGGCCACCATCGTTGTCACCACGGACCCACAGTGGTTCCAGAGTGGGTAACCTTCCGCACTAGTCTCCTTTCTACCGCCATAAAAACCACCATCAAAACTCACGTCTCAACTCGTTTTCCTGCAACCACCGATACACTCACTGTAAAAACCCAACTCCAGCCGCTACAGCCACCACCTTAACCACCACCTGATGTAACACCCCCATTTATTCAAGAGCCTTTAGCAAGACATTCTCAAATAAATAGAGCTGTTACCATCTCGGAATGTCCGAGGAAGTGAATAACAAAGTAAAACAATACAAAGTACTTTATATAAAACAGATAAAATTTAAACTTTGATATTACAAAAACTACGCAACAGAATAAAAGTACAACTGATGACGACTCTACAGGCGATATAATTCTAAGTCAGTCCCACGTCTGCATCTCACATTCCCGTCCCAGCTCCTAACTCATTTGTCTCTTTCCTGCAGAATCTACTTGTAACAACTCGCATCTTAAAGCAATTATAGGTGCTGCTTGTGTTTGTCTCATTTGTGAACTTCGGGACGAAGTTCATTTTAAGGAGGGAAGACTGTAATACCCCGTATTTTATTATAAGGTTTATTAATTATATTGACGTGTATTCGATAATTAATTTATCGAATAAGGGTTTTTATATTTTATCGTATTAGTTATATTTTAAGTTTCGCTGTAGGAACGGGAAGTGGTATTTTATGTTGTCGGGATGCGGATGGGGACTGTAATAGCTCGTATTTTTATTAATTCGTATTAAGGAATGGTTTTATATTATTTTCAAGACAAGGTATGATGGTATGATATTCAATAGGTATTTACTAATTTACATGATAATTATATTAAATTAGTCTATGTGCTCGTTTGTCCGTATTTAAGTCGAGAACGGGATATGGATAGTATAATTCTTGGGAATGCATGATGGATCGTCTTATATGGGCTAATATTCAGTTGGGTCGTGAGAAATAAGGATTTGACTCACCATTTATGTTAAACGTATGATAGATACGCAGCAACTAAAGGGGATACTCACCAATCAAACCCTAATTCCCCATCATAATCAGCCTACTTCGTTTCATCGAAACCCTACTACTACCACTACATCATACACCTTGTCTGCCTCCACAACCCCACAGTAAACACCAGCCAAACCACAGTGTGAATTAGGGAGAACAAGAGGAGGAAACGCAGCAGGAACAACACGTCACCACCATCGTTTATCCTTGCGCGCATATGTGTTTGTAAGTAGTTATTTTTGTGCTCTTCGATGCTTTCGAATCAGAATACCATGGTAATGTTTAATGTTGGTAATATGAACGACATAATTATCGTCATTAAAATACCGTAGGATCACCATGGTCATTACTTAAACCACCATAAGAGTGGAATGTGATACACGTTTTAATAACCTGTTTTGATACGTTGTTTCCGTACTTAGTATATAATTGTTTAATTCAGATGCATATGGGGTTGTTTATGAGCTCGAGACCATGGGGGGGTTGTAATAGGATGTCGGTAGGTAGTGTGATGGTGGTTGAGTGTTGGGTGGTGGTTGGGAAACAAAGAGGGACAGTCGTTTTTCAGGAGGCGCAGAAGATTGCAAACACACGAGTTGGGTGCAAGGGGTTTTGAGCGGTTGTACCAGCGGGTTTGGGGTTGTCGAAGGCTAGTGGTTCTCACCAGGTGGTAGGGGGAGTGATAGGTGTCTGGGTTGGAGTCTGATGGAGGTTGGTGTCGTGGTACTGGGGGTGACAATCGTGTTCACAGAACAGGGAAACAAACCATGTCACAGGTCGGTTGCGGAATTGGTTGTGAGCGGGCTGTGTCGTTGCTACTGTCGAGGACCGGTGGGGACGAGTCGGGAGTTGGGGTTGGCGTCAATGGATGCTCCATGGTGCGGTGATGGCAGCCATAGTGGGTGTGTGGTGGTTCAGGTGGCGTAAGGGTGTTGATGGGGCTGCGTTTTAGGGCTGGCAAGGGGTCTGTTTTGAGATGGGCTATTTACGTAAGCGCGTTTTTTCCACTTTGGTTTTGTCGTTGTGTTGTTACTATTTGTGGAATGGTTATTATTATTATTGTTGATATTGTGATTGGAGTACATTAGTTTATTAAAGTTAGTAATAATTGTTACTTCCTCCATTTTTATATAATGTACCCATTTTATTAAAATACTACACTCATATATTCAACAAATGGGTACATTATATAAAAACGGAGGATAGTATTAGTTTTGGATATTGTCTTTAGTAGTATGTTTATGGTTATGGTATGGTAATGTTACTAGTAATGTTTTACCATTGGATGGTTATATGGATAACAAATAATTGGCAATATGATAGTGTGGTGGTCATGTTAGTTATTTTATTCAATGGTAATTATAAGGATATGGGTGTCTGTATGAGTATATATATAATGTGTTATGAATAATACAATATGAATAGGAACAAATAATTAATCGGTGGTGTAATCAGTTATATGAATAGAATTTAATAATAAGTACTAATTATAGGGATTGAGTTCAAGATGGAGTATTTCTAGCAGCTCTTCGGTTGTCATTCGGCAAATTGAGGTAGGGGAAATATACTATGATTCATGTTATGACATGAAATGTGTAAGTGATGCTTATTACGAGTTTGATATAATTGATTATTACTGTACTGTGGATTGTGTTATTATTATTGATCACTGTGGAGATGGAGGTGTGAAATGGGTCTTGTGATAAGGGTCTTGTGATATGGGTCTTGTGATATGGGACTTGTGATATGGCCATGGGAGGTGTGATGTGATGGGAGGTGTGGTGTGACGGAGGTGTGAAGTGGTGGAGGTGTGGTGGATGATCGAATGATATGGAGATGGAGGAGAATACGGTTCTATTGTTATTTATGTTTTATCTGTTTAACTACTCAACCTCGTGGTTGACCCTGTGTATTCGTGTGACACCTACGATGATCCGGAATGGGGAGTAGATTTTACAGGAAAGAGACAGATGAGCTAGGAGCTGGTACGGGAATGTGAGATGCGGACTTGGGACCGACTTAGATCTATATCACTTTTAGAGTAGTCATCAGTTGTATTTTTTTTATATATATATTCCTATGTTGAGTTTCTGTTTTATCAAACTTTAAACTTTATCACTTTTATGTAATGTGCTTTGAGAGTTTTAATTTGTTATTCACTACCTCGGTCAATCCGAGATGGTAACAGCTCTATTTACTCGAGAATGTCTTGCTAAAGGCTCTTGAATAAATGGGGGTGTTACAAAGTGGTATCAGAGCGAACGATCCTTAGGCCTAAACCGAATGAATAATAATGAACATAGGAAGAGTCAAATAAAATGAACCCCGAGATAAAACTGATAGGAGCCCCAAAAAGGAACGGGATGAGTTAGGGGCCCCCTCACACCAAACCAGGGCCCTTTCTGTTCTGTCTCGGGAACCCAAAGAGAATAATTGAAGAGTGGGGTAGGCTATATAATGACCTGGTTATATTTTACTAACGTTCTTGCAGAAAACGAACGAGGTAAGTAATATTTGAGTTATGATTAATGACGTGTGTTGGAAGATATGTGTGATATGAGATGTGGATCAATCTGGATGATGGAATTGAAATTTTAAGAGTTGGAGGTGTAATTGTTGAACAATGGTTAGAGTAATGTGATCATAGTATGTTGGTGTTTGGGGTATATGGTTATTAAATGACTATCACAGCTATGCAACATATTGGTTGGCATTTGGATATGAATGATCAGATTCAGATGTTATAGGAGTCCATGTCTAGTGATATGCGGAATGTGCTACCCCAAGCCAGGAATGCTATATAGTCATGTATTGTATAGATAGTACTTAAAGTTTACATGGCAATTTCTACTTACACACAATTAATTTAGTTATAGAGTCATGTTTCAATAAGTGGCACCTTGGTGATTTCTGGTATACATATTTACAAACTATTATGTTGTGAATGTTACGATGGTAGGAACTAATGCATTGTTCATATATGTATAACTGGTGAATTACTTTGAGATGCTACTTCTCGTTTTCGCAATCGTACCGCCTAGTAGATAGCAATTTCGGTTTGAAATAATGACGTTAATTTGGTAAAATGTGATCCCAACGCTCAAATGACATGTCAACATGTTTTGGAAAAAAAAATAATGGTTATATTTATATGTGATAGTGTGAAGAGATTGTAACGTAACCAAATTTTAATAAACTTCCTAATTTTTTTTTTTCCTTGATTGTACGGACTGTCATATTAAAGGTGTTCCATATCTAAGTATGAAAATTCTATGTCTGATAACCTCCTGAGTTAGTTACAATGCTTTTGGTTTTATGTTAATAGGAGTTATATTTTAAGAGAAATAAATCTTTTAGTTGACAGTGGTTAGATTGTTACTGCACAGTCCCGTTTTGACCCATCTTTTGTAAAAATAAAAAAATCACTTAAGACTTGGTTATTGTTAATGCATAATTCCACCTCTACTGTTCAGAATATGCGTTTACTTTTTCGAGATGATAAGCCGTGTAAAATCTTAATGAGTCGTTATTTAATTGTGATTCTTGCAAGTTGCCTAATTTTCTGTTGAATTGCTGTAAAGTTCTTATTCAGACCGTCTGAGTTATGAGAATAGTATTAAATAGTTTCCTTGAGATATGCATCCGATTTTTTTCCTATGATTAGCTAGTGCTTTATATTTTCTGAAAACTATAATTGCTCGCACGTTAGCTAAGCTGTTATTTAATTATATTTTGTTAAGTTGCTGCATAATGTTTAATTGTTGAAATTGTGATTTATGGAAGTACTAGTCTTGCGAATTCGTTTACTTTATCGTCAAATTTTCATAATCCATGAGCTACAATTTACAAGAACAATGTTTTAGTAAATGAGAGTCAGAATGTCTCCGTATAGTCTTGTTTTGATCTATAACTTGTAACATTTTCGTTTGATTCATGTTTATAAATTACCAGTTTCATGATAAATGATGAAATGTGAGTGGATGAGGCATGTACCTAAGTGGTTTTAACCTATTGATATCTGGGAATGTTAAACGATCTTATCACTCTATGATTGCGTATATTTTGTGAGAGATGTCAATGCTCCATGTTTAATTTCGTTAACTCATTTTGCTCTATGTATTTTATAAAACATGATTTGGATCTATAATACGATTATGAACGTGAAATGTTTTGAATTGTCACTTATGACATGCGAGTTTGCTGATTGTCTACATTCGTGGAAATAGGCTGAGTTTGAGTTAAAATTTCAAGGGCACGTAGGTGTTGGCTATTCTGATTCTGTTTTACTGCGTAACATGATTCTATCAATCTTATTAATTTAGTCTTGTACGGGATATATGTATATGTATTCATTGATTGCCGGAGTCTAGGTGCTTCAATTTTCATTCAAGCTTGACATGTATGATGACTAATTATGTGTTGGTAATTATTGAGGAGTCGTATTGTGAATGTTATTGAATGTATAGAAGTATCCATATGTTATGAGTCGTCGATTGTGCTTTTATTGTGAGCATTTGGCTAGATTGCAGATGGAAATTGCCTTGCAATATATGAATATTGATATTAGCTTGGTTGTGTTACGTATAAACACGAGTATTTCTTGTTTGAGAATCGTTATATCGCTTGTTATGACCAAATTGGATTATACGGGCTACAGGGGATTGATATATTTGGGATGTGGTTAATTAGTAATGAATTTTTTTTTTTTATATATATAATCGTTTTCTCGACCTTAACTTGTGGATGAGTAGCTTAAAGTTCATACTTTAAGTGTTGAGCACGATTCTGTGAACCTTGACAATAATGATATTGATATTGATTTTGTATGGAGATTGAAATTGCAGTTCAGTATTTATTGTGTTGTCGTATTCCTTGACCCAGACTCGGGGGCGAGTAGCTTCGAGTTTTGCTCTCTAAAGTGTTGAGCAGTTCCTTTAACGAAATATTTGATAATATTGATATCGAAATTGATATGAGAATTGGTTACTGGTTTTGAGTTATGAGTTATTAGGCCGTTGTGCTAGATTGTGTTTGCGGTCCTGTGAGACCATGGTTATAGAGTTACTTTTCTTTTCTGAGTTGGAATCGATATTGAGATAGTACGAGATAAAGTAATGCGTAAGACGGAGTTACGAGCTAGGAATTGTATAATGAGGTTACGGGGACGTAACCGTGTTTTAAGGAGGATAGGATTGTAAAATCTTTTGATTTATGTTATGTCTAGTTGTTTTACATGGCTAATTGGTATGTCGGGATTGTTTGAATATACGTGATAACCCTGCTAGTTCTGTTATGCGTTGTTTCATGACGTATACTTTAATTTAGTTATACGTTAAACTTTGGGGACAAAGTTTTCTTAACGAGGGTAGAATGTAACAACTCGCATCTTAAAGCAATTATAGGTGCTGCTTGTGTTTGTCTCATTTGTGAACTTCGGGACGAAGTTCATTTTAAGGAGGGAAGACTGTAATACCCCGTATTTTATTATAAGGTTTATTAATTATATTGACGTGTATTCGATAATTAATTTATCGAATAAGGGTTTTTATATTTTATCGTATTAGCTATATTTTAAGTTTCGCTGTAGGAACGGGAAGTGGTATTTTATGTTGTCGGGATGCGGATGGGGACTGTAATAGCTCGTATTTTTATTAATTCGTATTAAGGAATGGTTTTATATTATTTTCAAGACAAGGTATGATGGTATGATATTCAATAGGTATTTACTAATTTACATGATAATTATATTAAATTAGTCTATGTGCTCGTTTGTCCGTATTTAAGTCGAGAACGGGATATGGATAGTATAATTCTTGGGAATGCGTGATGGATCGTCTTATATGGGCTAGTATTCAGTTGGGTCGTGAGAAATAAGGATTTGACTCACCATTTATGTTAAACGTATGATAGATACGCAGCAACTAAAGGGGATACTCACCAATCAAACCCTAATTCCCCATCATAATCAGCCTACTTCGTTTCATCGAAACCCTACTACTACCACTACATCATACACCTTGTCTGCCTCCACAACCCCACAGTAAACACCAGCCAAACCACAGTGTGAATTAGGGAGAACAAGAGGAGGAAACGCAGCAGGAACAACACGTCACCACCATCGTTTATCCTTGCGCGCATATGTGTTTGTAAGTAGTTATTTTTGTGCTCTTCGATGCTTTTGAATCAGAATACCATGGTAATGTTTAATGTTGGTAATATGAACGACATAATTATCGTCATTAAAATACCGTAGGATCACCATGGTCATTACTTAAACCACCATAAGAGTGGAATGTGATACATGTTTTAATAACCTGTTTTGATACGTTGTTTCCGTACTTAGTATATAATTGTTTAATTCAGATGCATATGGGGTTGTTTATGAGCTCGAGACCATGGGGGGGTTGTAATAGGATGTCGGTAGGTAGTGTGATGGTGGTTGAGTGTTGGGTGGTGGTTGGGAAACAAAGAGGGACAGTCGTTTTTCAGGAGGCGCAGAAGATTGCAAACACACGAGTTGGGTGCAAGGGGTTTTGAGCGGTTGTACCAGCGGGTTTGGGGTTGCCGAAGGCTAGTGGTTCTCACCAGGTGGTAGGGGGGAGTGATAGGTGTCTGGGTTGGAGTCTGATGGAGGTTGGTGTCGTGGTACTGGGGGTGACAATCGTGTTCACAGAACAGGGAAACAAACCATGTCACAGGTCGGTTGCGGAATTGGTTGTGAGCGGGCTGTGTCGTTGCTACTGTCGAGGACCGGTGGGGACGAGTCGGGAGTTGGGGTTGGCGTCAATGGATGCTCCATGGTGCGGTGATGGCAGCCACAGTGGGTGTGTGGTGGTTCAGGTGGCGTAAGGGTGTTGATGGGGCTGCGTTTTAGGGCTGGCAAGGGGTCTGTTTTGAGATGGGCTATTTACGTAAGCGCGTTTTTTCCACTTTGGTTTTGTCGTTGTGTTGTTACTATTTGTGGAATGGTTATTATTATTATTGTTGATATTGTGATTGGAGTACATTAGTTTATTAAAGTTAGTAATAATTGTTATTAGTTTTGGATATTGTCTTTAGTAGTATGTTTATGGTTATGGTATGGTAATGTTACTAGTAATGTTTTACCATTGGATGGTTATATGGATAACAAATAATTGGCAATATGATAGTGTGGTGGTCATGTTAGTTATTTTATTCAATGGTAATTATAAGGATATGGGTGTCTGTATGAGTATATATATAATGTGTTATGAATAATACAATATGAATAGGAACAAATAATTAATCGGTGGTGTAATCAGTTATATGAATAGAATTTAATAATAAGTACTAATTATAGGGATTGAGTTCAAGATGGAGTATTTCTAGCAGCTCTTCGGTTGTCATTCGGCAAATTGAGGTAGGGGAAATATACTATGATTCATGTTATGACATGAAATGTGTAAGTGATGCTTATTACGAGTTTGATATAATTGATTATTACTGTACTGTGGATTGTGTTATTATTATTGATCACTGTGGAGATGGAGGTGTGAAATGGGTCTTGTGATAAGAAGTCTTGTGATATGGGTCTTGTGATATGGGACTTGTGATATGGCCATGGGAGGTGTGATGTGATGGGAGGTGTGGTGTGACGGAGGTGTGAAGTGGTGGAGGTGTGGTGGATGATCGAATGATATGGAGATGGAGGAGAATACGGTTCTATTGTTATTTATGTTTTATCTGTTTAACTACTCAACCTCGTGGTTGACCCTGTGTATTCGTGTGACACCTACGATGATCCGGAATGGGGAGTAGATTTTACAGGAAAGAGACAGATGAGCTAGGAGCTGGTACGGGAATGTGAGATGCGGACTTGGGACCGACTTAGATCTATATCACTTTTAGAGTAGTCATCAGTTGTATTTTTTTATATATATATTCCTATGTTGAGTTTCTGTTTTATCAAACTTTAAACTTTATCACTTTTATGTAATGTGCTTTGAGAGTTTTACTTTGTTATTCACTACCTCGGTCAATCCGAGATGGTAACAGCTCTATTTACTCGAGAATGTCTTGCTAAAGGCTCTTGAATAAATGGGGGTGTTACACTACTCCCCATTCCGGATCATCGTAGGTGTCACACGAATAGACAGGGTCAACCACGAGGTTGAGTAGAAAGATAAATAAGACATAAACAACAGTAAAATGAATCCTCCTCCATCTCCATATCACAAGACCCAGTCATCCACTTCGCCTCCATCACACCACTCCTTCCATCACACCACACCTTCCATGGCCATATCACAAGTCCCATATCACAAGACCCATATCACAAGACCCATTTCATGAGCCCCGTTCTCCACAATAATCGATAATAATCAATCCATCCACAATACATTAATAAACAATTATAGCAACCTTATAAATAGCAACACAACTTCATGTCATCACACAACCACAGATATATATATCCCCTACCTCGAATTGCAGAAAGACAACCGAACAGCTGCCAGAATTATTCCACCTCGAACTCAGTTCCTATAAATAGTATTTAATATCAATTTCTAAGCATCCCACCAAACACTACTAAATTTATTCGATCATGTTCAAAACCGATACACTTATCCCCGCACTGTAAATATACATATCAACATACTCACATACATACCAATTAATATTAACAACTTATTCATATCAATCACCATTAGTCAATTATAACTACTAATTATAGAATTACTAAATATTGCATATAATCAATTAATCAATTATTATTATCAATATCAATCACAAAGTAATTAATAATAATCACACTATTTTATAATAATAATAATAATAATAATAATAATAATAATAATAATATAAATAACATATCACCATAGCTTTGAAACTCATAACAATAAATATACAACTAATAATAATAATATTAGTTTTAATAATGATAATAATAAAAATATAAAATAATATCATGTTAGTAGAAGTAGTGATGACATTCTAAAAGAATGATGAAAGCAAACAACCCAAAACAAACACGTACAAAGCAAACAGCCCCCTCCCCAAAACCGTGACCAACCACCTCCACTAACACCGCTGTTAACACCAACCACCACCACCGACTTCGCCTGCGACGCCACTAGACTCGCCCCTGGGTCGTGGTGGTTCCAGGGAAGTTATCGGTGACATATGACACCGCAACACAACCAATAACAACCGTCACCAAAACCCACCAGTCACGAAATACTTTGTTTCCTCTGGTTTAACACGACACAGCCCTCAAAACGAAACCCACCACAACAACCACCATGAACCCTTCGAACCCCTGTGAGAACCACCAATCCAACCACTCGACTACCACCTACCCAGATACAGTAACACCCATTCCAACCATAACCTAACGGTGACTCGAAAACAACGCAAACACCACACGCTCACGACTTTGTTCTGCAGTCGAATGCACGTATTTGAAACGGACGGCCAAAACCACCGTAGACAGTGGTCCTAGACGCTCTACGACGACTCCCTTATGGTTCATACATGACTACCAAACATCCTATACTAAAGATATGTAAAAAAAAACGAGACTCTAAACATATATACATGGAGGATTTCGCATGAGAAAATACAAAGGAAAACAAGAATTAACGAAGAAATCAGTGAGCATACCTATTTCCTTGCGCAAACGAACCACCCTCAACCACCCTAGACCACCGTGTGAACCCTTTTCCTCAATCTTGGATGTGGCGGCAGAGGTGTAGGCGTGTGTATGTGTGTTAATTAGGGTTAGAGGTAGGGTTTCTGTGAGTTCTTATATGGCGGCCTGAAGGTGTATAACGAGATGTTTGTGTTGTTTGTATTATTTTTGTCGAGACGGGCTGTATAACGAGATGGGTTGTATAAGACACGCACTTCGAGCCCCAATTCCATAGCATCAAACACGGGTTATTACTAAACCATGGACTCGACTCCTTACTAACCACACGGGTTATTTTTTTTGTTTTTCCATCTTCGATGCATTGAACAGTTACACCACCCATCACGTATAAATCGTAAGCCAAAGCTGTAACAACCCGACCCACCACGGTCGTAACACACCCCCAATAAGATGGGAGGTAAGCCTTTGGGCCCATTATTTGTCCTCACTTAAGCCTAAAAGCACAAAGCCTTGTTACTAAGTGGTGGGTGGAAGCTATTATAAACATATCACAAGCCTCACATTCTACCGATGTGGGACAACTTTCCTCTCATACTCTTGGGGTGTTACAAACTCCCCCACTTAAAGAACACAACGTCCTCGTTGTGCCTCAAACTTGACCACAACCAGGGCCAGAATCCTCCCCGCTAGGTGTGTGACCCGAGTACTCCCGACCACAAGCTCACCACACGGTCGCAGGGTCGCTCTGATACCATTTGTAACAACCCGACCCACCACGGTCGTAACACACCCCCCAATAAGATGGGAGGTAAGCCTTTGGGCCCATTATTTGTCCTCACTTAAGCCCAAAAGCACAAGGCCTTGTTACTAAGTGGTGGGTGGAAGCTATTATAAACATATCACAAGCCTCACATTCTACCGATGTGGAACAACTTTCCTCTCATACTCTTGGGGTGTTACAAAAGCCCATTACGTATCCCGATAACATAAAATACTAATTCTCGTTCATAAGTCGCAACTTAAAAATTAACAAGTATTTATAAATAACAATTAGCAACGTTTATAAATAACAAGTATTTATAAATAACAATTAGCAACATTTAACAATTTATATATAATTATATGTCATCTTGAAAAATATATAAACAACTCGTTATTATAAACTATGAAAATACGGGTATTACAGTCTTCCCTCCTTAAAATGAACTTCGTCACGACGTTCACCATCCCATGGTCAACAATCTGGTCACTAGGCATGTAAAATGTGACACCACATAACATCCAAAACTAATAAGAGTACTTTAAAAACCCGAATACCTCGAATTGTTACATTCTACCCTTGTTAAGAAAACTTTGTCCCCAAAGTTTAACGTATACTAAACTATAGAATACTTCACGAAACAAAATAAAATGCATAACCGAAGAAATCAGGAGTATCATATGTATTCACACAATCACGACATATCAATTAGCCATGTCATAACAATTAGTCATATCATACATCAATAGGATTTTACAATCCTATCCTCCTTAAAACATGGTTACGTCCCCGTAACCTCATTATAAAATTTACAGGTCCTTATTCCGTCTTATTCATTACTCTATCGCATTAAATCTTACTCCAAGTAACCAAGTATCTTATCCTCATCGTCGAAAACTAAGACCAGAGACAAGGGGTGAGTGAACTGGCGGGATAAAACCGCAAATCAAAATTTCCATCTGAAGATCGATTTCAAACTCAAAATATAATTCAACAACCAAGGTCATACTGGACCGTAAACACAATGTGGCACAACGGCCTAATAACTCATAACTCAATACCAGTAACCAATTCCCTTCTCAATTTCAATACCAATATTGTCAAATATTCCCTTAAAGGAACTGCTCCACACCTTGAGAGTAAAACTCTAAGGTATTCACCCACGAGTCAAGGTCAAAGAATACGACAACTCGATAAAATACTTAACTGCAATCTCAATCTCAATACAAAATCAATTATTGCCTTTGTTCTAGACTCACGAGCAACTCAATCCCAACAAACTCTATCTCATCAGTACTTACCTTGCTTCCAAATCCAATGACATGCTTGTATGTACACTTACAGTTCCACAGTTTCTAAAATAAAGATCTGGATGCTATACCAAAACCAACCTAAAACAACACCATTATGGGTAAACAACTAATCAATTACCAAAAGTTTACCCATCTCACAACTCAACCCGTCTCACAAACAAAGGGATTATCCTATCCGCACGAAATATTGACTATCAAAATAAAGGAACAATTACTAATTCACCAACAGCAGCAATTCCATTCAATCGGGCACCCAAAAACAAAAACTGAACCAACCCATCTCACAAAACAAATTACACAACAAGGATAATAATTATTATTAACCATATATAGTAGTACATCAAAGTTCATAACTTTCATCACATATTTTTACAATGATAACATTTAACATATAAACAACAACCCCAAACAATAATAAGATTATTAGGATTGGTAGGATCATGTTACGCAGCAAAAACACAATCAGAGTAGCTAACGCTTACACACCATTGAAATTTCAACACAAAATCAATATATTTACAATGATATAAACAATCAAGAGACTCATAGTTCATAATTGACAAATTAAAACATTTCATGTTCCTAAACATATTATAGAAAAGACATAGGACAAAATTTATTAACGTAATTAAGCATGGAGTATTGACATATCTCACAAGATATACACAAATCATAGACTCACCCGACCGTTTAACATTCCTAGGTATCAATAAGTTAACAAAATCACATAGGTACATTTCCATCCCCTCTCATTACATCATTTACCATGAGACTGTTAACATAAATGACTTGCAAAATAAGAGGTTTATAGGCACAACAATTAAACATTCGGGCAAGTACTAACATGCGTGAATAACATCACGACTCAAACCAGTAGAACATCATAACAGACTGTCCTAATATCAAATGCATAAAAGTGTCCAACGACATATGCAAACACAATATTATACAATCACTGAACACAACTCAACGTGTGAATCAAGCATAAACAACCAAGGTTATAGTAACTTTAACTATAACATAAGTAATGGATGCGAGGTTATACCAACCTCGACTATAACTTCCACATATGGCTTGAGGTTACGGTAACCTTAGCCAAACCTTGACACGAACCTAAAGTTATACTAGCACCAACCATAACCTTGAGTCATACCTCAGGTTTACGTTAGACTCGGCTATAACTTTAACTCGCAGTTCAAAGTTGTATTAACTTCCGTTATAACCTTAACTTGCAACCCAAAGTTATATTAACTGGAACCATAACTTTGAGTCGTACTCAAGGTTGTACTAGTTTCAGCTATAACCTTGAATCATATTTTCAAGGTTACACATACTTCAACTATAACCTTGAGCAACACGCTTATCCATTAGCCGTGTCGCCATCTAGGGTTTTCCTCGCGAACCCTAGTTGTGCGCATGGCACCCATAACGACTTATTAACATATTATAATCCACAATTACGATAATAAGACATACATAAATATATGAAGAACAATTAATTCATGACAATAAATAATCAAACATGTACTAATCGTACAAACAATCATTAAATCATAATAATCACATCAATTGGCATAAACACAATTAAAAGAGAAACACCTAGTTACCTTTTTAGCAATTAATGAGAATGTCCATAAAGAATACGACCAACAAAGCCGTGTCTCCAACACGTGCCAATAACCCCAAAAATGAACTTTAAAGAAAGCGGAAATCCAAATACTTGTGATAGAAATTGTACGAAACAATAACTCTTTTGAAAACGCCAAAGGGAAAGACATCTTCTTCTTTACCCACAAAACAAGAGACCCAAAACGTAGGACTAAAGGTCCATACAAATAATTCCCAATAAAAAATTTTGAATAGAATATATTGTAGAGGTAAGAGCAAGGATTGTGAAAATATAATTTGCGTATGAGTTTGGAAGAATTAAAGATATTCAACAATGGAGTCAAAGGGAGAAAGAAAGAAAACAGACGAAAAGGAGGGAGATGTGAGGCGCGGCAACTCACGCACGAAATAGAAGGAGCAGCTTGCCAGCTTGTTTAGGGTTTTTTTTATAAGGAGATTAACTAATGGGCTTTTGGTCCATTAGCTCATACAATGGATTATCTGATTACAAATCTGATTGAGCTATATTAAAACGCAAAGAAAACTTGAAATAGAAAAGTAAATATTAAATTAAAATAATTAATTATTGCACGTACGTTTTAACCCATCCAAAAGTATATCAAAACGAGAAATAATAAAATATAGGACGGAGGTTATAAATATAGATTTCGAAAATATATTATTAAACTTCAAAATAATTAATTAAATAAAATACTTTCATAATAAAATATTATTATAAAATACGGGGTGTTACAATCTAACCCCCTAAAAAGAAGTTTCGTCCTCGAAACTTGAATTTCAAAAACATAAGATCAAAACAAGGTAAGAATTACAAGTGATCATCAACGAAGGTCATCTCGGAATGCTAACGCTGCGCACTCTGATCCTTACCAACACTTAAACCATAAAGAGATATCTCACCTCCTCAATGTTAGAATCATATTCACACACTATAAAACCTCAAAAGACAATCAACCACAAACCATATAATCACAACCCAAAATAATGGTTTATCTCAATACAATCTAGTTATCACAAAACCACAATATTTTCACACTTGCATCACCTTTAAGTATGTGGTTAACGCTCATAAAGATCATTATATCTCACATACTAAAACATCAAGCTTTCCTCGCTTTCACCAAGCTCACTCAAAACCATTAAGTAGTACACTCATCAATGTGTACTCTTTCATCTCATGAACTAGCTTACTTCTAGTCCTCATATTCCAAACATTACTCCACCATCATTAAATAACGTATATAATCTCTCAAAAACATATTACTATTTCTCCAAGTCCAAATAACTTTCAACAAACACTTCAATTCTAGTTTACCATTCACCACACAAAAACTGGCATTGACCAAAACCTCAAACCAATAATCTCAAAGTCGGGAAACTCTTCCAATTAAGCAAACTCTTCTATTCACGAGTGCCATTAAAAATTATTGCTACCATAATTTCCTCAAAGTTGGTAGTGCTTACTTTTATATACAACACTTAACCTCAAAAGCCTTTAATATAACTCTCCATAATTCTCAATATATATAATAGTATCCAAAGTCATCAATCTCAAACCTCAATCTCACTACATAATCACCAGTCACACTCGCAAGATACAAATCATTATCTTTGAAAACTTATCATCAACAACGCATTTCCATCAAAGCGTAACAACATCACTATACAAATCTCATCACCAATACTCATATAAAAACTAAGCTTATAACCTCAATTCATAGTCATGGTTTACTATCCATGAGTATCATCTTACCATTACGAATCCACCAAAACACTGTATAAAACTATGTCCATCAAACTAATAACATCCTCAAACTTTCAAAGCTCATATAAGACCTTTAATACCCTTTCTCCCATACTTTATATGTCATTCAAATTCATACTCTCATTACCAAATGTTACTATGCTGTCAAACTCCAATAGTCAAACATCAAACTCAAAGATCTAACATTACTCCCAAAAGGATTCAAGCTTCCACTACGAGATGATCACAAATAGCTCTAAAGATATTTCAAATAATTTCAAGTTACCATAAAAGAATGAATAACTTATAAACCAAAACAAAATATATTCGCGCAATATCACAAAGCAAACGAAAACATAGTTTTCGAAAGTATAAGCGCAAAGAGAAATCAATGTAAAGAGGATAATTACAAAACTTCAAAGAAGAAGGAACTGAAGTTGAAATAAAGAACAAATAGAGAGTAACAATAGACAAAATTGACAGAGGACAAAGATAAATAAGAAACTTTTGGTCTAAAGGCTAAAATAGAAGAGGTACGGTCGACACGTGCAAGGATGACAAGAATAGACGCCTCTGACACAAATTTATAAACACCAAGACGACACCTTAATATAAGATAAATAAAGCACGATAACCAAGGTTTTACAATTCTCGTACAATCATCACTTAAGGTAACAACGTCTCGGAACATCCTTTCATCATATCTCCATAATACCTCAATATCAACAAATATCTATCTAATTGCCCATTTACCATCACTAACTATATTCCTCAAATTATCAACTCTCAAGATCACCAACTCTCGTGACCATCCACTTTCAAGAAATCCATCTAATCAAACTTAACAAATCAATCCGTATCAATCTCTATACCCTCAAAAGATGAACACCTCGATCCATTATAATCATTGTCAACATGATCGTTCACTAAGTCAACGCTAACTCTTTAACATTAACATCTCACAAGCCCATAAGTTACAATTCATCTCTGTCACTCAATCCTCTAAAATGCACAATCAGTAAATATCTCCTCAACGGATAAACCATCATACATTTCATAACTCACTAGATGTCATTAAAGATTCTTATTCCTCAAATATGGTATTCCAATTAAAGACGAGCATAGTCTCCAAAACTCCCAACGTGCTCAGTCTATACTCCATGATAACATTCAATTCATTCCTATCGCTCTATCCTCAATCCATAAATAACTCGCATAACCTTTCCTTTAACACAAGACAAAAATCCAAAATTTCAACCATTAAGAGCATAAGCCACGATATTCCAAAATAATACCATAAGATAAATGTTCTCATTATGTCTATTACTCCTTATGAAATTATGAAACCACAATTAAACGTCTTATGCACATATCATTCACTCACTCTCTATCCTCAATAAGGAATTCCTCAAGCACACAAAGAACATAATAGTCACTTATCCAAATGAGACTTCATCATAACAACTATTCCCAAACTACACTTCATCTCAACAACCTCGAATCCCAAAGTTAACTCCTTCTTAACAACCTCAAACACCAAAGTAAATTTCTTCTTAACAACCTCAAATCTCAAATTAACTCCCTCGTTACTAAACTCATAAATGCACGTTTCTTTCATACCTGAACATCCCAAACTGTCAAACAATATTAACTTGATACCTCAAAAACCACAAGGAAACAACCTCGAAATCTCCTCATCAAACAAGGACGATGTCACCAAATGATCCAAAAGGATGAAAGTACGATAATAAGAGGAAAGCTCGGGTTATCAAGGAAAAGTTTTGACCGAGATATAACCAAGAACAACATGTAAGACATAACATGCCAAAGACTTTTTCAAAATTGACCGTCTTTAAAAATCAACAAAGCATGCTCGAAAAAATTATACATGAACAACACATTTTTGTACAATTAATGACGAAACGTAACATCAAGTCATAAACAACACAATATATAAACTTTAGATTCGATAAAATTAATAACGATGAACATTAAGACATAAACAAACAAATATATGAACAAACATGCAAAACAATTAATAACGATGCAAAACCTCATTGTATAAATTACAATTTCATGAACAACACAAATAACACAATTAATAAATATACGAAACATTAACGCATAATCAAACAAGTAGACGAATAATTAATTCAATACATTAAGTAACGATATGAAACATAAAAGACAACAAACAAATACATGAGCACACATATAAAACAATTAACAATTATGCGAAATATTAACGCATAAACAAATAAGTAGATTGAACAATACATGTACTATAATTAACAACGATATGAAACATTAAGATGTAAACAACAAGTCCTTAATTATTTCTACCCCATTTACTCTCACTCATTTACTAAGTCGATTTTATTTTAGTCATAAACTACGCGAGAGTTGTGAGCGTGTTCGCTCTGATACCAACTGTAACAACCCGGATTATAAATCAAAGGAAAAACATAATATAAATGAATATCAGAGTGTAACTCAATGATAACTGAGTTAAGGTGGCGGAAACACCTTACCCAAATCCGGATCGATACTCAAATCGAAAACCAAACTAAAACATTATTCAAAGGTTCTTAAAACTTAAAGCAAAGGTCCTAAACAATTTATTAAGCTCGCTTCGCACATTCCCCAAGCAAGCATCAACCAAACAGCGACCACCTGAACAACCTGAGGAGGGGGTCGACAATCAGTCGGGAGTAACTAGATGCTCTCCCAGTCATGGTTACAACAAATGAATGTAACCAACAATCATTAACAAATGAAATGTAAAATCAGTAAACATGCGAGATCATCTATACTCATGAAAGTCCAATCAAACTTACCATCATTTGAGGACATACTACGACAATCATGTGAGGATATAAACATGACATGAAAGTAAACTTAGCATACCATGATATTATCTACACCAGACAAATGAAACCAACGAACTTAGACCATATGCGACCACTAGACCATGAACACTTACGACTCAAGTAACTCACGACTCATAGTAACGTAAGGCACAATGCTAGCATTAAAGCATAGCGAAAATGGTGATACACGATCCACAGCAACAGAAGGCACAAAGCTATCATCAAAGCATAGCGAATAGAGTGAACGCCCGTTAGAGCGTATAACCACTGCCTCTAACTTGCCAGAGCGTATAACCACTGCCTCTAGTTGACGGAGCGTATAACCACTGCCTCCATCGGTGTGGACCGTATAACCACTGCCTCCACGGTACTATGTATAGCGTATAACCACTGCCTATATGTCTAAGACCTGGCCAGACCTCTCGATGCAATAACTGTACACCGAACGACACTCGGGACCCAGAACGTATAAGTGACGAATCTGGCCACCCCCGAACATAGACCAAAATAAATCCCACATCAGTGTGTGGCGTTAGTTCATTCCGATAGTATATAACTGATATTACCGTCATCTATTCAAACTAGCAAACAACAATGCACAGTATAACTGACTGTACTAACATGCGTGAATAACATCACGACTCAAACCAGTAGAACATCATAATAGACTGTCCTAATATCAAATGCATAAAAGTGTCCAACGACATATGCAAACACAATATTATACAATCACTGAACACAACTCAACATGTGAATCAAGCATAAACAACCAAGGTTATAGTAACTTTAACTATAACATAAGTAATGGATGCGAGGTTATACCAACCTCGACTATAACTTCCACATATGGCTTGAGGTTACGGTAAACTTAGCCAAACCTTGACACGAACCTAAAGCTAAGTTATACTAGCACCAACCATAACCTTGAGTCATACCTCAGGTTTACGTTAGACTCGGCTTTAACTTTAACTCGCAGTTCAAAGTTGTATTAACTTCAGTTATAACCTTAACTTGCAACCCAAAGTTATATTAACTACAGCCATAGCTTTGAGTCGTACGCAAGGTTGTACTAGTTTTAGCTATAACCTTGAATCATATTTTCAAGGTTACACATACTTCAACTATAACCTTGAGCAACACGCTTATCCATTAGCCGTGTCGCCATCTTGGGTTTTCCTCGCGAACCCCAGTTGTGCGCACGACACCCATAACGACTTATTAACATATTATAATCCACAATTACGATAATAAGACATACATAAATATATGAAGCACAATTAATTCATGACAATAAATAATCAAACATGTACTAATCGTACAAACAATCATTAAATCATATTAATCACATCAATTGGCATAAACACAATTAAAAGAGAAACACCTAGTTACCTTTTTAGCAATTAATGAGAATGTCCATAAAGAATACGACCAACAAAGCCTTGTCTCCAACACGTGCCAATAACCCCAAAAATGAACTTTAAAGAAAGCCGAAATCCAAATACTTGTGATAGAAATTGTACGAAACAATAACTCTTTCGAAAACGCCAAAGGGAAAGACATCTTCTTCTTTACCCACAAAACAAGAGACCCAAAACGTAGGTCTAAAGGTCCATACAAATAATTCCCAATAAAATATTTTGAATAGAATATATTGTAGAGGTAAGAGCAAGGATTGTGAAAATATAATTTGTGTATGAGTTTGGAAGAATTAAAGATATTCAACAATGGAGTCAAAGGGAGAAAGAAAGAAAACAGACGAAAAGGAGGGAGATGTGAGGCGCGACAACTCACGCATGAAATTGAAGGAGCAGCTTGCTAGCTTGCTTAGGGTTTTCTTTTATAAGGAGATTAACTAATGGGCTTTTGGTCCATTAGCTCATACAATGGATTATCTGATTACAAATCTGTTGAGCCATATTAAAACGCAAAGAGAACTTGAAATAGAAAAGTAAATATTAAATTAAAATAATTAATTATTACACGTACGTTTTAACCAATCCAAAAGTATATCAAAACGAGAAATAATAAAATATAGGACGGAGGTTATAAATATAGATTTCCAAAATATATTATTAAACTTCAAAATAATTAATTAAATAAAATACTTTCATAATAAAATATTATTATAAAATACGGGGTGTTACAACCATAACCTAACGGTGACTCGAAAACAACGCAAACACCACACGCTCACGACTCTGTTTTGCAGTCGAATGCACGTATTTGAAACAGACGATCAAAACCACCTTAGACAGTGGTCCTAGACGCTCTACGACGACTCCCTTATGGTTCATACATGACTACCAAACATCCTATATTAAAGATATGTAAAAAAAACGAGACTCTAAACATATATACATGGAGGATTTCGCATGAGAAAACACAAAGGAAAACAGGAATTAACGAAGAAATCAGTGAGCATACCTATTTCCTTGCCCAAACGAACCACCCTCAACCACCCTAGACCACCGTGTGAACCCTTTTCCTTAATCTTGGATGTGGCGGCAGAGGTGTAGGCCTGTGTATGTGTGTTGATTAGGGTTAGAGGTAGGGTTTATGTGAGTTCTTATATGGCGGCCTGAAGGTGTATAACGAGATGTTTGTGTTGTTTGTATTATTTTTGTCGAGATGGGCTGTATAACAAGATGGGCTGTATAAGACACGCACTTCGAGGCCCAATTCCATATCATCAAACACGGGTTATTACTAAACCATGGACTCGACTCCTTACTAACCACACGGGTTATTTTTTTTGTTTTTCCATCTTCGATGCATTGAACAGTTACACCACCCATCACGTATAAATCGTAAGCCAAAGCCCATTACGTATCCCGATAACATAAAATACTAATTCTCGTTCATAAGTCGCAACTTAAAAATTAACAAGTATTTATAAATAACAATTAGCAACGTTTATAAATAACAAGTATTTATAAATAACAATTAGCAACATTTAACAATTTATATATAATTATATGTCATCTTGAAAGATATATAAACAACTCGTTATTATAAACTATGAAAATACGGGTATTACACCTGAACCTACCCCCAACTTCTCTCACCTCCCACGACTACCCTAGTGGTAATCACCAACCCTCGACGTCCCTACAACCACCTGCAAACAGGCGCTAAAACTACCCGTCCTCCTACTCTGTTTTCCCTTGATTTTGCTCATAAACACGACTCTGATAGGGTGATAAAACCACCACCCACGACGGTCTACAGTGGACCACGACAACCCTACCCTGAACCTAAGATGACTACCACACCTCCTGAAACAACTTACGAAAATAAACAGGAAACACACGCTCGTATGTACAACAGATTATGTCTGAAAACATGCGAAGAAAACAGCGGAAAAAGGAAGGAATGGTGATTATACTTACTTGCCCTAGCAAATGAACCACCCTAGAAACCCTTAACCACCGTGCAAAACCCTTCTTCTCAAGCTTTGATGTGGCGGCAGCAGAATGGCAGTGAGGTATTGTGTGTTGATAGGCTAGGGTTATGGTTTTTTTTTAGGTTGTTCATGTGACGGCATAAGGTTAGGGTGAACGTGATATTGAGGGATAGCTGATTTCGGGAATGGGCCTTGGGTGTTTGCACGCATTCCAAGGTCCAGAAGTCAAAAGGTAACCCAGTTTAACTTATTGACTCGTAACCTTGAATTATCGAATACCAACGTTCGAATAACACATATAAAAAAATTAAATATTAAAAATACGTTATCATAAAATACGGAATATTACAGAGTGTTTTGCCACATTACGGACGTTCTTAGGATGTACGACGAGAATCATCCAGCTGTCAGTGGTGCACAAGAGTTGCGCGGTTGGTGGGAGTTTCAGAAGGGTTTTTTACGGATTACTGGGGAAGTCCCCGTGTATTTTAATAACATATGATATAAAATGTCTCTATTTTAATTTTGTGTTCCCTTTTTTTCTAATTGACGATCGGTTGTTGTTTTAGTTCATTTAAATATACTAATATGCACTATTATATAAAATACGTAAGTCATCTAGCATCACTTGTAAATACAAATCAATAAATGGATAAACAAGTCACTCAATAGTGTAACTCTCTATCAAATCACTTTAGTCCAGTCTGACATGTCACGAAATAGTGTAACTCTGAAACATAGATTGTGTAACTCTGAAACATAGAGTGTGTAACTCTATTACATAAAAATAATTAAACAAGTCACGAAATAGTGTAACTTTGAAACATAGGGTGTGTAACTCTATTACATAAAAATGTGTAATTCCGTAATAAGAAACATGTAACTCCTATAAAGTCACATGTGCAACAGTTAGTATATTCTGAACACGTTTATTTAAAGCATGTGGAACTCCAATTCAGCCAACGTGGAACTCCCCAATATTGGTTAGTGGAACTCTATTATATTGGTTGGTGGAACTCCTTATATTGGTTGGTGGAACTCCAAAGAAATTTAAATTGGAACTCAGTAACTGGAACTATTATAAGAAATACGTAAGTCATGTAACATCACTTGTAAAATACAAATCAATAAATGAATAAACAAGTCACGAAATAGTGTAACTCTCTATCATATCACTTGAGTCCACTCTGACATGTAATCACATCACCGTAACTCTGCAACACATAGTGTGTAGCTCTGTTACATAAAATGTGTAATTCCGTTTTAAGAAACATGTAACTCCTCTAGAGTCACATGTGCAACAGTTAGTATATTTTGGATGAAGTGACTTGTAATTCTGAACACGCGTCTTTAAAACATATGTAACTCCATTTCAGCCAACGTGGAACTCCATTTGTTGGTTAGTGGAACTCCAAAGAATTTTATTATGGAACTGTAACTGGAAGTCCATAACAAAATATAACTTATAACATCAGTCATGCAACTCTTCAAGCAAAACGTATGTAATTCCTGTGGGGAATAATACATGTATTCACCCTAAAATTGCAGGATTATAACGAAAAATTACAATGCGATAATGGTCATAAGATAGAAAAACATGAAATAGAATAACAACCTTAAGTCCTTGCGCGAATGGCCTAAGAACAGGAATTAAAGTAAATTCCCTCCTATAACTTGCACCCAAGACTTTGTTTGAGACGATACCGCGTGTGCTAGAAATGCTCTCCAATTGCCTTGCAATATGGGGAGACTTTTTGAGAGGTTTTACAGATGTGAGAGCTAGGTTTTTGGGAAAACTGTTCTCAAAAACCCTAGTTTTCTTTTAGAGAGATTATCAGTCAGTTAAATTGAGTCACCTTACAAAAGGAGAATTCCTCTCCTTATGTATTCACTCGGCCGAATTATGGTAGGGTGAGAGTGGGCTTTCCACTCTTACCTTATTCTAATGCGTGATTCGACCCATTTGCTAAAATATAATTCGCGGGTTTTAATTATAAATCGTATACATGTTATCAGATATTAATGCAGTCGATACATTAATAATGGTCTGATAAAAATACGATAAATTAATATAACTACTTATATTAATGCACGAATTCAATATTTAATTAAATATAACCGTTTATATTTAATTTACGAATTAATCATGTAATCCGTATTAGCTTAAAATTATTTAATCCGTATTAAATAATAAATATCTCAACATTCATTGACTAATTTAATAGTCAATACCTCTGACTAACTGTTTAGTCATTTCCGGCATAAATGTGACTGTATTTTTATACATTCACATCTCTCAAGCGTGTCCTATAGGTGTGACGTATAGGGACCAGTTGATCACCGCCATCCCTGTGACAATATCTAGCAAGCCAACCGTTATCGATAAACGTGGATCAACTGATAATAATACCAAGGTATGCCCTTGTCATCCTTTAAGAGATTTAATAAGTCATTGTACTAACTGTCTAGGACACCAGCCCCAACAATCTCCCACTTGTTCGTACAAGAGTATGTGCAAGGACGTTATCGCACTACATGTGGAGGACACCAGCTCCAACAAACTCCCACTTGTCCGTACAAGTGTAAGTGCGATAACCGATTCTCATATCCTTTTAAAATTTCTCCCACTCAATGTAAGGCAATTTGCAAATCCGCATTCGCAAAGGTCGTATCTTACAATCGATCTGTATCAAGAGTGGTTTCCCCGACTAGAGAGTAAATTAACTGATAAAACGAATCTGTATTCGAGCATGGCCATGAATTTGAGTTACTACTCCTCGAGTGGCCCTGAGAAATGATAAAATCCTGATAAGGGTTTGGATATTTCCCTGAACTCGAATCCTGCAGATGTAAGCGCAGCATGAAATAACCCAGAAAAAAAATCCTCTTGGCCCCTGTTACGGAAGACCGTGGGAAAGAAACCAAAGTTACCCAAAATCTGTCTTAATCTCAAGAGACAGTTGAAAGTCAAAAGACTCGACTCTAAGGAACACTATGGCACGACCTTGCACCCAATGTTATAAAACATTTAGGACTTCATGACGTTGTCACGGGGTGTCCAACGAGATATCTGTATAACTCGCCTTTATGATTGGTCAGTCAACTGTTTGACTTATAGCTCGTTGAACCCACCATCAACCAACGTCACAAAATGATTACCAGAGTTATCAGCTCAAGAGGGTAATCAAGGACTAAAAACGATGTAATGTTAATCAGTTCACTTTTTGGTGTTCAAAATTGGCGTACAATTACACATGAAAAACAAAACATAAAATTATCATAACGATGAGGTAGTAAAAGAGTACACAAGAAAATGAATTATAATATGTATTCATAAAAGAGTACTACAACTCAGGAACACATCTAATTCCCATGGAACTAATGTGCCCTTCATGCTTATCACGTGGTAATGCTTTAGTGAGAGGATCAACTATGTTGTCATCCGTAGCGATCTTATCAATAAATATCTCCTTTTGCTCCACGTAATCTCTGATTAGATGAGCTTTCCGTTGTACATGTCTAGCTTTGTTGTTAGACTTATGCTCCTTAGCTTGGAAGATGGCACCTTTATTGTCACAATAAACGGTGATAGGGTCATTCGAACTAGGCACTACTGATAGTCCTTGTAAGAATTGACGCATCTATATTGATTCCTTAGCTGCTTTCGAAGCGGCATAGTACTCAGACTCAGTTGTAGAATCTGCTGTAACACTTTGTTTAGAACTTTTCCAGCTGACAGCAGCGCCATTAAGAGTAAAAACGAATCCAGACTGAGATTTCGAGTCGTCTTGATCCGTTTGGAAGATAGCATCTGCGTAACCAGTGGCGCAGAGCGTCGAGTCTCCTCCATAAGTCAATCCCCAATCTTTAGTCCTTCGTAGGTACTTAAGAATGTTTTTCACGGCCATCCAGTGTTGTTCACCTTGATGAGCTTGGAATCGAATTGTCATACTCAATGCATATGCAACGTCTGGACGTGTGCATATCATGGCATACATGATCGATCATATAGCCGAAGCATAAGGAATCCGACTCATGCGCTCTTTCTCTTCCAATGTCTTAGCTTCTTGAGACTTGCTCAAGTGAAGCCCAGTAGCCATAGGAAGGAACCCTTTCTTAGAGTTCGTCATGCTGAATCTCTCTAGAATCTTATCTATATAAGACTCCTGACTGAGAGACAACATCCGTCGTGATCTATCCCTGTAGATACGGATGCCCAAAATTCTCTGTGAATCTCCCAGATCTTTCATCTGGAAATGGTTTTTCAACCACGCTTTAACCGAAGAAAGGAGAAGTATGTCATTCCCAATCAAGAGTATGTCATCGATATACAGCACTAGGAAAACAATATTGCTCCCACTCGACTTGATATAGAGACATGGTTCCTCGACTGATCGAATGAAACCATTCTCTTTTATCACTTGGTCGAAGAGATGATTCAAACTCCGTGATGCTTGCTTAAGTCCATAGATGGAACGCTTAAGCTTGCAAACCTTCTTAAGATGTTCCGGATCAATAAAAACCCTCGGGTTGTACCATGTACAACTCTTCCTCCAAATAACCGTTTAAGAAGGCGGTTTTAACATCCATCTGCCAGATTTCATAGTCATGAAATGCGCCGATCGCTAAGATAATCCGAATGGAACGTAGCATGACTACGGGTGTATAGATTTTATCGTAGGGCAACCCTATCACTTGAGTGAAACCTTTAGCAACTAGTCGTGCCTTGTGAATATCTTGTTGTCCTTCCACAGCTTGTTTTATCTTGTAAAGCCATTTGCATTGAAGGGGGCGTACCTTTGTAGGTAGGTCCACAAGATCCTACACGTTGTTCTCATACATGGAGTCCATCTCGAATTGCATGGCTTCTAGCCATAGCTTTGAGTCAGAACTAGTCATGACACCTTTATAGGTTGTGGGTTCATTACCCTCTAGGAGTAAGATGTCATCTACGTCATGTTCCTCGACCATACCAATGTATCTGTCCGGAGGAATAGAGCCTCTTCCCGACCTCCTAGGTTCCTCAGGAATATCTACTACAGCCGAGGTTGAAGGAACTGCTTCCTCCAATGGTTGCTCGGTAGTTGGTTCTTGAACCTCCGATAACTCGAAGGTTCTATTACTCGACTTGTTCTCGAGAAATTCTTTCTCTAAGAACGCCGCACTAGGCGCAACAAAAACACGTTGTTCGGTTGGCGAGTAGAAGTAATAACCAAAAGTTCCTTTTGAATAGCCTATAAAGTATGTCTTGACCGATCGCGGGCAGAGCTTATCCTCGTGTCTCCACTTGACATAAGAATCGCAGCCCCAAACCCGAATAAAGGACAAGTTAGGGACCGTTCCCTTCCACAACTCGTATGAAGTCTTGTCAACAGCTTTAGTCGGACTTCGGTTAAGTATTAGAGCGGCTGACAAAAGAGCATAGCCCCACAATGAATCAGGCACAAGGGTGTGACTCATCATGGATCGAACCATATCAAGCAGAGTTCGATTTCTCCGTTCGGATACACCATTTAATTGTGGTGTTCCAGGTGGAGTCAACTCTAGAACGACGCCACAGTCTTTAAGGTGTTGATCAAACTCGTGAGAGAGATACTCGCTACCACGATTAGATCGTAGTGCTTTAATCATTCTTCCCAGTTGGTTATGTACCCGATTCTGGTATTCTTTGAACTTGTCAAAGGATTCACTTTTATGTTTCATTAAGTAGACGTAGCCATATCTAATCAAATCATCCGTGAAAGTGATGAAGTACCTATAGCCTTCTCGTGCGTTGATCGACATAGGGCCACATACATCCGTATGTATGAGTCCTAATAGGTCGGCAGAGCGCATTCCAACACCTTTGAAGGAAATACGAGCCATCTTAGCGATGACACATGATTCACACCTACCATATGATTCGAAATCAAAGGCCGAGATAGCTCCATTCTGTATGAGCTGTTTTACGCGTTTCTCATTTATATGTCCTATACGGCAGTGCCATATGTAAGTTTGATCTTTGTCTCCAACCTTTAACCTCTTGTTATTCACGTGTAATATTTCGGTGGTTTGATCTAAAACATAAATTCCATTCATGGAAACTGCCTTGCCATATATCATATTCTGTAATGAGAAAATACAGCTATTATTCTCTATTACAAATGAAAAACCGAGTTTGTCAAGTGCAGAAACAAAAATAATGTTTTTGGATAAACTAAGAACATAATAACATTTATACAAAGATAACTCGAATCCACTTGGAAGCTGGATCACGTATATTCCCCTCGAGACTGCAGCAACTCGTGCTCCGTTCCCGACACGCAGGTCAACCTCACCCTTTATGAGGGGGTTTTGTTTCGGAGGCCCTGCACATGATTACACAGATGAGAACCACAACCAGTATCTAGTACCCAAGTTCCGTAACTTGCATGGTCAATCTCAATCACGTGAATAGAAGAAGAAGAAGACATACCAACATGAATAACGCGGCCTGCCTTAATGTCCTCACGGTACACGGGGCACGTGCACCTCCAATGCCCAGTCTTGTGGCAATGGTGGCATTCCATGCTTGTATCCTTGCTCTTTGCTTTACCCTGTGAGTTTCTCGACTCACCGGGCCCACTCTTAGCAAATCTTGACTTTTTGAACTTAGGCTTACCTACCGCTAGGTCGCCTTGAGGTTTAGCTTTCCCTTTACCTTTACTCTTATTGGAGATCATGAGAACATCTTGCTTCACGCTCCCACTTAATTTCAGATCCTTCTCGATCTTTACGAGAAGGGAGTGGAGCTCATGAGGAGTCTTCTTCATATCGTTCATGTAATAGTTGGCCCTAAAGAGGGCGAACCCATCATGAAGCGAATGAAGCATTCGATCAACGATTATGTTCTCACTGATCTTGCAGTTTAGGGCCTCCAGTTTCTCGATATTCTCAATCATGTTGAGAATATGTGGGCTAACAGCTTGGCCCTTCTGGAGTTTCGCTTCAAAGAAGCGATATGTATGCTCATAAGAAACGATTCTCCGAGCTTTCGAGAATTCGTTAGTGAGCTTGGTGAAAATCTTGCTTGCACCATGGGAGATGAAGCGTCTTTGCAAATTGGATTCCATTGCATAGATCAGTTCGTTCTTTATCGCACCCTCTTCCATGACAAAGTCGCTATGAGCGCGAACTTCGTTATCTCTAGCTCCAGTTCCTGGGTGTGCCGGAATAGGCTCAGTCAAGTACTTGAGCTTTCTGTCAGCAATCGCAGCATTCCGTAATGCTGCCTCCCAGTCAGAGAAGTTTGACCCATCATTCCTCATTCTAGTAGACTGATTCATGGAGTCCATGAAGGCTTTAAGCCAGGATTCTCGTGCTATCTTTGCACTTGGCATGGGTCTTCACCAGCCATTTGTTATTTAGCAGTATTAATTTGATCGTGTTCTACACTGAAAAGATGATAAAAACAAAACCATATAAGCAACTCATCGTTGTGATTTAAGTCTATTTTAAATTGAATTAAAACTCGTACACTCATGCATTTATACAATTGATCTCCCTCAAGAATTATATAAACGATCCCAAGACTCAATTTCCGTAAATTGATAAGCCCACAGCTTGGCTAATTCCACCGTTGGAACTCTTGGTCGATAGATTTCCGTAAATCTCATCTTCTAGTCCATTATAGTCGCTAGATAGTATCTAGTGACCTGAGATAAAATAAATCATCTGTTCCCACTTACCCGATGTAGAAGGGGTCATATTATGCCTACCGACGAAGAAGGGATTCACGGGAGTCTGATTTATAAAGACTAGTCTCAATTTTTGGTTATACGAGGAAGACCCCATCATCTTATATTTATCCATTTTAAGTGAACTAATATCTAGCATAGACGTGAATGAATGAAATAAAGTGATGGCTTTATACGTGACACGTGACATCTGTATGTCACAGAAAACTAACGCGTAACCTCTACATGAGTCAGTTTTCAGGCATGTAATAGGTGGTTTGGTTTTAGGCGGAATATGATGCAAGCTATTATCGATGAAAGCATAAAAGAAATGCAATAAACGTAAATAAAAGTCCTAGTGTGGCCTATCCTACCAAAATAAACATTAAAACAACTTGGAATCCACCGTTGGACCCTAGAAGCTTGTCTTGATGTTCCATCTTGGTCTTTGCAGCGGGAGTGAGCATCCGGTCTCCGTCCTTGGTCTTCACAAAATTACTAATTTAAATTACAAATATAATCCTATTTACATTCTAATTTAAATACAAAATTAATTACATGGCAAAAACCAAAACGGAGATACAAGATCTCAAAATTACAAACAAGACCGTGTTCCATCATTACGGTAACACAATCTTCTAAGGCCACACTAAGTTACAACCGTTTGCAAAATTAAATATGTTATAAAAGCATTCATAAGCATTCAACAAGATGATAAATAAAATGCATCAACTAAAATAAAATTCATTCATGACCTAATACTGTTATTATGTTTAATAAATTTTACCAAACCACCTAACGAGATTAAAATTATGTGATTATACCGTTTTAGTCACATAAATCTTAATATAATTATAATCCATTATTTTAAACCGTTTTAAAATAATATGTATCTTACGAGTGTGAACCGTTTAACTAAAGTTAATATACTATTTCCGTATATAGTATATTACTATTGGCCAAGAGAAAATAAAATAAAATTATTTTCGAAAAAAAATCTGCCAGAACAGGGTTTGCTCGATCGATTCACTAAAGTACTCGATCGAGTAACCTTGACAAACTGGGTTTTACTCGATTGAGTAAAACAGGTACTCGATCGAACCCCTAAAATTTCAGGAAACCAAAATTTTCAGAAAAATTAAAATACCTTGAAAACTGCTCGATCGAATTAAAGCGTGGTCGATCGAGGAACAGTGTCAGACGAGATGCTCGATCGAGGAACAATGTCAGACGAGATGCTCGATCGAGCAAAACAGGTACTCGATCGAACACAGAAATTTTCAGAAAACTTAAAATTTTCAGAAAAGAAAATAAACCTGACAGCTGTTCGAACGAATAAAACATGATCGATCGATGAACAGTGTCACTCGATCGAGTACAGCAAGTCTCGATCGAGTACAGCAAGTCTCGATCGAGTGACGGGTTAACGAAGCAGACTACGAACGAGTAGAAATACGCTTGTTCGTAGAATCCAAAGTACTCGATCGAGTCACAAAGTGCTCGATCGAGTGACTGGTTTCTGAAAAACTACTCGATCGAGCCAAAAAGTGCTCGATCGAGTGACGTGATACGTGCCTATTTTATGCATTTTATTTATTCTTTTGGCACGTATTTTCTCATATTTTCGTGACTTTTAGTTGTTATTTCTCCCCAAACGGTTTACTTTGGCATTTTTATGTTTTTAATGTAGGAATACGCGGAAGTGAGCAAAACTGAACTTTATTTGCCTTTTCGGAAGCTGTTTTGAGTAATAATGCGGAGCAAGGATCCGGATTGCACACCCGAGTCTTGAACAAAAGCTGATACGAACAAATTCAAGCTGATACGAACAGAAGCGGTCGACTGACCCATCAGAGAGGTCGACCGACCTAAGCCCAATTCGCGGAAAAGCCCAGCATCGACAGAAGCGGTCGAACGACCCGCAAAAGAGGTCGACCGACCCGGGAGCTGTGTCCGTGTCTTTTGTTCCGTGTTTTACTTACCTAATCTTGTAATTAGAACTTATTTAAGAAGACCGAAACTCTAAAATTAGGTCAAGCAATTAATGTTAGACAAGCATTCCATGTTATTCAAGACTCCATAGTTTAGAAATAGATTTTATTCCAAGTTTTCATCTTTTGTTCTTAATTCCAATTAAGTTGTAAGTTTGCTACAATCAATCTTTCCTTTTTAATTTAATCTTGTTGTTCATCTTATCGTTGTTTCTTAATTCATGTTTTCCCTTTTATTGTCATCTTTAATTATGTTTATTCCTTTGATGTTCTTAGTTATTGTTAGTTTCATAATTAAAAATATGCATAGCTAATTCTTGTGATTATGAATTAGGGGAACCATGGTAAAGACTTGATTTTGATAAGTTTAATGGTTGAATTACCAATCCCCCATTGTTGTTGGTGAACTAATCCTTAGGATTGAAATATTATTAGGATTAGTTTAACAACAACTTTGGGATTGCCCTTGAACGAAAGTTTAGTGCTTTTCTAGGAACCCTAAGACCGTAAGGATTGGGTATAATATTGACCTAAAGGTTTATTCTTTGTTCCTTGGGATTGTGTTATTTGGTTATTTTACCTTTCATTGACTCGTTTTAACCATGGGGGACCAAAGTTCCTAATCTCCTTTTTACCTTGTTTTATTTCCGTTGTTTATTTTGTCCTTTTAGTTATTAGTTTAAATCTCAAATCAAAACCCCCCTTTTTGGTTACTTGTAATAGACTTTAAATTCACAAACATAATTAACCTTGTCTCCTTGTGGTTCGACCCTTGACTTATCCTATCTAAGTTTAAGCTGAGGTTTTATAAATCTTATCTTTGGCACCCCTCAACGACGGGTGTCAAATTTTGGCGCCGTTGCCGAGGAGACGGTATAATTTTGTTTGTTAATTTTTAGTTTATTTTTCTTGTCTTAAGGAACTTAGGTTCCTTATGACCGTTACTTACCTTTTCTTCTAGTTTTGTTTTAGAAGACAGGTTTTTGAGAGGAAGGCTTGAGTACTCTCTTGTTTAGATATGGATTCTATTTATGACCACCTACAGCCAAAGGCTCAAGATTTACCAAAAGGATTCACCTTGCCCACCCCCACCACTGGTCCCTTTGTGCTCTACCCAAATAACATCTTTATGGTGGATGGAGTCAGTTTTCTGGTCTACCCAACGAGGATCCGTTGAAGCATGTTACGACATTCACGGATTATTGCTGTTCCATATGCATACCTGACAGGGTGACTCGAGATGAGGTACTAGCAACGATGATCCTGTTCTCATTAAAAGATGCCGCGCGAGATTGGTACCGTTACCTTGATAAGGCAGCTGAGAAGGTTACGGATTGGACTTCCTTGGCATTGGCTTTCTATAGGAAATACTTTCCCCTTGCAAAACCCGAGGACTTGAGAAGCCAAATCGGTAACTTTCAACAAGGGCCTGATGAAGGATTTTTTGAAGCATGAGATCGGTTCAAGAGATTGGTCCGTTCTATCCCTCACCATAACTTTCAACAATGGTACTTATGTAACTAATTTTATAACGCCCTTTACGATGATTATAAGATGATTCTTGATGCGGCCGCCAATGGGAAATTCCAGAATAACACCAACCATATGAAGGGTTGGGAAACCATTGAAGACATGGCGGTGCATAGGGCTACCTTTAAGAGTTCACGTGGGAATTCGCGAAGGCTGAATGTGGAGATGAATAGAGTGATGGCTCTTGAGACAACCGTTGAAGCCCGTTTTGAAAAGCTTGAGGCAACCCAGCTGAAGCTTGAAAGTGCGAACCTAGTTACTACGGTTGACAGCACGGGTGAGATTGAGAAATTGAGAGCTCTTGTTAATGTTCTAACAAAACAGGTCATAGAGATGGGAAAGGCTCAAATTGCCTCCACAAAGGTTTTTGAAGAACACTTGATAAACATAGCCAACCAAACAACTAGCTCCCCAGCTAGTTGTGACGGACCCATGGAGACGTTGAACGCCATAAATCTTAGGAGTGGTCGTGTTTGTGAAGGATCAGCCCAAAAAGATAATTCTGCCGAAGTTCAACACAAAGAAACTGATCCCGTCAACAGGTCAGGAGGTCGACCGACCCCTACTGTAGGTCGACCGACCTCGATCCCTGACGTGAGATCAATTTCCGGAGAACAAAAAATTTCCGAAGATACAGAGTCTGGTCGACCGACCCCTACTGTAGGTCGACCGACCAGCGTTCCTGAGCAGAATGAAGTTTTAACCCCTGGAATCGCTGGATTCCTCCTTCATTCAAGGCCTCACCGAGATATTACAACTGAAAAAGCCAAAGGTTGCTGATCCTATGGCTAATGTCACCGCTCCTTATCCCGAAAGACTGAAAAATTCAAAAGAGGATCGGAAATTCGGTAAGTTTTTGGAGATGGTGAAGAATCTTGAGGTAACCATCCCTTTTACTGATTTAATTACCCAGGTACCTTCTTATGCTAAATTCATGGAAGATATTTTGAGTCGTAAGAGGAATTTTCAGGACGACGGTGTTGTTTCTTTTGTGGAAGAATGTTATGTTCTTTCACAAAATAATATAGCACCCAAGTTAAAGGACCCAGGTAGCTTTTCTATCCCTTGTACCATAGGTAATCATGTTATAGGGAAAGCCCTTTGTGATCTAGGGGCTAGTGTAAGTGTTATACCTTATTCTGTATGTGAAAGACTTGGTTTAGGTAGACTTAAAGTCACCAATATTACCCTACAGATGGCTGATAGATCAACCCAAAGACCACTAGGGGTCTTGGAGGATGTCCCAGTAAAAGTGGGAAAGTTCTTTATTCCTGTTGATTTCGTTGTTTTAGACATTGCTGAGGATAGTCAAATACCTATTATTTTAGGTAGACCATTTTTACACACAGCTGGGGCTGTAATAGATGTCAAACGCGGGATCATTACTCTAGAGATTGGAGATGACACTATCGAGTTTAGTCTTGCCCATAAGGCAACTATTCCTACTGATGATACTTGTTGCTCCATTGATATTATAGACAGGAATGTTATCCTTAATTGGAGGGAATCCTTGACCAAGGATCCCTTAGATGGTCTGACAGTTTTGGATAAGTGTGCAGGTAATCCAGCTGAGGATGCTGAAGAGCTGGATGAGATAGAAGAAGAGGAAGAGGAGTATGAGTTCACTGAAGAAGAGAATGAGAAGCTCATGAGCCTGGCTAATGCGAATCTGGTACACATGTGCTACTCTATTAGTACTGATTCTGTTCAGGCCGTTGAGGTAAAGGTACCAGAGCGTAAGCCACTTCCTCCTAATCTTAAGTATGTTTTCTTAGATGATACTGAAAAGTACCCTGCAATTGTTAGTTCTAAACTTAATTCTGACCAACTTTCTGCCTTAATGACTGTTCTCAAAAAGAATAGGAAAGCTCTAGGTTATTCCTTGGATGATATTAAGGGCATAAGCCCTGATGTTTGCATGCATAGAATAGAGTTAGAAGAAGGACATAAGCCTTATCGACAGGGACAGCGTAAGTTGAACCCTAAGATGCAGGATGTAGTTATGGCTGAGGTAATGAAACTTCTTGATGCAGGTATTATCTATTCAGTTGGCAACTCTAAGTGGGTTAGCCCAGTTCAGGTGGTTCCTAAGAAAGGAGGAACCACAGTGGTTAAGAATGATAAAAATGAGTTAATACCAACTAGAGTTGTAACTGGGTGGCGGATGTGCATTGACTATAGACAATTAAATGCCGCCACCAAGAAAGACCATTTCCCCCTTCCTTTCGTTAACCAAATGACTAAAAGACTGGCTTCTAATAAATTCTTCTGTTTTCTAGATGGTTATTCAGGTTTTTTCCAGATTCCCATCCATCCTGATGATCAGAGTAAGACTACTTTTACATGTCCACAGTGTGTTTTTGCTTATCGCAGGATGCCTTTTGGGTTATGCAATGCTCCTGCTACCTTTCAAAGGTGTATGATGGGTATCTTTTCTGACTTTATAGAAAACATTATGGAGGTATTTATGGATGATTTCTCTGTTTATGGTAATGCTTTTGATCAATGCTTAGCTAATCTTGATAAAGTCCTGCAGCGATGTATTGATGTGAACCTTGTCTTAAACTGGGAAAAGTGTCAGTTTATGGTTACTGAAGGGGTGGTGTTAGGGCATCTAATTTCTGATAAAGGTATACATGTAGACAAAGCAAAGGTGCAAGTCATTGAGCAATTGCCCCTCCTATTAATGTTAAGGGGGTGAGGAGTTTCTTAGGACACGCAGGTTTTTACAGGCGTTTCATTAAGGACTTCTCTAAGATTGCTAAACCACTTACATAGTTGCTTCTTAAAGATGTCATCTTTGATTTTACTGATGAGTGCCTCTCAGCTTTTAACAGGTTGAAGGAAGCTTTGATCTCAGCACCAATCATTCAGCCACCAGATTGGGATCTCCCATTTGAGATCATGTGCGATGCTAGTGACTACGCTGTAGGTGTTGTGCTAGGTCAAAGGAAGAACAAGGCTCTTAATGCTATCTACTATGCGAGCCGCACCCTAGATGAGACTCAAGTCAACTATTTCACTACTGAGATGGAAATGCTAGCTGTAATCTTTGCCTTAGAAAAATTCAGGTCCTATTTAGTAGGTAATAAGGTAATTGTTTACACTGACCATGCAGCTTTAAAAGGTCTTTTTCAGAAGAAGGATTCAAAGCCAAGGCTTTTAAGGTGGATACTCCTTCTCCAAGAGTTTGACATTGAGATTAGGGACAAGAAAGGCGCGGAAAACGTGGTAGCTGACCACCTATCTCGCCTACAACTGACTGATGGGGAAGATTTTTTACCTATTGATGATTCATTTCCTGATGAGAGCTTATTTATCACTAATAGTTCAGGTTCTTATCCCCCTCCTTGGTATGCTGATTTTGCTAATTTTGCTGTCACAGGTAAAATCCCTCCTGAGTTGTCATAGCAACAAAAGAAGAGATTTATGTTCGATGCAAAACAGTATTTTTGGGATGACTCTTATGTATTTAAAGAATGCGGAGATGGACTCATCCGGAGATGTGTTCCCCAATGGGAGGTGAAAGACATTCTGGAAGCATGTCACTCTTCTGCATATGGTGGTCACCACGGTCCATCTAGGACCGTGGCCAAGGTATTACAGTCTGGTTTTTATTGACCTACTTTGCATGCTGACTGTAGGAGTTTCGTAGGTAACTGTGATGCTTGTCAAAGAGCTGGGAATGTCTCAAAAAGACATGAGATGCCGCAGGTTGGTATTTTAGAGGTAGAGATTTTTAATGTCTGGGGCATTGATTATCAAGGACCTTTTCCTAGTAGTCAAGGTAACAGGTATATTCTTGTGGCTGTTGATTACGTGTCTAAGTGGGTGGAAGATATTGCTACCCCCCATTGTGATGCAAAGGCTGTTATTAAGATGTTTAAAAAAATCATATTTCCTCGTTTTGGTGTCCCTAGGGCTGTCATAAGTGATGGAGGTATGCATGTTAAGGAGAAACGCTTAGGGGACTTGTTAAATAAATTCGGTGTCCAACACCGTAGGGGTTTAGCTTATCACCCTCAGACTAGTGGTCAATTTGAGATCTCTAATAGGGAACTCAAGGAGACCCTAGCCAAAGTAGTTTCTAAGTCTAGGAAAGACTGGAGTCTAAAACTTGATGATTTTTTATGGGCCCATAGAACCGCGTTCAAAACCCCAATAGGAATGTCACCATTCCGATTGATTTATGGTAAAACTTGTCATTTACCAGTAGAGTTAGAACGTAAGTCTTGGTGGGCTATATGTGATCTTAATTTAGACCCTAATCTTTCCCGTGAGAAACGTTTGTTGCAGCTCAATGAGTTAGAAGAATTCAGGTTGTTAGCTTATGACAATGCCAGGATTTACAAAGAGAAAACAAAGCGCTGACACGACAAGAAAATCATTAGGCGTGATTTTCAGGTAGGTGATAGGGTGTTGCTTTTTAACGCTCGTATTCGTCTTTTCCCTGGTAAGCTGAAATCCAGGTGGAGCGGACCCTACACCATCACAGCTGTCTCAAAATTCGGGTCGATAGAGTTAGAAACCTCATCTGGTGAGAGGTTCAAAGTCAATGGCCAGTATGTGAAGCATTTCCGAGGAGAAAATGAATTTGTCGGTAAGGTTGAAGTTTCTTACTTTGACCCTTTTTAGGATGCTTCTTGATAGGTAAAAAGGTCGTGCGGGACCTCTTAAACCAGCGCTACACGGGAGGCAACCCGTGCACTAGCTTAAGTTTACGTTTTTTTTTTCCGTTGCTTTTTAACGCTCGTATTCGTCTTTTCCCTGGTAAGCTGAAATCCAGGTGGAGCGGACCCTACACCATCACAGCTGTCTCAAAATTCGGGTTGATAGATTTAGAAACCTCATCTGGTGAGAGGTTCAAAGTCAATGGCCAGTATGTGAAGCACTTCCGAGGAGAAAATGAATTTGTCGGAAAATAGGAGAATTCGTCAATACAGCAGTCGACCGACCCAATTACGAGGTCGACCGACCTTCTGGCAGCTTTAAATGCATTCTGACAGGTTAAGTAAAATTGACAGAACAGGTTTGCAGGACGGAGGTCGACCGACCCATAATTTCGGTCGACCGACCGCGGTTTTTTTTTTCGTCCGTTTTTTTTTAGAGTAAGAATCACGGTTGTTGTGTGTTTTGAAAATACAATTATCACCCTCATTTGCTCACACTTTCTGCACCCCTCTTTCTCTCTTAAAAACCCTAAAAACCCACCTTCTTCATCCTTCACTCATTTCCTTGCTTTCTTTCAATCTCCTCCATTCAAGGTATGTGTTCTTAGTTTTTTATCTCTCTTTTTCGTTTCCTAGCATCTTAATTCCGTTCTTGGTAGTTTTAGTTTGTCTTTTTGAGTCTATTTTTGCTCTTAATTTCGTCTTCATGCTTGTTTGAGTGTTTCTCTTTTAGTTTTCTTCTTCCTTTAGGTTCTATAATCTCAGATCTGTAATTTGTGTGTGATTTCGTGCTGTTAGGGTTAGTATAATTCTTCCTTTCAATTTTTTCGCACGATTTCAGTCCCGAAATTCTGATTCTGACACTGTTCACGGTCGACCGACCCAAAACGGAGGTCGGCCGACCAAACTTTTATTTTCTTGAGTTTCAATTTTACAGATTCTGGCATTTTTTCTGATAGTTGGTCGACCGACCTGGGTTTGCGGTCGGCCGACCTGTTGTGCTACAGGAACTTTGATTCTACTCGCGAAAGTGGTCGACCGACTTCTCTGTGAGGTCGGCCGACCCATGTTTGTTACAAAAGTTTCTGTTTTGCACTTTCGTTCCTATATTTGTTAGAAAAATGTTTCAATATTTGCACAAGACTAAAATCTTCTTGAACTTTTCAGATTTACAAATGTCTAGCCGTGGACAAGGCGGAAAGCGCTCCCGCACTTCCGGTGCAAGCACCTCACGGGGCCGTGTTCCTAGGTCAAGAGGATTGACGGTGCAAGACACGGATAGTCTACCAAACTATCCGTAAATCATCTTCAACACTCCGGCTCAAAAAGCCCGGTTCCTCCATCTCTTCGCTTATTGCTTAGTAGTGGTAACCCGGTTCCTCTGTGTTCCGACCTTGCAAGCCTTAGGATGTCATGAGGAGGTGGTGTCTTTGCTCAATGGGACGGGTTTCTCAGGACTTGTCACTATGGATGAGTTCACCTATTCCCTTCTTACCCTTGAGTTCTTTTCTTCCTTTACTTTTGATATTCAAGCATATAACCCCGGCTATGATAACGTTTGCATTTCTTTTCGTTTGTTCAATGAAACATTTTCTTTAACTTTAAATCAATTTGCTCAGTTTCTAGGCTTATCTTCTACGGGTCTTACGGGCGACCCCATTGGGTCATATAATGATATGTGGTCCTGTCTTTCTGATTCCAGCGATGGGAAGAAGAAAAACAGTACCGTTCACCTACCCGCCCCCCGTTATTATTTGCGTCTGTTGGCCAACACTGTTTTTGGCCGTAAAGAGTCTCAAAATGTTAACAACATTGAGCTCTCCATTTTGTCTGGTTATCTTAACATCAGACGTACGGGTCAGCAGTTTTATAACACTGCATTTTTGGTCGCCTCTCACCTTATGTCGGTGGCGAGGGAACTTCCTTGACTACTATTGTTTGTGGTGGGCTAGTCACTCGATTAGCCCGCTCTCTTGTCCCTCAGTTCCCTCGCTATGAGGATGCGATTGACACTCTCTCCCGGTTCATGGACATGACTTACGTCAGGTCCGTGCGTTGGGTGAACAGGAGGAATTATTGGAAGGTAGACACCTACCTTAGTGATCGCGTCCCCATCACCGCGGCTCCCCCAATGTTACCCCTTTTTACTGTTGTAGGGGAGCCCAGACCACTACTCCCGTCTTACTGCCTCCCACTTAGAGGAGGCACCTCTAGAGGCAACAGGGTCCCTGCTCCCGGTACCCACTATGATGCACCTGGTTTACTAATGCTCCTAATGTTCATGTTCCTCCTTTTGTTGATGACAGATCTCTACCACACATGGTAGCGGACCTTTGCAGACAGTTCAACCAAAAACAGTTGAACGATAGTCTTTGCCAATACCCGGTTTACAGGGAGTATGCCACTCAGGGTAGGATCCCTACCGGCCCATGGACTCACCCCACCTGGTACACACCTCTCGCAGGCGGTCGTGTCCACGGTGAAGCTTCAGGCTCTGCCTCGGGAACAGGCATAGGGTCTGAAGAGGAGGACGAGGAGGAGGAAGGAGGAGAGGACTCTGAACTGGATTTCGACTTAGAGGGCTAGGGACATGCTTGACCTTACCCTCTTTGGGGTTTGGTTTGGGGAGGTCCCCATTCTTTGGTTCGGTTTGGGGAGGTCCCCATTTTTTTTGTAAGTAGTTTTTTCTTTTAGATTTCCAGTTTTCCTCTCCTTCCTCCTTAGACTCTTTTTGTAATTTCTAGTCTTTTTCCTTTTCCTTTCTTTGTTTGTTTCTTTTCTGCCTACCCCCATCCCCATGCTGTGGTTGTATGCTGATGAGCACAATGGGGGCATTGTGCGTTTTGGTTTGGGGAGGGTGTTTGCATACTCCTTTGTGAGTATGCAATCGTCTTTGTGTCTTTTGTTTTTCATTCCTTTAGGTGTTTTTCTTATTTTCGTTTTCTTCTGTCGCGTGTTCTTCCCTGTCGCGCGTTCTTCTCTGTCTTAAGTTTTTAGGTCGAGTCGGAACGGACGAATACGATTTATGCCTCACATATCACTTATTGCCTTGCCTTGCATTTTTCAAAAAAATTTCAAGCTAGTAGGTTTGTGACATTCATGACCGATTTCATGTAGGTTTGTGAGTAGTTTCTCCTCTTGAGGCATGTCATATCAATGTGCATAAGCATGAATCTTGTTTACTTAATACCTATATGCATTCGGATTTGTGGTTTGTTGACACATGTGGTAGAGGTCCCTCTTTCTCATTTTACCCATAATCCTCACATAGCCAAATTGAATCTTTTAACCCATTTGCTACATCCTAAAAAAATTGCCTACCCTAGCCGAGCTAGTAATATAGTGATGGGACTGTTTTGGCCATCCATTGGTTTGTGCTTCATTGTTAAATATTGATTTTGTGAGAATGGTAGAAAGGAGAAAAAGAAAAGAAAAAGATACGAAAAAAATAATAAGGAATCAAATGAAAAAGAAAGAAAGAAAGAAAAAAAAAACGAGTCTGCTTGTTTTCAAGGGTGGTCGGTCGACCTGCATTCTGGGTCGGTCGACCACGACCATTGAGCAGGCTGTTTCTGAAAAAAAAAGGGGGGAAAAGGAAGAAAGAAGAAAAAAGAGAAGGAAAAATTGGAAAAGTTGTGAATTTTGCTCCCTAATGTTTGAGCATTGGCATGTATGGAAAGTAATAGAAGTGATTTTATAGTATGGATAGACGGTTGTTAGCTCGGTTTAACCCCTCTTCCCATAACTTATTTTAACCCCTTCTTACCTTTAGCCTCACAACCCTAAAATTGCCTCGGCATGTGTCATGGTTATCTAGTGTAGGAATGCATATGTACGGTTGTAGAGATTTTATTCATGTTAGATTGCAGGCATGTTCTTACGGGTCGCAGATAGGTGAGAGTCTTTACTTTTATTTATCTTCTTATCTTTCACATATACATCTGACCCTTTGCTTTCATGAGTGTCTCGAGCGTACCGCGAGAGTCCAATTAGAATGAGTCTTGCAAGGTTGAAAATTTAGCATGCTTTTCTACATGTCCAATTCGTTCTGCTCTTGACATTATGCTTGATTATATTTGAAGGTTGCATTAAATTGGTTAGGCATAGTGTTGTGTTTGGTTGTAAAAAGTGTGAAATCCGTTCCATTAAAAGTTTCTCTTTTCTTTTCAGTCTTAGTGCTTGCTTGAGGACAAGCAAGGTTTGGTTTGGGGAGTTTGATACGTGCCTATTTTATGCATTTTATTTATTCTTTTGGCACGTATTTTCTCATATTTTCGTGACTTTTAGTTGCTATTTCTCCCGAAACGGTTTACTTTGGCATTTCTATGTTTTAAATGTAGGAATACGCGGAAGTGAGCAAAACTGAACTTTATTTGCCTTTTCGGAAGCTGTTTTGAGTAATAATGCGGAGCAAGGATCCGGATTGCACACCCGAGTCTTGAACAGAAGCTGATACGAACAAATTCAAGCTGATACGAACAGAAGCGGTCGACCGACCCATCAGAGAGGTCGACCGACCTAAGCACAATTCGCGGAAAAGCCCAGCATCGACAGAAGCGGTCGACCGACCCGCAAAAGAGGTCGACCGACCCAGGAGCTATGTCCGCGTCTTTTGTTCCGTGTTTTACTTACATAATCTTGTAATTAGAACTTATTTAAGAAGACCTAAAGTCTAAAATTAGGTCAAGCAATTAATGTTAGACAAGCATTCCATGTTATTCAAGACTCCATAGTTTAGAAAGAGATTTTATTCCAAGTTTTCATCTTTTGTTCTTAATTCCAATTAAGTTGTAAGTTTGCTACAATCAATCTTTCCTTTTTAATTTAATCTTTTTGTTCATCTTATCGTTGTTTCTTAATTCATGTTTTCCCTTTTATTGTCATCTTTAATTATGTTAATTCCTTTGATGTTCTTAGTTATTGTTAGTTTCATAATTAAAAATATGCATAGCTAATTCTTGTGATTAGGAATTAGGGGAACCATGGTAAAGACTTGATTTTGATAAGTTTAATGGTTGAATTACCAATCCCCCATTGTTGTTGGTGAACTAATCCTTAGGATTGAAAGATTATTGGGATTAGTTTAACAATAACTTTGGATTGCCATATGAACGAAAGTTTAGTGCTTTTCTAGGAACCCTAAGACCGTAAGGATTGGGTACAATATTGACCTAAAGGTTTATTCTTTGTTCCTTGGGATTGTGTTATTTGGTTATTTTACCTTTCATTGACTTGTTTTAACCATGGGAAACCAAAGTTTCTAATCTCCTTTTTACCTTATTTTATTTCTCTTGTTTATTTTGTCCTTCTAGTTATTAGTTTAAATCTCAAATCAACCTCCCCTTTTTGGTTACTTGTAATAGACTTTAAATTCGCAAACATAATTAACCTTGTCTCCTTGTGGTTCGACCCTTGACTTATCCTATCCAAGTTTAAGCTGAGGTTTTATAAATCTTATCTTTGGCACCCCTCAACGACGGGTGTCAAATTTTGGCACCGTTGCCGGGGAGACGGTATAATTTTGTTTGTTAATTTTTAGTTTATTTTTCTTGTCTTAAGGAACTTAGGTTCCTTAAGACCGTTACTTACCTTTTCTTCTAGTTTTGTTTTAGAAGACAGGTTTTTGAGAGGAAGGCTTGAGTACTCTCTTGTTTAGATATGGATTCTATTTATGACCACCTACAGCCAAAGGCTCAAGATTTACCAAAAGGATTCACCTTGCCCACCCCCACCACTGGCTCCTTTGTGCTCCACCCAAACAACATCTTTATGGTGGAACGGAGTCAGTTTTCTGGTCTACCCAACGAGGATCCGTTGAAGCATGTTACGACATTCACGGATTATTGTTGTTCCATATGCATACCTGACGGGGTGACTCGAGATGAGGTACTGGCAACGATGATCCTGTTCTCATTAAAAGATGCCGCGCGAGATTGGTACCGTTACCTTGATAGGGCAGCTGAGAAGGTTACGGATTGGACTTCCTTGGCATTGGCTTTCTATAGGAAATACTTTCCCCTTGCAAAACCCGAGGACTTGAGAAGCCAAATCGCTAACTTTCAACAAGGGCCTGATGAAGGATTTTGTGAAGCATGAGATCGGTTCAAGAGATTGGTCCGTTCTATCCCTCACCATAACTTTTAACAATGGTACTTATGTAACCAATTTTACAACGCCCTTTACGATGATTATAAGATGATTCTTGATGCGGCCGCCAATGGGAAATTCCAGAATAACACCAACCATATGAAGGGTTGGGAAACCATTGAAGACATGGCGGTGCATAGGGCTACCTTTAAGAGTTCACGTGGGAATTCGCGAAGGCTGAATGTGGAGATGAATAGAGTGATGGCTCTTGAGACAACCTTAAGTCCTTGCGCGAATGGTGTAACATCCCAATATTTCGGTCTTGGAAGTTTGAAGATTTTAAGCTAAATTTCGAAAATAATTTATATTTCGTAATTTTGTAATTTCATTTATTTAACTAATTAATTTATGTGGAAATATTTTAATTGAGTTTTAAATGAGATTTTATTTAATTTCGTAAATTATGTCTTAACAATTTAATTTTTATGGTCCGGATATATTTATGTCGTCTTGAGTTTATTGTGACCTTAAATCGTTAAATATAGCTTAGACCGTCTTAAAACTCGTCTCATGGGCCTAACTTGTAATTGGGTCCCTTTCCTCATCTTTTTCTTCACAAAAACTCTCTCACAAACCCTAACCTCCTCCTTCTCTACTCATTTTTTCAGATTTGAGAACATAAAACAATCTTAAAATGCTCATAAAACCTTCGTTACTTATCCGATTGAGACGATTTTCGCGCCTATTTCTTCCTCTCACCGTCCTCCATCTTTCTAGGTAAGAATTTCCCCAAAATACTTTCGTCTTACCTGATGGACGTGGCTTTTAGTGCACGTTTTTCGGGACTTACGTTTTTGTTGGTGTTTCTAGTTGTGGGCTTGGTCGATTGGAGTAGCTTGGAAGCGATTCTTGGTGGTTTTGTGAAGCTAAAAGGTGACGATAATGAGAAAAGCTCGGCCTTTGTCTTAAATTAATTGGACATGTGATTTTCTTGTTATTTATGTGAAATTATGTGGGCTTTATGTTTAATAGTTTATAGGTAATTTATATCCGTCACATATTCATGTTATTCAACTCAAAATGTGGTTAATTGCTGCTGCGTCTTATTTCTTCTATTTCTCGCTGATTCTGAGTTGCTCTGTGTTCTATTTGTTGTTGTTGATTGCACTGTTATTACCTTGTTGCTGTCCGTTTGTTGCTGTGTATTATTGTCACTCCTGTCATTGCTATGTTCCTGCACCCAACTACTGCACTCCTAATGCTACTGTTTTGTTGTTACTTTTCTTTATTGTGCTTTCCGTTGAATCACAATACTGACTTAAATAGTAGCTAACTTGATGTTTAATAGTTAGTAGAGTATTCGAAACTACTACTGTGTTGGGTCGCCATTTCCGTTGAATTAATATGCTGATAATGAATTAGTGGCGTGACTTATAAAATGTGGCTGTTACTTCAAATCACCGTACGTACTACTTTTGGCTTAATAATATTATTATTATTTTATTATTATTTTACGTACGTGCTACTCTACTTGCTTGAATTAATTAATTTACGTACGTTCTTGCTAGCTTGTTTACTTTTAAATATTATACTTACAAATCGTTACGAATTAGTAATGGGTTACGTTTTATTTTAAGAAGCATGTCTAAATAATTAATTAGTTAATCGGTTTCCCGATTAATTAAAATACGACTTGTTATATTAATTTCTCACATGTTAATTTTATATAGAAAATATGAGGATATAATATGAAATGTTAAATTAGTTTTTGTTACTCTTTTTCCAAATGAACTATATATTTAATTTACGATTCTTTTGTTATTTTATATGCGTAATGATTTCCGTAAAGAATATACGTTATATAATATGAATTGTATGCTTGCTTGAAGTCCCAAGAAATTGGGCGGCGCTTATGTCGGGTTCGGTAATGGATTTGAGGATGAAAGAACCCCCGGTCGGGCAACCGGAAGGGAAATCGGCTCTCGCCTCAAATTAGTTCCCGAAGCCGGCTAAGTCTTACATGGATGTTTAGAGATGAGATATATACGAAATGATTGTCATTCGAGTTTGAGTTATTGTACATCTTTGAGATGACATTTTGTGATTTGTGTAAACCTGTTGTGCGCTGCTATAGTACTCGAGTTCTCACTTGACTGCATTGTGTAGCTGGTTGGCCGTAGTGACTTGGTCTCACAGTCAGGTCTTAGATTGTCTACCCGTCTTCGGGCATATCTCGTTCCTAGCTAGTTCGGGTTTTGGGGGTGCCTTGTGCACTTGTCGAATCGGGGATCGTGACTTGTTTGCGCTCCGAGAATCTGGCCAGGTTTAGACTAGGACAGTCATTTGATGTCGTCCTACCAGGGGGTTGTATAGTCTGAGATTGGGGATGTCGTAGTTTATAGACGAGTCGATTGTCGGCCTGCTCATAGTAGTAAGAGTCGAGTCGCTTGGTTGACCTATCTCTTGTTTGTAGAGTCACTTGGTTGGCCTATAGTTGTTAGAGTCGAGTCACTTGGATGAGCTATCTCTTGTTTGTAGAGTCACTTGGTTGGCCTATAGTTATTGGAGTCGAGTCACTAGGTGACCTATCTCTTGTTGATATAATTGGATGTTGAGCATGCTTCAGTTTGTGTACAAGAATGTTTTATACTTGGTTATCTTAGTATTGCTTGTCCAAGGCATTGGACGACTCTTAGTCTAGTTTCGTAAATGGTTTGGATTGAAAGACCCCCCGGCCGGGCAACCGGAAGGGAAACCGGCTCTCCTTCCAAATAGTTTCCGAAGTTGGTTGAGAGCCTTTGCATAGTATTGCATGATGTTATGAAAGATGATATATTGTTGTATATGCTTCACATGTTATAAATGTCGGAGTATGTTGGATGTTTTACGTGTTACATGTTATTGACAATAGGTGGCTAGGAGCACTCTAGTCACTCCCTACTGACTGTGGCGCACATGTTGTATGTGTGTAGGTACATGAGGCTGTTCTGCGGGGGTTACGTTGAGGCTAGCGAGCGATGATCCTTCATCGTTGACTTTTACCTATTCGTTAGCTAGACCTTAGACTTACGTTTCAGTATTTGTGCCTGTAGGGATATGCTATCCTGGGCTGTTTTGTATGGCACTTATATACTTGTTTATGTTTCTCTTCTTCCGCATGTTTTATATTGTTAAGACACCTCGCATGTTTTAGTTATCTCCTCAAAAGTTTTAATTCCGCTGCATTTTTGGCATGTTTTGTATGTTTACTTTTACGCTTTCGCGAGGGGTTTTACAGTTGGCCTAAGAACAGGAATTAAAGTAAATTCCCTCCTATAATTGCACCCAAGACTTTGTCTGAGACGATACCGCGTGTGCTAGAAATGCTCTCCAATTGCGTTGCAATATGGGGACAGTTTTTGAGAGGTTTTACAGATGTGAGTTCTAGGTTTTTGGGATAACTGTTCTCAAAAATCCTAGTTTTCTTTTAGAGAGATTATCAGTCAGTTAAATTGAGTCACCTTACAAAAGGAGAATTCTTCTCCTTTTGTATTCACTCGGCCGAATTAGGGTAGAGTGAGAGTGGGCTTTCCACTCTTACCTTATTCTAATGCGTGATTCGACCCATTTGCTAAAATATAATTCGCGGGTTTTAATTATAAATCGTATACATGTTATCAGATATTAATGCAGTCGATACATTAATAATGGTCTGATAAAAATACGATAAATTAATATAACTGCTTATATTAATGCACGAATTCAATATTTAATTAAATATAACCGTTTATATTTAATTTACGAATTAATCATGTAATCCATATTTGCTTAAAATTATTTAATCCGTATTAAATAATAATTATCTCAACATTCATTGACTAATTTAATAGTCAATATCTCTGACTAACTGTTTAGTCATTTCCAGCATAAATGTGACTGTATTTCCATACCTTCACATCTCTCAAACGTGTCCTATTGGTGTGACGTATAGGGACCAGTTGATCACCGCCATTCGTATGACAATAACGTCAAACTTATCTAGCAAACCAACCGTTATCGATAAACGTGGATCAACTGATAATAATACCAAGGTATGCCCTTGTGATCCTTTAAGAGATTTAATAAGTCATTGTACTAACTGTCAAGGACACCATCCCCAACAATCTCCCACTTGTCTGTACAAGGGTATGTGCAATGACGTTATCGCACTACATGTGGAGGACACCAGCTCCAACAATTCCATATATAGCGACTGTGAAACTCCTGTACAACTAATGTGTAACTCTTACCATTTTATGCAACAGTTGGTACTGTGGATCTCAAATTGTTAACACGTTTGGAACTCTGTCAAACTCTATCTGTAACTCTCTTTTTACGAGTGTGGAATTCCAGTAATTGATTTTGTGGAACTCCACAATATATTGTGGAACTAACTGGAACTCCATTTCAAAAACGTTGGAAGTCTTTATGCATATGTTTTGTAACTCCGGTCTATGAATAGATGTAACTGTTCTATCATGTAATATGCAACTTCAATTTAACAGAAGTATAATTAACACACCATCTAGTCTGATTCACTTTCTTCCTCTTCTTCTTCCTGCGATTCTTCACTGTCTGAGGATGTGTCGGCGGTTGGGGGAGGGCGTTCTGCAAACGGATTTGGGCAGTTTCGTTTGTCATGGTGGGCCATTTGCTTGCAATTATTGCACATGCGCTTAGGTTTTGAGCACTTTTCAACAGCTTTCGATCTCGAGGATGTAATTCTTTTCCCGCTCCCCTTGTTTTTGGCTTGATGTGGTGGCAATATCGTGGTCACCTCGTTGGCCGTGCAGCCAAGTAACTGCTCGATTTCTTGCTGCTTCGTCTGTTCAATCCCTAATGGCGATATCTTTACCCTAAAATCGTGAATTAATTTGGTCAAGTTCTCGATATCAGCTTTGTCTCGTCCCTGCAATATTCCAATTGTCTCATGGACCTCAGACCACAATCTTGTCATCTCGATTTGTCTAGCATCAGTTACGTCCATTGAACTACAATCATGTCTGACTGCGTCCTTTATCCATCTTTGAGACACATACTCCAACGGTATTGATTTCACGCCGTTGCTTGAGTAAATCCAAATGATGTGCCAACATATGATCCCAATGCTTTCGAACATGTTGCAAGTGCATGTAGAATCGAGCGTAGCTGTACAACCAGTAGTAAAAACACAAGTCAGAGGGACTAATAATATCATATGTTTCCAGTGGGGGAGTCACATAAGTACTGCACAGAAGTTACACACTCCGTGTTGCAGAGTTTCACTAATAGAGTTACATCAGTCATATTTCGGAGTTACACAATCCCTCCTACAGAGATACATATGTACTGCACAGGAGTTACACACTCCCTGTTGTAGAGTCACATATGTGTTGCACAGGAGTTTCACACTCCCTGTTGCAGAGTTTCACTAATAGAGTTACATTATATACATATTTCGGAGTTACACAACCCTATATGTTAATTGTACATAGGGTTCCACATGACAAAAGTAAATTGAATAAGAACAGGAAATACCTCCTTTAAAGTGAACGTCAAAATTTTTCCCTCTTCCGCTATCCCTGACCAATGTTATGTCTCCTCCATCCCTCTCGATAAACCCCCTTTCACTAAGATCATTCATTGATTGTTTTACCTCCTCTTGGAACACCTCAAACATCGCATGCGTGTAAAGCCGCTCCCCGTGCTGTTCCAGCGGAGAAGAAGTAATCAATTTTGTCGACGTATGTCTGTTGTCATTATCACATTTTTTCTGACTATATCTCTGGTGGTCTATAGCACTTGTGAAGCGCAACCAGAATTCGACCAACGTTCCGTACATATTTTCGAACTTTTTAAAGAAACTATTCTCACTTTTTGACCTTTGCGTCGTCCTCATAACACCCCCCATGACGAGGTTTTTACAATGGGCCATCACCCACTGCCTCCTTAGAAGGTAACCTTGTTTGAACCAATCCACATCATTTGGGTTATGCTCCGCCATAATGTCACACCATTTACTGTCAAAATCTTCCGGTTCTATATCTCTATCCCATACTATGGCATTCAGTTTGGTTATAAAGTCAGGATAGTCCTTGGTCGTACTCCCGTACTTAATCGGGACTTTGTTCATGATATGCCACATGCAAAACCGGTGTCGAGCCAGCTTAAAAACCCTATTAACGGATAATATGATCCCCGGGTCTTGGTCGGTTATAATATATTTTGGTTCTTCGTAGTCCATCGCGACCAAGAACCGTTCGAGCACCCAATCAAAATATGAATGGTAATCCCTAAACACTAACGCACAACAAAAAGTCACAGAGCGTTTGTGATTATCAACGCCAGTGAACGGGGTAAAGACCATCCTATACTTGTCTGTCCGGTATGTCGGATCGAAAGCCACAGCGTCCCTAAACACAGAGTAGTTTCTCCTCGAAATCCCATCGCACAATATAACTTTGTCTAAGCTACCGTCGGCAGCGACTGCGTAGTCGAAGAAAAAATCTTCATGCGCCTTCGCTACCTCCTTTAAACGGTATATGAACAACTGACCATCCCTCTTATTTATGAAGCACTTAATATCGCGATGGAAATTTTTGAAGTCGTTTAGAGTCGCCCCTATGTTAGCGAACCCACTAAGAAGCTCCTTGCACATGTTGAACGTCCGTGTAGCTCCTATCTTCAGCTGCATATTAGTATGCAACGTTAATTACAATATTTATCTCATGTTCTAAAGGGAATTGAAAGGAAAGAGTTACGTACCCTTGAATTAGAAACTATGATCTCCTTATGATACTTGTGCAATTTCCTCGACAATTTCTGAAACTCTCTATCTTTACTGTCAATGAGCGCATGATTGTGCCCTGCATGAAACATGTCCACTACCAAAACCCCTTTGATTATTTTCAATCTCAGCCACGCTTTGTAGCCAATCCTGCTTATTCTTGTATTTCTTTGCTGCTTCTCTTCGGTATTTTCTCCCTCATGTACGTCCCCTTCCACTCGTTTGACTTTCTTTTTGTAGTATGTCGCTCCCTGTCTTCTGCATACCAAAAGTTTCGACTTGATTGAACCATCACGCCGTCTCTTTTGTGACACCCCGTGATATAGCATAAAAATAAACAAATAATTTGCAGCGGAAATACGATACTTTTAAAAACTTTTCGACAGATTTATTAAAACTTTTTCGCGGAATATCAAAACAACATGCGAAAGACTAAAAACTAATGAGGAAGTTTAAATTATACAAAATAACTTAAATAGACGAGGGATAAGGTATCCCACGATAACAACATGAATTAAATCAAAACTAAGCGTAAGGGTAATTGTCGAATTATAGACAATGCTCGCTAGCCACACGTCTTCCCCAAACAGCACCAACCTACATTCATGAAACATGAACGCCACAGTCAGTGGGGAGTAACTCAGGGTTCTCCCAGCCAGTTTACGTCAGAAAACATGTAAACAGTAATACAAAACATCTTATACATATGAACATGTATATAATTTTAGAAACAACCATATATGCATTTCCAAACGTAATCAACATGATCAATGCATGAGCGATAAACCAAAACATGTGGGAAAAAACATGAATCAACATGTGAAACATAATTAAAGCCAACAAGTGAGATGATATCGAAATCAAGTAGACATCCAAATGATCGACTCAAAGGCCAACAACTAGGTGGCATGTCCAATCATGAAATCAAGTAAACATCCAAGTGATCGACTCAGAGGCCAACAACTAGGTGGCATGTCCAATCACGCATACAACAAGAAACCAAGAATAGAATGAACGCCATCAGAGGGCATATGCACAACCTGTGACTAATGGAGCGCTTAGGCACGACCTCCAACGACGAGAGCGCTTAGGCACGACCTCCAACTACCGGAGCGCTTAGGCACGACCTCCTACAACGGGAGCGCTTAGGCACGACCTCCAACGACGGGAGCGCTTAGGCACGACCTCCAACGACGGGAGCGCTTAGGCACGACCTCCGTAACTATGTATAGCGTATAACCACTGCCTATATGCCTAAGACCTGGCCAGACCTCTCGATGTAATAACCTACACCGAACGACACACGGGGACTGGAGCGCATATAGCACGACCTCCGACCAATCCCGAACATAGCTAAAATCCCATTCCATGGGTGGCATTTGTTCATTACAATGTTACACAAATCGTACCACCGCTATCTATTCACAAACAAGGTAACATAACCGTCACCAACACAACTTAGGATGACATAACCATCACCTACACAAAATTAGGATAACGTAACCGTTAACCAACTCATTAACAACGCTTGAGCTAACCATTCATCAATAAGACAACACTCATATCCATTTCATGCGGAAAGAGAACACACGGGATTGAATAATGAAACAAAAGTTTTAAACGCATTTCACATTACAGCTGTCCTCTGCCGTAAAATTCATAATTAATTCAAATAAAATCGAAATGATACAAGGCCAATTGGGTCGGTATAATAAGACTTTTATCTACAATATCTGCCAAATAAACATTTCCAAAAGACGAACTTAACAGGGGGTTATTGACTGATCTTTACAGTGTGTCAGAAACCGTCACACAAAATGTATTGCTTCATAAAACGGATTTAACAAATCATTTTGGGGCAAAACAAACTCCTATCCTCATATAAACTATTCAAAGTTTAATTATGGAAAAGGACCAGAATGGTTTCAAAGTATAAAAATGATTTTCGAAACCATCTTTGAGCTACTGTCCATTCTGCGAATATTTCCGCGCAACGTTGGTAAATAATTTATTGTGAACAAACGACATGCAAGAAAATTACGATATTGTAGAGGTAGATTCTACACTTAAACTAAACAGGGGTCTCTTTTCAACATTTTCAAAGGCGGATACTCTAAGACGTCGAAATAAATTGTACAAGACAATGGACAGATTTGTCAAGGTGCTGAAACATCATAAATTAACCATTGTAAGCAAAACACTATGAACTTGAAAGACTATCAAACTAATCATCCTCAATGATCATAAAATCATTTAACCATACAATCCTTAATGAATTTCCACAATTAAAATCTCATCCAACACAAGCATGCATGCTGAAATTCATCCACACATATGATTTATGAACCTAATCATGCCACTACTCAATCAAACACAATTCTAGTATACTAAACATTACAAGCATATGGTCATGCAAACAAAGACGATAAGTCGAGTAACCCATCACCGTTACCTTATAACTCTTCAATAAGCATGATTTTGAACTTAAAGCCACTCCGGTTTGGACAACCGAACTAGCTACACACAAATAAACGAGGTTAGCTTAGAGAACCGTGCCTTAAAGGCCACGACCAGAGTATATTAAGGAATAATGTTGATACTTTTATTACCTAGAAAGATGGAGGGCGAGGAGAGGAAAAGATAGGCACGAAAATCGTGGAAAACCGATAAGAAACGAAGATTTTACGATCGTTTTACGGTGGAGGTGCACAAGCAACAATGGTGTTCCTTATTCTTTTGTGTTTTGTGTGCATGGCTGAAAAAAAAAGAAAGGAAGAAGAATGAAGAAGCCCTTGGGCAGCAAGGAACATGCTTTGCATGTTCAAGCCAAGTGTCAGAAGCTATTGCCAAGTGTCGAAGCTCTTACGCCAAGTGTCGAAACTCTTACGCCAAGTGTCGAGACGGTTAAACCATGTATCGAGAGTCTTAGGACATGTGGAAGAAGTGATTAAGGCAAGTGTCTAAGTTCTTAGGCCAAGTATAAGAGGTGCTAAGCCCATGTGTCGAAGTTTTTAGGCCAAGTGAAAGAGGTAGCCACGAGCGAGCATCTCGTCGGCGGATATTCTGCAACAGCCTTTCGTATTTTCGGCATAATTTCCTCCAGAGAACTCCGATTGAGGTGTTTTTGGTGGCGTTGGAAAGCTATGAAAAATATCTAAAACTTTTATTTTACAATCAAGAGCTAAATATGCCTTTAACATATCTTAAAATAAGCATCACAGACACGGTAGCTGTTCGCAAGATTAACGAGTATAAGTTTAAGACGAACATTTAAATATCATTGTCGAAAACGATAGATTTGAGATGAAATCTTATTTATTGTGGATCATTATTATTACTAAAATAAGATTTTAATAATATATAAATACTTGAAATTACGGGGTGTTACAATCACCCCACCTTTTAAAAAGTTTCGTCCTCGAAACTTGAAAGCAGAAAAATGGTAAGTTGTAAAAACAAGGTTAACAACCAAAGCGTTTACCAAAATTTGATATTACAAAACTTAGATTTGTTTCAAAAATTTTGAAAATATTATCCAAAGGCACAAGTCCTCGTCAATGGAACAAGAGGGTTCTCGTTGCGCATTCAAGAGCCCGACATTCCAAATCAAGGGCTAGTCCAAAAGCAAATCATATCAAGCGTCGACAAGCGTAATACGAGTTATTAGCCGTCTCCAATAACAAGTCTTTCATCAAATCAACACTAAAACCAATCAAAATTATAAACCACTTCAAGTTTTTTTTTTTTTTTTTTTTTTTTCAAAACATGTCATTTCGAAAGTAAACTTCCTTTTTCGAAACCGTAAAAAATAGGTAAGGTTGTAACAGAAATTATGATTTTCAACAAAAATGTGAGGCAACTCAAATCGGTTATAAGATATATAAATGGAAAATATTTTGAATACTTTAAACAATACACAAGGATGAAAGCTACATATTATCAACCAAAGATGGTTGGTTCGGGTTATCCAAGAAATCAAAACACAAAAGGTCATAAGGAAGCTAACAAAAACAATGCATCAAAACTACCATCTTCAGGGTAAAGATGGTACTCAACAAGAGAACAAAGAGGCAAAAACAACAAAAGAACAAAGGCATAAACAAAAGAGGTTTATGGTTAGGGAGGAAGATAACTCTTCGGATTACGGAAATCACTAACCACTCAATCCATAAATTAAAGATCATCATCATCATGATTCCTTACATACCTCAGAAGACAGCCCTTTCAACCGCAAAACTCTCAAGGCTTCCTCAACTCAATTTGGGTCACTCACTTCTAGGTCATCCACGATACAAGGTATCCCATTACCAAAGGAACTTCACAATTCTCGATTATTATACAACAACCAAATCCTTCATAGAGCGAGATCCAAAATTACAAACAAGGTCGAACTCATACCCAACTAGCATAGGCTACAGATCTCCAAACAAGGTGAATCACAAAAACAAGGATCTTAAACCTGAATCCATTGTACTTCTAGACCTCTAAAAAAAATTCGTTACACTCAAATCGACAATCAACGATATGAACGTGGCACTCTCGGAACTGTACTTACTCTAGTACATAAGGACATGAGATAAATATCCAAAACATCAAATCCCAAAAGCATAAACACAGTATTCTTCAAACCGTAACTATTCCCAAACGCAGGACTACAGGTTAAACATCTAAGGTATATAGTCCTAAACTAGTCAAATCTCATCGACCCAAATCACGGAAACACCCTCTAAACCTCGACTACCATACTTCATTACCGTAAAGTGATCATCCCAAAAGAAAGTCTCATAAAAGTAACAACTTTCAGCCAAACGGTCTCTAGGTAACCATCAACACCCTCATAGATATATAACACCAAAATTATCAGCCTCACGGTTGGTACCAATCCACAAGAGGCACTCATTGTAACATTTCATATTTTTTTAAAAGTACTCGTGCTAGTTCTTGATGCTATATGATGTCACACCTTGTGTTGGTTACGAGCCTAGTGACCAGTTGTTGACCAAAGGATGGTGAACTTCGGGACGAAGTTCATTTTAAGGGGGAAGACTGTAATACCCCGTATTTTAGTTAGCTTTATTTTAATTCGACTTTGGTATTTATTATATTGGAGAATTAAGTTATCGATTATTGTGTTCTATTATTAATATTATAATATATTGTATTATTATGATTGTCATAATCGATGATTCGGTTATTAAGTGTTGATAATTATAGTTAGTTATCGTTTAGTGGCGGGTATTACGAAATGAGTAATTGGGCCTTAAGTTTCGTGTTGGACTAAGTGAACCGAGTAGAAGATTTTGAGCCCAATCAATCTTACCACACATACATGCCACTTCCCACGTCCTTCCTATTCTAACTTCCATGTTTTCCAACCCTAGCCCTCACCTACTCTAAAGTGTCACCCAAACCCTCGAGTGTTCGGGAGGCGTCTGTCGGCAGCAAAAGCATGCCGTTGAGGCGGTCCCCGAGGTGGTTACAAGCAGCGTCGAGTAGGTAAGCGCGATATTTCACACTTTTGTCATTCCGTTCCTTATGGGTTTTTCTCTGTTTGCGTTAAGGTCGAAAATCGAGGGCGGATTTGTCGGCGGTCTAGGGTCTTGTTATGGTCTGATGGTGGTGGTCTGAGTGGTGATAGTCGACGGAGGTGTCGCTGGTGACGGCAGGGTGAGTAGTAGGCGAAACAAGAGGGTCGAGGGAGGTAGTTGACTCGACCTTGGTTTTGGGTGGTTTTAGACGGTTGTCAAGGGTGTATCATGGTATAGTCTAGGGCTGCGTGGTGGTTAAAACCGCCGTCGTTGGGTGGCCGGGGTTAGCGAAATAGGGGAAGTCGTTGTTTTGTGTTAAGGTCGGATGGGTTTTGTGTGGGATCGTGGAAGAGGATGTGGTGGTACGGTGGTGGCGCCTAGTGGCTGGTGTGACTCACGGTGGTGCAAGGTGGAAACCATGGTGAGTCACGGCCAGAGGGGGTGTATTTTGGGGCGTAAAATGGTGGTATCGCGAGTAGTTTATGTGATTATTATTATTATTATATTATTATTATATCATGTACGTACATTACTATTGTTACTATTACTATTATTATTATTATTACGATTACTATTATTGTTATTATAAGTATTACTAATATAATTATTATTTACCATTATTATTATTTGTGGTTTATTATCATTACTACTATGTTAATAATATTCGTCCTTCGTTATTTTTATATTATTCGTTCTATGTAGTTGATATATATGAGTCAGGAATTAACGAGTCTAGGGAGTTTCTATTTTGGGAAAGTTTCTAACTAGGGACACTTTCCATTTATGGAAGGTTCTAATTATAGTAAGTATGGTTTGATATGGGGTTCGGGAAGTTTAATAATTCGTTACGTATACATGTTTAGGTGACGGTTTTCGTGTGGAACACTTCTAGCAAGCTTGTGGTTGACTGTTCTCCTGCAATTTGAGGTAGGGGAATTAATTGAGATCTTGTTTATGATAGTGTGACATGATTATTAACTGTGGTGAGTTGTATACGTTTTATTGAATGAATAATATTAATTATAATGTTATTGATTGTCTGTATATCCTCATGACACGAAAATGTGATAGCGGGTTTTGTGATTGGTGTGGAGATAATGGGTTTTGTGATTTGGTGTGGAGATAATGGGTCTTGTGATTGGTGCGAAGATAATGGGTCTTGTGATTTGGTGTGGAGATAATGGGTCTTGTGATTGGTGCGGAGATAATGGGTCTTGTGATTCGGTGCGGAGAATAATGGGTCTTGTGATTCGGAGTGGAGATGTTTGACTTTCTATTTATTGTAATGTTTGGTTGTTTACTTTTCCTCTACTCAACCTCGTGGTTGACCCTGTGTAATCGTGATCACCTGTGATGAACCAATTTATTGGGGAGCAGATTAACAGGTGCTTGAGACTGTGGGAGCTAGGGGAAGGGAGAGCTTGGATCTGGACCAGACTAGAGTCTAGATAATTATAGTCTTTTGTTATGAGTTGTATTTTATTTTTATGAGACAGTTTTCAAGACAGTTGTAAGAACTTGCTTTTCAGTTTAATGTATATAATAAAGTACTGTGTTCTTTCCTTTGTATCTACTGCCTCGGGAAACCGAGATGATAACATCTTTATTTATCTGGGGAGTCCTAGTACAGGCCCTTAAATAAATGGGGGTGTTACAAAGTGGTATCAGAGAGAACGATCCTCAGGCATAAACCAAATGAATAATAATGAACGTAGGAAGAGTCTAATAAAATGAACCCCGAGATGAAACTGATAGGAGCCCCAAAAAGGAACGGGATGAGTTAGGGGCCCCCTCACACCAAACCTGGGCCCTTTCAGTTCTGTCTCGGGAACCCAATGAGAGAAATTGAAAAGTGAGGTAGATTATATAGTGACCTAGTTATCTGGTACTAACGTTCTTGCAGGAGTAGGAATGAGGTAAGTTATGATGTGAAATATGGTGGTAATATATACTGTGAATCATGAGATTGATGTTGAATATTGACTGAGATATACTATTTCTGGTATTGAGAACAAGAGATTTTGAATATGAGCTTTACTTGTATATATATGGTGCTATGCATGCGGCTGTATGGTCCCTGAACCGTTAGGCAGAGATATAGTGTAATGATATGTGTAATAAGTTGATGAGCTATAGTCACCTAAAAGGACAGATGTAGGAGAGATATGATCATGATTGACTGGAATGGTTAGTAGAGCCAGCTATGCTATGTCGTTATAGGATGTGGAACCAAGTTAAGTCTTATGGGTAAAGCTAGTAGACCGAACCGGAGGCCGTGCGCGTTGATAATTGCCTGTACTATTCTATGTGTATACACTTCTTATATGCATGCCTTATACCTTGCAAGAGTTTACTGATTGGCATACCAGGCAAATGTGATCGGAATTTGAGATTTATGATTTTATTATTTTACTAATTGCTTTAGCAATCCATGTTTAGTAATATGTAGAATGTGTGTTCTAAGCTATAAATGTATATAGTCATGTGTTGCGTATATCGTATTTAAAATTTTATGCCTGTTATATACATTTAAATTCATTATGAAGTTTATCATCAATAAGGGATACGTAGTAGTCCCTAGGTTATATTTCCGTACTTGGATATACCTGTATAACTGTCAAGTTATTTAATTGATTTTATTTTCAGTTTCGAAACCTTTACCGTATTTTGATGCCAACTACAATTGAAATAAAGAATGAATGTTAATATGGTACAGAGTGATGTCTATGCTTCAAATGATTGTCAATGTGTTTGGATGAAAAAGGTTGAGTGTGGATGTAGTAATCTGTAGTTGCAAAGGGACCAAAATTTTAATAAATTTTCAGAATGTTACCTGCTTTGTCCAGGCTGTCACTTTGTACGTGTTTCATAATTGAGGATGAAAATTTTATGTATGATAACCTTCTGAGTTGGGTTTACAATGCTAGTGAAGTATCTTGATATGAGTTATGTCTTTGGGAGAAATAATTCTTTTATTCGACAGTAATCAGACTATTACTGCATAGTCCCGTTTTGACCTATCTTTTGTAACATAAATCATTTAAAACTTGGTTATTGCTTGTGCATAGTTCCAACTCTACTGTTCAGAATGTTCGTTCACGTTTTCAAAATGTTACGCCATGTAAAATCTTAACGAGCTGTTATTCAATTATGATTTTTGCAAGATGCCTAAAATTTTGTTGAAATGCTGTAAAGTTATCGTTCAAATTGTTCGAGTTGTAAATGTTGTATTAAATAATTTCCTTAAGGTATGCATTCGATACTTTTCCTCTGTTTAACTAATTCCTTATATTTACTAAAAGATTATGTTTGCTCACACGTTAGCTAAGTTGTTATTTAATTATGGTTGGTAAGTTGCTGCATAATATTTAATTGGGTTATTTAATAAAAATACTCCGAACTATTGGGGTGCTTCTCAAAATACTCTAACCTATAATTTAACTAACAATATAATGAACTATTACAACCTTCCGCTTTAAATAGAATTGATCATATATTGACCTGTAATAACAGGTAAAAAGTCTCTCACCTTTCTCATTATAGATCTTCATCACCTTCCCCTTCCTTATTCTAAAAAATCTGGAAAACCCCAGTTAAATTACCAAAAAAATCAATTAAAGCAAAAATAGAAAAAACACTAATTAGGTACCAGTTAAATTACCAAAAAAATCAATTAAAGCAAAAATATAAAAAACAGTAATTAACCTAATTGAATGTTGTATATGACGATGTAAACCCCAAATCGAATTGGGGATCTAATTTCAACCTTTATACAATTTTTTTGATGGGAATTTACCATTTCAGAAATTGAAATTAAAATTGAAATGGCCAGCTACCCAGCACTGATTCTTGACCTTCTTCATAAAATCATCTGGTTGACTCTATGATTTTAATGCTAAGAGGCGGCTCCAGGACAGCCAAAACCCATGACATGAATATTATCATCTTACCCAAAATTCCTTTTTAATTATTAAAATTGATAACTAGTGCGACATATATACATGTGAGCAATAGGTACAAGTTCTTGAAACTGGTCCTTATCTTAGAAACACTCACTCCAAAGTGCGCAACAAACCTTGAATACCATCACTAAAACCATTCAACCATTTTCCAATATTTCCTTATTTCAATTAATCTAGTTTGAAAGAAAATGCTAACAGCCCAAACGATGCCCTCGCTAGCAGTAATCTTTGTCGCTCACCCCGTTAATCTTTTTTCAGAAGGTGTTGGTAATGTTAATTTAGATGTGATTGGCAGATATGAAATTGTAAATTTATAGATGTTGATTTGGAATTGGTGATGAACATGGAGGTAGATGATAATGAGCAAAAAAGATGTTGAGGTAGAAGATGGTCATGTGAATGGAGATGGTAAAGAAGATGAAATGAAGGAGATTAATGGGGTTGATGTTATTTACAAATGATTAATGGTGTTCTCATGGAATAACTAAAACAGGTAAAAAAAGAGAAGGATAGAATAGAAGAAACCGATTTAGCAGGTATCCCTTCCACCTATTTTAGTAGAAGAAAATAGATGAGAAAGTTGAATATATTAACAGTTAAATTATACTTTAGAGTATTTTAAGAAGAATCCTAATAGTTTGGAGTATTGTTATTAAATAACCCTATTTAATTGGTGAACTTATGAGATATGTAAGTACATATAAAAGTTTAATCGAATGTGAATTATGTGATGCGACCACGTGATATCCTGATATGGCATTAGTAACATGAAAAGTAGGCATGTGGTATGAGTATGACCCTCATTACGTGATAGCATAACCTTGTTTATTTCATCAAGTTTAATATAAAATCGTTCCAATTATATGTCCTATATTATGATCTCAAAATGAATATGTGCTGCTCGTATGTGATGTTAAAAGCATGTTTATCTGTGCCAAGTGACAGAATGAAATCTAACTGGTAAATTTATTATCATAATATAGCAACCTAATGGTTATACGTAATCGTGATTATTTGAACAATGTGAATCTAGTTGATGTTCTTTCGTATATTGATGGTTTACCCCTGTCTAGTCCTCTGTGATTATAGTCTTTATAACTGTTTTTCGGGTATATTGTTATACCATACAGTGAATTGCATAATGCTATACCTAGAATTTGATCACGATGTGTTAAATTATCAATTGTTGACATATGATTTATGGAAGTACCAGTCTGGTGAATTCGTTTACTTTTATCATTAATTTTGTTTTCATAATTCATGAACTACAAGAACAATGTTTTTGTAAGGGAGAGTCAGAATGTCTCCGTGTAGTATTGTTTCGATTTATAACTTGTAAATTGTCTTGGATACGTGTTTATAAATTGTCAGAATGTTTCAAACGTTTCAAAATACTTTCAAAGGTGGTAAACCGTGATAAAGCTTGATATTTAATAATTATGGTGATTGTTTGCAATATGACTATTCTGTAGCTAGGTGTCGATGAAATCCTGCTTGAATGTTAATTGCTGCGCATTATATAAAACCCTTATATTGCAAGTCGTATATAATAATAGCTCCATGATAAATGATGTAATATGAGTGGACGGGGAATGTACCTAAGTGACATATACTAACTAATTGATATCTGGGAATGTTAAACGATCTTGCGAAGTCTATGAGTTATGTATGTCTTGTGTGGCATGTCCATGTTCCATGTTTAATTACGTTAAATAATTTTGCGCTATGTCTTTTCCTAAATATGGTTTTGCTTCAAAAATATGTTTATGAACATGAAACGTTTTAAATTGTCAATTATGAACTGTGAGTTTTCCTGATTATTTATGTAGTTGTAAATACTAGCTTGCGTTGAAATTTCATGGGTGTGTAAGTGTTATCTATTCCGAACCTGTTTTACTGCGTAACCCGATCCTACCGACCCTAATACTTTATTGTTGTTCGAGGTTATATGTTATATGATAATTGATATGAGCCTCTTTTGAGTACTGATTTGAGTTGAATATTAGTAATTGTCCTTTTATTTTGATAGTTGAACTTTTCTATTGAGGTGATAATTATTTTGTTTGTGAGATGGGAAAACTTTTAGTAATTGATTAGTCTGAGTTATGTACAAGCTCTTGTTTTATGGCGTACACGTTCTTGTTTTATGAATAGTGGAATGATGAGTATATATACAAGTATGACAACGAACTTGGGAGGTAAGTACTGAGGAGATTGAGTTACTCGTGAGTTTAGAACAAAGACCATGGTTGGTTTTGTTTTGAGTTTGAGATTGCAGTGCAGTGTTTTAGCATGTTGTCGCATTCTGGTGGAATATTTGATAATATCAATATTGAAATCGAGATGAGATTTGGTCATTGGTACTGAGTTATGAGTTTGAAATCGATATTGAGACGAAGTATTGATTCGCAGTTTTATTCCGTCAGTTCACTCACCCTTGTCTTTGGTCTTAAGTTCGACGATAATAATACAATACTTGGCTTCTTAGAGTAAGATTTTATGAGATAGAGTAATGGTAAGACGGAGTAATGGTTGAAATTTTATAATGGGGTTACGGGGACGTAACCATGCTCTAAGGAGGATAGGATTGTAAAATCTTAATGATTTATGACATGGCTTTTGATATGTCGTGATTGTGTGAATACATATGATACTCCTGATTTCTTCTGTTGTGCATTTTATTTTGTTTCGTAAGTATTCTATAATTTAGTATACGTTAAACTTTGAGGACAAAGTTTTCTTAACGAGGGTAGAATGTAACATTTCATATTTTTTTAAAAGTACTCGTGCTAGTTCTTGATGCTATATGATGTCACACCTTGTGTTGGTTACGAGCCTAGTGACCAGTTGTTGACCAAAGGATGGTGAACTTCGGGACGAAGTTCATTTTAAGGGGGAAGACTGTAATACCCCGTATTTTAGTTAGCTTTATTTTAATTCGACTTTGGTATTTATTATATTGGAGAATTAAGTTATCGATTATTGTGTTCTATTATTAATATTATAATATATTGTATTATTATGATTATCATAATCGATGATTCGGTTATTAAGTGTTGATAATTATAGTTAGTTATCGTTTAGTGGCGGGTATTACGAAATGAGTAATTGGGCCTTAAGTTTCGTGTTGGACTAAGTGAACCGAGTAGAAGATTTTGAGCCCAATCAATCTTACCACACATACATGCCACTTCCCACGTCCTTCCTATTCTAACTTCCATGTTTTCCAACCCTAGCCCTCACCTACTCTAAAGTGTCACCCAAACCCTCGAGTGTTCGGGAGGCGTCTGTCGGCAGCAAAAGCATGCCGTTGAGGCGGTCCCCGAGGTGGTTACAAGCAGCGTCGAGTAGGTAAGCGCGATATTTCACACTTTTGTCATTCCGTTCCTTATGGGTTTTTCTCTGTTTGCGTTATGGTCGAAAATCGAGGGCGGGATTAGTCGGCGGTCTAGGGTCTTGGTATGGTCTGATGGTGGTGGCCTGAGTGGTGGTAGTCGACGGAGGTGTCGCTGGTGACGGCAGGGTGAGTAGTAGGCGAAACAAGAGGGTCGAGGGAGGTAGTTGACTCGACCTTGGTTTTGGGTGGTTTTAGACGGTGGTCAAGGGTGTATCATGGTATAGTCTAGGGCTGCGTGGTGGTTAAAACCGCCGTCGTTGGGTGGCCGGGGTTAGCGAAATAGGGGAAGTCGTTGTTTTGTGTTAAGGTCGGATGGGTTTTGTGTGGGATCGTGGAAGAGGATGTGGTGGTACGGTGGTGGCGCCTAGTGGCTGGTGTGACTCACGGTGGTGGAAGGTGGAAACCATGGTGAGTCACGGCCAGAGGGGGTGTATTTTGGGGCGTAAAATGGTGGTATTGCGAGTAGTTTATGTGATTATTATTATTATAATATTATTATTATATCATGTACGTACATTACTATTGTTACTATTACTATTATTATTATTATTACGATTACTATTATTGTTATTATAAGTATTATTAATATAATTATTATTTACCATTATTATTATTTGTGGTTTATTATCATTACTATTATGTTAATAATATTCGTCCTTCGTTATTTTTATATTATTCGTTCTATGTAGTTGATATATATGAGTCGGGAATTAACGAGTCTAGGGAGTTTCTATTTTGGGAAAGTTTCTAACTAGGGACACTTTCCATTTATGGAAGGTTCTAATTATAGTAAGTATGGTTTGATATGGGGTTCGGGAAGTTTAATAATTCGTTACGTATACATGTTTAGGTGACGGTTTTCGTGTGGGACACTTCTAGCAAGCTTGTGGTTGACTGTTCTCCTACAATTTGAGGTAGGGGAATTAATTGAGATCTTGTTTATGATAGTGTGACATGATTATTAACTGTGGTGAGTTGTATACGTTTTATTGAATGAATAATATTAATTATAATGTTATTGATTGTCTGTATATCCTCATGACACGAAAATGTGATAGCGGGTTTTGTGATTGGTGTGGAGATAATGGGTCTTGTGATTTGGTGTGGAGATAATGGGTCTTGTGATTGGTGCGAAGGTAATGGGTCTTGTGATTTGGTATGGAGATAATGGGTCTTGTGATTGGTGCGGAGATAATGGGTCTTGTGATTCGAGGCGGAGAATAATGGGTCTTGTGATTCGGAGTGGAGATGTTTGACTTTCTATTTATTGTAATGTTTGGTTGTTTACTTTTCCTCTACTCAACCTCGTGGTTGACCCTGTGTATTCGTGATCACCTGTGATGAACCAATGTATTGGGGAGCAGATTGACAGGTGCTTGAGACTGTGGGAGCTAAGGGAAGGGAGAGCTTGGATCTGGACCAGACTAGAGTCCAGATAATTATAGTCTTTTGTTATGAGTTGTATTTTATTTTTATGAGACAGTTTTCAAGACAGTTGTAAGAACTTGCTTTTCAGTTTAATGTATATAATAAAGTACTGTGTTCTTTCCTTTGTATCTACTGCCTCGGGAAACCGAGATGGTAACATCCTTATTTATCTGGGGAGTCCTAGTACATGCCCTTAAATAAATGGGGGTGTTACACTCATACCTTCAAACCTTTAACTTGAATCCATCAAGATGACACACTACCTAAAATTACCCAAACGTCACCAAACGCTACCTCCCTCAACTATGTCCAATAAAACAAGACCAAGGATCCTCTAAGTATATATCACTATTCCACAAACGAAGTCATCCTCACAACTAGTCCAAAAAGAAAGGGGACAAGGCTCACAACGGTTAAGGATATGATACAAACTTTAGGAACAAACGCGATATAGAAACTTGAGGGACAGATACATAAGATGATGGCTAAGAGACTCTAGGTTATGGATTCCAACAATAGCGAAGCCATGAGGAGAAGAAAGAGCATTAGAGGTGAGAAGATATATGACATAAAGAAAGGTCAAGTAAGCTTTGTTATGAAAGCATAACTCAACATAATTAGTAGGAAGAAGAAAGAAGAGAAGCGTTGATGAAAGGTTATGATTTGAACTGACACAATTCCCAAGGCTCAGGGTTCCTAAAATCCTCACAAAGTTCTCATCTCCTATTTTCCAATTCAAGCACACAAAACTAGCACTTTCCAAGAAGAATTTTCCCATATGGTTTACCATACTATAAGTCCTTTCAAAGATAAGGGTGTACGATTATCCAATTTCGACAATTTCATAAAGCTTCAGGTATCTCTATATCTTAAATTCCTCAAACGACATTTCTGTAATACTCCAGGATAAACCATTTCTATACCATTGGTACTTCACAATCTTTATAATCCATAGATTATCAACTCTCTAATTCCTTCAATTCGCAAAACTTTCATTACTCATCGAGTTACTCTATTCTAATCTCACACAAGGCCTAAATCCTTAATTCAATAATTCCTCAAAATGTGAACACCAAGAAAGTTCACTGTTAACGTTTTCACATCTCTATATACGAATTAAAACGTCCTTTAAACATCACAACCTTAAAATCTCACAGATCCATAAGTTGCACTTTATGACATCAATCAGACATCCAAAGACATGATCTTCAAGTAACTCCTCAAAGGTTACACCTCTAATCCAATCAAATAACTAAAAGAGTAAACTTCAGTCAGTTCTCCTAAAGTTACATCGCTAACTCTTTCAATACTCGTCCATCAATATACACGATTCTTATCCTCCAAGAGTAACATCCCAATTAAAGTCAAACCAAATTCCCAAAGTCAAGCATTACTGATTCATTCATTTTCACTAGCATCCCAAGTATATTTTCCAAATTCATTTTTATGAATTCTAACCGTCATTCATACTCTTAGAACAACACATTTTAATCCACTAGTCTAAAATCCCAATTATGATTCCCAAGGTTAAAATCCACCAAATATTGCACATACAATTTCATATTTTAAACCAAGAATTCCACCAACCATTTCCACTCACTATGTAGGGCCAACAACTACTCATTAGGATCACCACGACGTGCCTTACAACACTCCCTAAACGTTTTCAGTAACATTACTTTTCAAAATAAGGGCTACGGGTTATCCTTGAATAAAAACCTCAATATCCAACTAAGCTAAGCTACCTAAAAAGCGCCATGGGAAAAGGCAAGTAACAAGGATAAGGTTAAGTCGGGAAGTTACGAAAGTAGCTTCCGAGTTAGGATAGAAAATAGTTCGGGAAGGGAGGATATGCATCAAGAAATAAGGAAGAAGGTGATGCATGATGAGCAAAGAGTATCTTCGGGGACATAGAAGCATCCTTCAAAGCTAACACAAATCTTCCATCTTCGGCAGTAGACAATAATCTTGATCGCCATCCAGGTAAGCTCATGGTTCACCAATCCTTGAGCACAAAAATAAAATCTTTGACAATTAACAAACATGTTAAACCTAACAAGGAGCAATCACATTACAGACTACCACTTGGTCCTTAACTCTACCCATCTCTCATTCATTATTTCAGGTCAAGTTCACATTTAAGTTGGGGTACACGTGTGTGCGTCGGGAGCATTACTGCTCTGATACCAACTGTGACACCCCGCGATATAGCATAAAAATAAACAAATAATTTGCAGCGGAAATACGATACTTTTAAAAACTTTTCGACAGATTTATTAAAACTTTTTCGCGGAATATCAAAACAACATGCGAAAGACTAAAAACTAATGAGGAAGTATAAATTATACAAAATAACTTAAATAGACGAGGGATAAGGTATCCCACGATAACAACATGAATTAAATCAAAACTAAGCGTAAGGGTAAATGTCGAATTATCAACAATGCTCGCTAGCCACACGTCTTCCCCAAACAGCACCAACCTACATTCATGAAACATGAACGCCACAGTCAGTGGGGAGTAACTCAGGGTTCTCCCAGCCACTTTACGTCAGAAAACATGTAAACAGTAATACAAAACATCTTATACATATGAACATGTATATAATTTCAGAAACAACCATATATGCATTTCCAAACGTAATCAACATGATCAATGCATGAGCGATAAACCAAAACATGTGGGAAAAAACATGAATCAACATGTGAAACATAATTAAAGCCAACAAGTGAGATGATATCGAAATCAAGTAGACATCCAAATGATCGACTCAAAGGCCAACGACTAGGTGGCACGTCCAATCATCAAATCAAGTAAACATCCAAGTGATCGACTCAGAGGCGAACAACTAGGTGGCATGTCCAATCACGCATACAACAAGAAACCAAGAATAGAATGAACGCCATCAGAGGGCATATGCACGACCACTGACTAATGGAGCGCTTAGGCACGACATCCAACGACGAGAGCGCTTAGGCACGACCTCCAACTACCGGAGCGCTTAGGCACGACCTCCTACAACGGGAGCGCTTAGGCACGACCTCCAACGATGGGAGCGCTTAGGCACGACCTCCAACGACGGGAGCGCTTAGGCACGACCTCCGTAACTATGTATAGCGTATAACCACTGCCTATATGCCTAAGACCTGGCCAGACCTCTCGATGTAATAACCTACACCGAACGACACACGGGGACCGGAGCGCATATAGCACGACCTCCGACCAATCCCGAACATAGCTAAAATCCCATTCCATGGGTGGCATTTGTTCATTACAATGGTACACAAATCGTACCACCGCTATCTATTCATAAACAAGGTAACATAACCGTCACCAACACAACTTAGGATGACATAACCATCACCTACACAAAATTAGGATAACGTAACCGTTAACCAACTCATTAACAACGCTTGAGCTAACCATTCATAAATAAGACAACACTCATATCCATTTCATGCGGAAAGAGAACACACGGGATTGAATAATGAAACAAAAGTTCTAAACGCATTTCACATTACAGCTGTCCTCTGCCGTAAAATTCATAATTAATTCAAATAAAATCCAAATGATACAAGGCCAATTGGGTCGGTTTAATAAGACTTTTATCTACAATATTTGTCAAATAAACATTTCCAAAAGACGAACTTAACAGGAGGTTATTGACTGATCTTTACAGTGTGTCAGAAACCGTCACACAAAATGTATTGCTTCATAGAACGGATTTAACAAATCATTTTGGGGCAAAACAAACTTCTATCCTCATATAAACTATTCAAAGTTTGATTAAGGAAAAGGACCAGAATGGTTTCAAAGTATAAAAATGATTTTCGAAACCATCTTTGAACTACTGTCCATTCTGCGAATATTTCCGCGCAATGTTGGTAAATAATTTATTGTGAACAAACGACATGCAAGAAAATTACGATATTGTAGAGGTAGATTCTAAACTTAAACTAAACAGGGGTCTCTTTTCAATATTTTCAAAGGCGGATACTCTAAGATGTCGAAATAAATTGTACAAGACAATGGACAGATTTGTCAAGGTGCTGAAACATCATAAATTAACCATTGTAAGCAAAACACTATGAACTAGAAAGACTATCAAACTAATCATCCTCAATGATCATAAAATCATTTAACCATACAATCCTTAATGAATTTCCACAATTAAAATCTCATCCAACACAAGCATGCATGCTGAAATTCATCCACACATATGATTTATGAACCTAATCATGCCACTACTCAATCAAACACAATTCTAGTATACTAAACATTACAAGCATATGGTCATGCAAACAAAGACGATAAGTCGAGTAACCCATCACCGTTAACTTATAACTCTTCAATAAGCATGATTTTGAACTTAAAGCCACTCCGGTTTGGACAACCGAACTAGCTACACACAAATAAACGAGGTTAGCTTAGAGAACCGTGCCTTAAAGGCCACGACCAGAGTATATTAAGGAAGAATGTTGATACTTTTATTACCTAGAAAGATGGAGGGCGAGGAGAGGAAAAGATAGGCACGAAAATCGTCGAAAACCGATAAAAAACGAAGATTTTACGATCGTTTTACGGTGGAGGTGCACAAGCAACAATGGTGTTCCTTATTCTTTTGTGTTTTGTGTGCATGGCTGAAAAAAAAAAAGAAAGGAAGAAGAATGAAGAAGCCCTTGGGCAGCAAGGAACATGCTTTGCATGTTCAAGCCAAGTGTCGGAAGCTATTCCCAAGTGTCGAAGCTCTTACGCCAAGTGTCGAAACTCTTACGCCAAGTGTCGAGACGGTTAAACCATGTGTCGAGAGTCTTAGGACATGTGGAAGAAGTGATTAAGGCAGGTGGCTAAGTTCTTAGGCCAAGTGTAAGAGGTGCTAAGCCCATGTGTCGAAGTTTTTAGGCCAAGTGAAAGAGGTAGCCACGAGCGAGCATCTCGTCGGCGGATATTCTGCGACAGCCTTTCGTATTTTCGGCATAATTTCCTCCAGAGAACTCCGATTGAGGTGTTTTTGGTGGCGTTGGAAAGCTATGAAAAATATCTAAAACTTTTATTTTACAAGCAAGAGCTAAATATGCTTCTAAAATATCTTAAAATAAGCATCAAAGACACGGTAGCTGTTCGCAAGATTAACGAGTATAAGTTTAAGACGAACATTTAAATATCATTGTCGAAAACGATAGATTTGAGATGGAATCTTATTTATTGTGGATCATTATTATTACTAAAATAAGATTTTAATAATATATAAATACTTGAAATTACGGGGTGTTACATGTTTGTCGTGTATTTACGAACATCAAAACCAAATGCAAGCGCGTACACCTTGTAGAAACTAGTTGCGTCATCTATGTCATTGAACTGCTGCCCAATGAAGGGCGTAAACTCGGACTCAACTATTCTATAACACTCATGTAACACCCCAAGAGTATGATATGAGTTTGTGTGGAGATTTGTCCCACATCGGTAGAATGCGAGGTTTGTGATATGTTTATAATAACTTCCACCTACCACTTAGTAACAAGGCCTTGTGCTTTTGGGCTTAAGTGAGGACAAATAACGGGCCCAAAAGTGCACACTCATCTTATTGAGTTTGTGTTACGACGGTGGCGGGTCGGGTTGTTACAAATGGTATCAGAGCGACCCTGCGACCGTGTGGTGAGCCTGTGGTCGGGAGTACCCGGGTCACACACCTAGCGGGGGAGGATTCTGGACCTGGTTGAGGTCAAATTTGAGGCACAACGAGGACGTTGTGTTCTTTAAGTGGGAGAGTTTGTAACACCCCAAGAGGGTGATAAGAGATTTGTCCCACATCGATAGATTGAGAGGCTTGTGATATGTTTATAATAGCTTCCACCCACCACCTAGTAACAAGGCCTTGTGCTTTTGGGCTTAAGTGAGGACAAATAATGGGCCCAAAGGCTTACCTCCCATCTTATTGGGGTGTGTTACGACCGTGGTGGGTCGGGTTGTTACAAATGGTATCAGAGCGACCTTGCGACCGTGTGGTGTGCCTGTGGTCGGGAGTACCCGGGTCACACACCTAGCGGCGGAGGATTCTGGCCCTGGTTGTGGTCAAGTTTGTGGCACAACGAGGACGTTGTGTTCTTTAAGTGGGGGAGTTTGTAACACCCCAAGAGTATGATATGAGTTTGTGTGGAGATTTGTCCCACATCGGTAGAATGCGAGGTTTGTGATATGTTTATAATAACTTCCACCTACCACTTAGTAACAAGGCCTTGTGCTTTTGGGCTTAAGTGAGGACAAATAACGGGCCCAAAAGTGCACACTCATCTTATTGAGTTTGTGTTACGACGGTGGCGGGTTGTAACAACCCGACCCGCCACCGTCGTAACACAAACTCAATAAGATGAGTGTGCACTTTTGGGCCCGTTATTTGTCCTCACTTAAGCCCAAAAGCACAAGGCCTTGTTACTAAGTGGTAGGTGGAAGTTATTATAAACATATCACAAACCTCGCATTCTACCGATGTGGGACAAATCTCCACACAAACTCATATCATACTCTTGGGGTGTTACAAACTCCCCCACTTAAAGAACACAACGTCCTCGTTGTGCCACAAACTTGACCACAACCAGGGCCAGAATCCTCTGCCGCTAGGTGTGTGACCCGGGTACTCCCGACCACAGGCTCACCACACGGTCGCAAGGTCGCTCTGATACCATTTGTAACAACCCGACCCACCACGGTCGTAACACACCCCAATAAGATGGGAGGTAAGCCTTTGGGCCCATTATTTGTCCTCACTTAAGCCCAAAAGCACAAGGCCTTGTTACTAGGTGGTGGGTGGAAGCTATTATAAACATATCACAAGCCTCTCAATCTATCGATGTGGGACAAATCTCTTATCACCCTCTTGGGGTGTTACAAATTTGTAACACCCCAAGAGGGTGATAAGAGATTTGTCCCACATCGATAGAATGTGAGGATTGTGATATGTTTATAAGAGCTTCCACCCACCACCTAGTAACAAGGCCTTGTGCTTTTGGGCTTAAGTGAGGACAAATTAACGGGCCCAAAAGTGCACACCCATCTTATTGGGTTTGTGTTACTACGGTGGCGGGTCGGGTTGTTACAAATGGTATCAGAGCGACCCTGCGACCGTGTGGTGAGCCTGTGGTCGGGAGTACCCGGGTCACCAACCTAGCGGGGGAGGATTCTGGGCTTGGCTGCGGTCAAGTTTGAGGCACAACGAGGACGTTGTGTTCTTTAAGTGGGGGAGTTTGTAACACCCCAAGAGGGTGATAAGAGATTTGTCCCACATCGATAGAATGTGAGGATTGTGATATGTTTATAAGAGCTTTCACCCACCACCTAGTAACAAGGCCTTGTGCTTTTGGGCTTAAGTGAGGACAAATTAACGGGCCCAAAAGTGCACACCCATCTTATTGGGTTTGTGTTACTACGGTGGCGGGTCGGGTTGTTACAACTCATCAGCTGCAACAGTTCCTAATACTGCTGCAAATTCATGTTCTTCTACATCAGAACAGCCAACACCTGCAAATAGTTACACGCGAAACCTCTCTCCATATCCCTGAACCACTCGGACAATGCAACAGGATCAACCACTCCACTATAGGTCTTGGTATGACTCCTGGACATCTAATTGTCTATCCAAGAGAAACCACCGTGTCTATTGGCATCGTTAATAGGAGGTGGAGGAGGAGCAACACCAGCCTGGGTCCTCTAGTTCTCCAGAACCTGTAGAAGTGCTTGCATGATCGTTTTGTCAATGGATGGAGGTCTTATCATCCTTCAAAAGAGAAACCTTGGGTTAACTTAGCCTACATCATTCACTGACAGACTACAATACTCAAGTCCTTAGACTACCCCATCTCTCATTCATTATTTGATTATTGGTCAAATTAAATTTGGGGAATCACATGAGTGCGTCGGGAGCGATAACGCTCTGATACCAGCTTTAGAACCCCTCGCGGTAGCCGAAAGTAAAACATACGAAAGCATGCAAATTTTGCGCGGAATTAAAACTTTTAATATGCTTAACTAACATACGAGGTGAATTACGATCAACAGAAATGCGGAAGAAAATAAAACATAGATAAGTAATTAAGTTATATACAATTGTCCACAGCCCGATATAGCATATCCCACAGGCAACCAAAACTGAAATGTAAAACTAGAGTCTAGCTAACGAAATAGGGTAAGTCAATCGATGAAGGATCATCGCTCGCTAGCTCTCTGTGAATCCCCCGGCAAGATCAGCACCAACCTGTTGGGAAATGTGTCCTCAACAATAGTAGTGTGATCACGTCAATGATAATAATCATTGTCAAAAATCTTATGAAATGAATATGCAAGGGATGATCCGATATTTTTTATAGTCAACTGACCAACATTAATCGGTAATGACTGGCTGACTAGAGTTTGACATTACTGTCGTATGACGGTGGTGGTCAGTTGATCCCTTTAGGTCACACCTATAGCACATACCCCTTAAATATATTGGTCAATTGTATATGATACGAATTGATCGAATTTCTTAAAACCGTATATCGAGAAATCAAAGGTTGAATTTTAACGTAAGATTCATATTTGAAATTGAAATGTGTCGATTGTCAAATATTAATCGATATTTTAGAAATATCGAAATTAGAATGAGATAGGTTCGTGGTTATAACAAATGTTGTATATCGTATTGACACCTATTATAATAACCATTTAATGAGACGGTAATTACGAATTACTAAATTAATTTGTTAAATATGATTTAATTAATTTTGAAATAATATTTATTTGATAAATGTTTATTTTAAAATTAATACAATTATTTTATGTCACATAAGATGTCACATATTATACAATTGTACAAATTACAAATTCTAAAATGAAAGTCCATTTTACATATTGTTGTGTCGTGTGATTTTGTATGGATTATATATATGGGTTTATATTGTGTGTTATGATTACAACACAATGATTATAGTAGCTTACACCTAAATTGTAGGTTGACATACCTATATTGTATGGGTAAGTCAAAAAGCTTCTAACATCCTTCCCACACACTCAACTCACACGCCTCTCTATATAATGTAAGTTATTTACATTATTCACATTTCTAACCTTAGCCATTTTTCTAGTGTAGAAAACTCTCTAAAATTCCTCTAGTATTTTCTAGTAAGAAAATGTTATTTTCTCTAAATAATATAATAGGATTATATTAAAACTATAATAGATATAGTATATTCTCGTAAATAATTCTAATATGATTAGAATTACGTTTTAAGGTAAAACCGACTTCCGTCACCTAGCTCGTGTTCGAATCTCGGTTTGTTTAAGGGTAGGTCTTGGGTGCAATTTGAAGCAGGCAATCCCTGTTGGTTGCGCCGTGGAGGATCGTCCTTTGCTCACTCAGACGGTTTGTAAGAACTCTTGTTCTTGTTTTTCCGCATTTATTTATTTGCATGCATAAAGATCTAGTAAATTAAAGAGTTAATTTATATATTGAGTTATATTATTAGTAGGAGGAATACAAATGGTTATGTTAGTATGACCTAAATTTCCATAAAGTGGTATCAGAGCATTTGGTTGCTTGCATGCAACTCGTTTTTTAACTTTTTTGCGAGAAATAAGATTAAAATTAAAAACGTAATAAATTAGTACATATATGATATGCACGAAATACTTAATGCATGTATACTTTCTGGTCTTAAAATAGTTTTAAGTCATTATGAATGATTTATTGAATAATATTGTTCAAATTTGTAATAAATTGTTTATTTATACTACCTCTGTCCCAGTGGGATGTTTACACTTCTTTTATTTTGTGAGGGGGAAATAAAGGAAGTGTAAACATATCACTGGGACGGAGGGAGTACTATTTAATCGGTTAAAATCGTTTTATTATGGGAAAAATAGTAAAATAAACTTTCTGGCCGAGATTTTTATATATGTTGTCACATGCATTTAACATATTATGAATATATAATTTTCGAAATTATTTAAGTTTTATGCATGTTTTGTAATATGTAAATGTTAAATAGTCATAAAATGAGATAAAAAAGGGTTTATATAGTTAGATTATGAATTTAGCTACGAACATTTTTGTAGATGTCACATGACATATTTAAAATGTATGTTAAATTTTCCAGAAATGTTTCTGTAATATTGCATGAATATTGATTTTTATTGTAAAAATCGACATTTTAGTGACATTATTTAACTTAAATAGTTTAAGTTGGAATTTGGTCATAAATATTTTATACAGTGTCATATATATTATTTCTAACATGCATGTAAATTTTGAGATTTTTATTTCGAATTTTGCATGAGAAATGATTTTAATTGTTAAAATTGGGTATTATATGTCATGATTTATTAAAAATAGTAAAAGTCGCTAAAATGGTCAGAAAAATTAAACCATATTAGTCATATTTGATATGATCATCATCATATTTTTCTTGGGTGCCAAAAGTTTCTGGATTTTATTTTTTAATTTTAAAAGGTTAAAGTTAAAAATGGAGAATTGTAAGAGTCAAATATATTTTTTTAGCCCTTGAACAATGTTTCATCGGATTTTTCTGCATTTTTCAGCCACTTTGAGTGTCTAGGAATATTTAAAAATTTTATTGGTATTTTATTGCATTATTTTGGAGGTAATTTTGAATTTCCGTCTAATTTTGCATGTTACACGTTTTTATTACGAGATAAATAGTCTATTTCGAAAATATTAATGTTTTAAGGATCTGAAATTTTAAGAAAATATCAGAATGTTCAAATTGAATTTTGAATTTTCAAAATATTTTATGACTCGTTTTGATTATTTTATTGTTATTTCCCGTAAAGCCGATTAAACCCGAACAATATTATAATAAGTTAAGTTATTTTCGAAATTTGATTAAGACTAAATTTTGAACCCTAAAATGTATTAGGATACTTAACTAAAACGTGAATAGTGATTCATAAAGTGTTTTGTGATTTTAAAAATGTTAAAATCACATTATTCCATAAAACTGTGTTATTATGAATAACGATATTTAAATTGTGTTTAAATAGGACGATTTGGCTTAGGACTTGCATTTTCATAAGCATTGCATATTTATTTAATTATTTATGAATGTCATAATTTTATTTACGTAATTTGGAATTATGTATTTTGCTTAGTATGGCCTTAGATTTTAATCGTTAATTCCCGTAATGTAAGGGGTTATCGATACGGTTGTAATTTAATATGATCTCGTATCACTTTATTTTATCGTTTTATTTTATAATGTATAAAATAGATAGAAAATTTGTAATTATTTGTAATTCCGGAGATCCTTGAAGACGGTGCCTTTCGGAAAGGAGTTCCGACCAAGACGGAGTTTGCCTTGGGATGCGTGCCGCGTGTGAAGTTCAATGGACCAAGGATTTGGTTTCCGAATTTGTATTTTACATTTACATTTTCTATTTTAGGAAGGCCATACTAGGATTTATTTATATTTTTAAGTTTTTATGCTTTTATTTATGCTTAACTTGTTTGTATGCATAGCCAAATCGTCATTCAAACTCATGCATTTCATCAATTTAATCGACCGTGTCAATTAATTTATCGATAATTCACCGACTTAGTTCACTTATAGGAGATAGATAATAAATTGACAAGATCTCTTACATTATTTCAAATCGAGATGTAGCCTTACCAAAAAGTAAAGAACCCACGAAGGATCTTCTTCATAAGGGAGTGGGCTCGGCTAAACCGGGGTGCTACCTTATTACGTTGGTGAAGTGGGGTAATATGATTGCTGTAATACCTCGTATATTTAGAGGTTTTTATTTCGAGTTTTACTTTTATAAGTGATGTGGTTAGTTTTTAAACGTTTTATTTTATATTCGATGTCGATAAGTATACTATCAAATAATGTTATATATGTCGATGGTGGGGATCGATCTAGGGATCATTTGCACACACGAGTCTTGGGCCTCGTTTTGTGTGCACACAAAAAAAAAACCCACCACGTTTAAAACCCTAGAGGAAGAAAACACGTCCAAAACAGCCAGCCTGCCTGCCGCCTTATAAGACTATTTTTGTATAGTTTTACCCTAATTCCTACACAACCATCACCACAAATCTGGAGCCGCCACCACAGAGAGAGCATAAGAGGTTGGAACAGCGGTGTTAGATCAAGTCTAGGGCTCTCGTTTGGTCGTGAATCAGGTATGTCACACACCTGTTCTCCGTGTCTTGTTTCTGCGTGTTGGTTTTGGTAAAGATTCGAGTCGTTTCTGGTCACCAATCGTGGTTGTGGCTGGTACCACCTTATTGGTGGGAGTCGGGAGAGTTCAGGGGTGGTTGTCACGGCAAGTTTGGGTGGCTGGGTAGGCGTCGAAGGTCTGGTTCGTGACCTCTGGTCATAAGGGTTTGTTTAGTCGTTTCCAGGGATGAGTTGGGGGTGGTACCACCGTTGACTTCGGGGAGGTCGACGCGGTGGTACCACCATTGTTTATGAGTCGTGTGTCAGAGAGGGGGTTGGTGGTGGTCACAGGTGGTGCTAGTGGTTGTAGTTGTGGTGGCAGGAGGTTTCGTTCTGTGGGAAACAGGGAGAGTTGCAGTGGCAGGGGTGAAGGACTGGTTTCAGTGAGGTTTCTGACACCTCACCGGCGGCCGGCGAAGGGCTTCATGGTGTTGTGGTGATGGCAGGGTGTCGGTGGTGTTGGGTTAGGGTGGTAGCTGGTGGTCGAAGGGGACTGTGTACGATGGAACAACGTGTTTCGTCGCGGGGGTTGCGTCGGGAAGTCGCTGTAACCTTAGTTTCATTTATTATTATTATTATTATTATTATTATTATTATTATTATTGTCATTATTATTATTATTATTATTATTATTATTATTATTATCATTATTACTACTTTTATGATGGTTGTAAATGTTTTTAATAGGGTTTTAATATAATATGTTGGTAGATATTGGTATTAGTATCGTTGATAATGTCGTTAAATTGTGAAGGTAGTAATTGGTTGTTTTGAGTCGGGAAGTTAATATTTTGAGGTAGTTTCTATTTTGGGAAAGTTTCCATTTTGGGAAAATTTCCACTTATAGGAAGTTACCAATTATAGTATGTATAAGTTGGTTGTTGGGGTTCGGGAAGTTTATTAATTCGTGACGTATACGTGTTTAGGTAACGGTTTTCGCGTGGAACATTTCTAACGAGCTTGTGATTGACTGCAATTGTCTGCGCTTCTGCGAATTGAGGTAGGGGAAATACCGTGTATATAATGATGAGTAATCTGTTTGTTATTTGATGTTAACCATTTTTATTTTATATTATCATATGATTGATATATTGTGTTATTTGATTATATAATTTTGAGATACGATACGAGGTGATGATAAATGGGTCTTGTGATTGGTGCGGAGTTAATGGATCTTGTGATTGGTGCGGAGTTAATGGGTCTTGTGATTGGTGCGAAGTTAATGGGTCTTGTGATTGGTGTGGAGAATAATGGGTCTTGTGATTCGGAGTGGAGATGATTGAATTTCTATTTATAGTAATGTTTGATTGTTTACTTTTCCTCTACTAACCTCGTGGTTGACCCTGTGTATTCGTGATCGTCTGTGATGAACCAATTTTATTGGGGAGCAAATTGACAGGTGTTAGAGACTATGGGAGCTTGGGGAAGAGAGAGCTTGGATCCGGACCAGACCAGAGTCTAGATCACTATAGTCGTTTTATCAGGAGTTGTACTTTATTTTCATAAGACAGTTTGAAAACGGTTGTAAGAACTGTTTACTGAGTTTAACATTTAATAATTAAAGTACTGTTATCTTTTCTTTGTATCTACTGCCTCGGGAAACCGAGATGGTAACACCCTTATTTATCTGGGGAGTCCTAGTACATGCCCTTAAATAAATGGGGGTGTTACAAAATGGTATCGGAGCGAACGATCCTCAGGCATAACCTAATGAATCTAATGAATGTAGGAGGAGTCTAAATAAAATGAACCCCGGGATAAGACTGTTAGGAGCACACTAAAGGAAAAGTATGAGTCTGGGGGCCCCTCACACCCAACCATTGGCCCTCTCAGTTTTACCCGGGAACCCAGAGTGTATACGAGAGAAAAGGGTAGAATAGGAGGAGATAGTGGTAATGGTGATATGGGATAAAGAATTTTATAAGAACTCTTCTTATATGTGAATGACCTGAATAAGCCAGTAAGGGTATGTGTATGACGAGATTTCGTTTGTATGAATACAAAGGATGTATGATATTATGGATGCATGAGGTGATTCGAATCATATTAGCAATTTTATCATGTCTAGCGATATGCGGTTATGTGATCCCTGAGCCATGTTATTGTAACAACCCGACCCACGACGGTCGTAACACACCCCCAATAAGATGGGAGGTAAGCCTTTAGGCCCATTATTTGTCCTCACTTAAGCCCAAAAGCACAAGGCCTTGTTACTAAGTGGTGGGTGGAAGCTATTATAAACATATCACAAGCCTCACATTCTACCGATGTGGGACAACTTTCCTCTCATACTCTTGGGGTGTTACAAACTCCCCCACTTAAAGAACACAACGTCCTCGTTGTGCCTCAAACTTGACCACAACCAGGGCCAGAATCCTCCCCCGCTAGGTGTGTGACCCGGGTGCTCCCGACCACAGGCTCACCACACGGTCGCAGGGTCGCTCTGATACCATTTGTAACAACCCGACCCACCACGGTCGTAACACACCCCCAATAAGATGGGAGGTAAGCCTTTAGGCCCATTATTTGTCCTCACTTAAGCCCAAAAGCACAAGGCCTTGTTACTAAGTGGTGGGTGTAAGCTATTATAAACATATCACAAGCCTCACATTCTACCGATGTGGGACAACTTTCCTCTCATACTCTTGGGGTGTTACAGTTATAGATAAGTATTACTCAATATGTTCGTTGTTTATGTTGATGCTTAGGGAACATACCCCTAATCCAAGTGAGTGCCTACTTGAGTCGGGACTCATTTCTTTTCTTTGTATTATAGTGATGCCTCCGAGAAGAAATAATGTCGCTAATATCACTCAAGAGGAGTTGGATCGTTTGATAGCAGAGAATGAGGCCCTAAAGGCCAAACGTATGGATTCCGCGAAAATGAGCACTATCATCGCGAGGCATAACCCTACCCAATTCACTGGGGAGGGGGAACCTCATTTGCTAGGAGCATGGTGCCGGGAATTCAGTAATTTGTTCGAACTGGTAGATTGCCCCGAGGAACTGAGGGTTGACCAAGCAGCCCACTATCTTCGACGTATGGCCGGTGACTGGTGGACCGGAAACAAAGGAGAAATTCGAGAAGCAGCTAGAGAGGATGGGACCGAGTTTATCGCCTGGATCGCGTTTAAGAGGAACCTATATGAAGTGTTCCTACCAGAATTCCAGAAAAGTAAGCTGAGAGAGGAGTTCGATACCTTCCGAATGACAGAGGATATGACGGTGGAGGCCTATTATCGGAAGTTCATCCAGTTGCTGAGCTATGTGGGAGACATGGGTTTTGATGATGCTATGCTGGCAATGAAGTTTGAGAGGGGGTTGATAATAAATATCAAGAAAAGGCTCATTGCGACTCCGCCCACCACAGTCCAGGACATCTACTTAAGGGCTGGGGCGGCGGAGAGGCTCTCAGAAATGATTAAGGAGGACAAGAAGAAAAAGTCTTAAAAGAGGAAGGCTGAAGTGGTGACTGAAAGTTCTGGGTCGAAGAAGCAAAGCATCAATAAGTACAGTGGGTACTTCAGTAATAGTTCCTCAGGAGGTGCGAGGAATCAGAGTGGGGGTAGCTTCAGGAGTGGAGGCTCTGGCAGTGGTTCGATAGGAATAGTTTGCTTTGGCTATGGAAAGACGGGGCACAAGCAGGCGGTGTGTCGCTCATCTAGGGGAAACCAGTCTGGAGGTTATCGTACGCCGACATCAGGGTATACCGGACCACGTACTCAATCTTATGGTAGTAGTGGGTATCGTACACACATGTCAAGCTATGGTGGGGGAGCAAAGTCTGGAGGCAGCAGCAATTATCAGAGAAACTACAACAATTATCAGAACCATTCGTATCAGAATCAATACAATGGAGGTGGAAGCAATCAGAAGACAGGAGCGGAAGGGAACCAGTAGGCTGGGACATCTAGTGACAGTCAGAGTGGAGCTAAATCCAGTGGGAAACTCTTTGCCATGGGAAAGCAGGCGGCTAAGGATGATGCCCATGTTGTGACCGGTACTTTTCTTGTGAACTTTAAACCTACTTTTGTACTTTTCGATTCCGGGGCTACCCATTCTTTTCTGTCTAGAGAGCATGTTAGGGCCTTGGGACTTGAGAGATTTGATTTGGTCGCGGACCCAGTGACCATACCTTCAGGCGAGTCGATAACTTGTAATAGAGTATATAGAAGTGTACCCATCAAAATCGGGGAATCAATTTTCTATTGTGACCTCATAGAATTTCCACTGGGGGGTTTTGAGGTGATTCTAGGGATGGACTGGCTGGGGAAGTATCGAGCTTTCATTGACTGTCATCAAAAGAAGATTTCCTTGAGGGGACCTAAGGGAGTGAGGGTGTCTTAGAAGGGATATCTAGTCAAACCTAAAGTCAAATTCATTTCCGTCAATACCCTTAAGTCTAGCTTGAGGAAAGGAGATAGTCTGATCTTATGCCAGATGTGGAATTGTGAGGCTGAGACCCCTAAGATTAGTGAGATACCTGTAGTGCGGGAGTTTGAGGGAGTATTCCGAGACGACGTTCCACTGTTGCCGCCAAGGAGGGAAGTGGAATTTTCCATTTACCTAAAACCAGGGGCGGGACCAATATCTAAATCACCGTACCGTATGGGACCGAAGGAGATGGAGGAATAGAAAAAGCAGTTGGATGAACTAGCTGAAAAACGATTCATCCGACCCAGTGTGTCACCCTGGGGAGCACCTTTAATATTTGTGAAGAAGAAGGATGGGATTTTGAGGCTTTGTGTGAACTATCGAGAACTGAATAATGTGGCCATCAATAACCGATATCCTTTGCCCAGAATTGACGACCTGTTCGATCAGTTAAGTGGAGTCGGGGTTTTCTCTAAGATTGACTTGAGATCCGGGTATCACCAGTTGAGAATAAAAGATGAAGATGTTCCAAAGACCGCTTTCAGAACATGGTATGGCCACTACGAATTTGTGGTTATGCCATTCGGATTGACTAACGCTCTAGCTGTGTTCATGGATTTGATGAACCGAGTCTTTAGCCCATACCTAGATAAGTTCGTGGTGGTATTCATTGATGACATCCTAGTGTATTCCAAGAATGCGGAAGAGCACGAGGATCATTTGAGGAGAGTACTTCAGACCCTGGAGGAGCATAAGCTCAATGCTAAGCTGAGCAAGTGTGAGTTCTGGCTGGAGAAAGTCGCGTTTCTGGGGCATGTAATTTCCAAGGAGGGGGTGTCTGTCGACCCTAGTAAGATCGAGGCTGTGACTAAGTGGCAAAGTCCGAAGAATGTGAGTGAGATTCGAAGCTTCCTGGGATTGGCTGGTTATTATCGGAGGTTTGTCAAGGATTTTTCGAAGATAGCAAAGCCCTTGACATCGTTAATGAGGAAGGAGAACCGCTTCATCTGGGATGAGAGTTGTGAGAAGGCATTCCTGACCCTTAAGGAACGTATGACAACAACTCCTATCCTTGCTTTACCTGTTGGGAGTGATAATTTTAAAGTTTATACTGACGCTTTGAAGCATGGACTGGGTTGTGTGCTAATGCAGAATGGGAGAGTGATCGCGTATGCTTCTCGCCAATTGAAGACCTATGAAGAAAACTATCCGACTCATGATTTGGAAAACTATCGCAGTGGTCTTTGCACTTAAATTGTGGCGCCATTACCTTTATGGAGCCACTTTTAAGGTGTTTTCTGATCACAAGAGTTTGAAGTACATCTACACCCAGCGAGAGTTGAACATGAGGCAGAGAAGGTGGATAGAGTTGATTGGAGACTACGATATGCAGATTGTCTACCATGAAGGCAAGGCAAATATGGTAGCAGATGCCCTAAGTAGGAAGTCTGTTCATGCATTGAGTTGTGTCAGGTCGAGAGTGAGGTTGCATGGCGAACTGAGGGAGATGGGAATTTTCATGATCTGGATAGGGGATGCTCTTAGTGATTTAACTGTGGAGCCTGAGTTGTATGGGGAGATTCGGGAGTTACAAAAGAATGATGCGAGGATCCAAGTGGCGCAACATGGTTGAGAGTGAGGGTGGAGAGGCTACATCCAAGTTCAGTATTTATACCGACGGTAGTTTGAGGTTCAGTGGGTGATGATGTGTTCTGGATATTGAGGAGCTAAAGGAGAAAATGTTGGGGCTGGTGTCCTTGACAGTTAGTACAATGACTTACTAAATCTCTTAAAGGATCACAAGGGCATACTTCGGTATTATTATCAGTTGATCCACGTTAATCAATAACGGTTGACTTGCTAGATAAGTTTGACGTTATTGTCATACGGATGGCGGTGATCAACTGGTACCTCACTACTACAAATATAGGTTTAGGAGACGGGGCAAATGGAACGAATTTTTGCGGAACCGTCCTAATTTGTCACTAAATATGCGTGGGATTTTTTAATTCAGAAATACAAGACGGTTCCCATTATAACCCGTCTTTATTTGTTCTAAATAAACTAAAGAGAACGGTTAAAATACTAAACCGTGCTCTTATGTTAACAATAGGAAAGCTAAGAGAACGGTTTCATAGAGAACCGTTCTCTTTGCTTCTCATTATACTAAAAGAGAACGGTTGGCTTGGGAACCGTTCTCTTTGCTTTTCATAAAATTTTTCATCATAACTAAAAGAGAACGGTTGCTTTTAGAACCGTTCTCCTTGCTTCAAAAAGAAGACGGTTGTCTTTAGAACCGTTCTCTTTGCTTCTAAAAGAAGACGGTTTCTTTGTGAACCGTTCTCTTTTCTCTTCATAAAAATTAAATAAACATAACGTGTAACACACAGTAACTGCAGCCTTCGAAAACCTTTGAAATTCTGCGAATTCAAGTCTGCGTATTTTCCACATTCAGTCTTCTTTTTGCTATCAATCTGCGAATTCAATCTTGCTATCAATCGTCCGCCATAGTTTCTTCTTCACCAAGCAACTGAGCCATAATCGTACGCCCTCTTTCTCCTTTACTCTTGTTTGAATTATCAATTTTTTCTGAATGTTTATGTGGTTTTGATTTTGAATAATATATGATGTATAATTTGTGGTTTTCATGTTGATTATATGGTTTGTATGTGATTTGGATGAGGAATATGATGTATATTGTGGGTTAATGTATATGATGAAGGTTTTGATGTTGAATATATGGTTTGTATGTTTTTTCTGAAATTGTAGTTCATAGTACAGACCCAATGTGTTCATTCGTGTTGCTGCTGCATACCATCTACTGCCACTGCACTTCCTTTGCATCTAGACTCTACTCCAGTACGATTAATGTCCTATGCTTACTACTACTGTTGCTGTAACTACTACGATATTGCACCAGACCCCCCCCCCCCTACTGCACTCATTTTTCTACTTCGTTCTGTCCGCTTCTCTGGTCTGTTCAGACCAGAACAGCCACTGAACGCATTGTCCTGGTATTCTGGTCTGTTTTGGGTCCATTTTCTGGACTGTTTTCAGGTATGTTACGTGCTATTTTAGGTCTGTTACGGGTATAGTAACCATTACGGGCAGTAGCCTATGTGTAGAATGCAGTAGCGAGTATGTAGCAGTGGGCAGAATATATGTAGTTCATAGTACAGACCCACAGTCTAAATCATACACAAATCAACTGTTATCGTCCTTAGTATTATTATCGTCCTTAGTATTATTATTGCTATTAGTATTATTATTGCTATTAGTATTATTATCGTCCTTATTAGTATTATTATCGTGATATTATTACTATTAGTATTATTATTGCTATTAGTATTATTATCGTTAATAATTGAATTATGAATTTAATAATTGAATTATGTTGTAATTATGTAGCCGAATATGGCTCGTACTTGGATGATTAATGGGAAAAAGGGCGAAGTAGAATATGATGCCGGGTTAGCTGAATTTTACGACTTCGTAATAAAGAACGTGAAAGACAAATCTAGTATGGCGTGCCCTTGTGATATGTGCCGGAATATTAGGTATATGAGCTTTGGAGATGTAAGAATACATTTAAATAAGACAAATTTTAATCCAAAGTACACTTGTTGGATTTTCCATGGAGAATCAAAAAATTTAGATGGAATAGATGTCCAATTTGGGGAGATTGAGAGAGAAACATGCTTGAGTGACGATGAAGAGCCCGATGAGTCTAATTCACTAGAAGATCCGGGTTGTAATATGAATACTGAGGCAGGAGATGGGTGTGACGATATGTTGGACGATAAATCATGGGGAGATATGTTTGGAGGTGATGAGCAAGAAGGTATTGTAGATGAAACTGATGAGGATCTTGATGAAAATGATTTGGAGGATACCAGTGTTGTATTGGAGAAATTGAAAGATTCCGAAGTGCCTCTTTATAGTAGTTGTAAGCACACTAAATTGGCAGCTCTTGTTAAGTTATATAATTTAAAAGCAACAAATGGGTGGAGTGACAAGAGTTTCACAGACCTCCTGAAATTATAAAAGGACATGCTCCCCGAAAATAATGTACTTCCCGATCGTACATATGAGGCAAAGAAGCTACTTAGGGGAATTGGTTTGAAATATGAAAAAATCCACGCATGTCCCAATGATTGCATATTATATCGCAAAGGATATGCTAATCTCACTAGTTGTCCAGTGTGTAAGGAATGGCGATATCAAAAGAAGGAGGGGATCCCAGCTAAAGTTTTGTGGTACTTTCCAATAATTCCTAGGTTGATACGATTATTTGCGAATAAAGATGATGCCAAATTACTCACATGGCATAGTACATCAAAAGCAAATGATGGGAAGTTGAGACACCCGGCCAATGGGAAAGACTGGAAGTTTATTGATGCAAAATATCCCGAGTTTGGCAAAGAACCCAGAAATCTCCGCCTTGCACTCTCCACTGATGGGATGAATCCCTTTGGAAATTTGAGTAGTCAACATAGTACTTGGCCGGTGTTTTTAGCTATTTACAATTTGCCTCCATATCTTTGCATGAAACGAAAATATTTGATGTTGTCTTTATTGATTTCTGGTCCTAAAGAACCTGGTAATGATATAGATGTCTACTTAGAGCCTCTTCTTGACGATTTGAGATTGTTGTGGGATGAAGGGATACGAGTGTTTGATGCCTACCAGAATAGTTATTTCAATTTGAAAGCAATGTTACTATGTACTATTTCTGACTTTCCTGCGTATGGTAATCTATCTGGACACACTGTGCATGGGAAAAAGGCTTGCCCCTTGTGTGGAGAAGATGTCGATTCTTGTTATTTGAAGTTTTCTCGTAAGCAAGCGTACTTGGGATACCGTAGGTTCTTGGACCCTGATCATTCATATCGTAAGCTACAAAAACCATTCAATGGAAAACCTGAACATCGATCTCCTCCTAAGATATTAACCGGTCATGAAGTATATGAAAGAGTGAAAAAAATTGAGATAACTTATGGCAAGAAGGGTTTTAAATTAGCGTCTCGGGGATATAAGAAGATGTCTCCTCTTTTTGAAAAACTTCCATATTGGCGTGACCTTTCTATAAGATATTGCTTAGATGTTATGCATATTGAGAAAAATGTGTGTGACAATATAATCAACACTCTTCTGAATGTTCCGAATAAGTCAAAAGACAACACATCAGCTAGGATGGACATGGTGGATATGAAAATCAGACCTGAGTTGGCACCAGAAAAGAAAGGAACACGATATTATTTGCCTCCGGCTGCTCATACACTTTCAAGAAAGGAGAAAACAGAGTTTTGTGAGTGCTTAAGTAGTGTTAAAGTGCCGGAGGGATATTCTTCCAATATCAACAGCCTAGTATCAATGACAGATCTTAAGCTTGTTGGTTTAAAGTCTCATGATTGTCATACTTTGATGCAACAACTACTACCAGTGGCTATACGTTCGATTTTACCTAAAAAAGTTCGATTCGCCTTAAGTAGGTTTTGCTTTTTCTTCAATGCCATATGCAATAAAGTGTTAGATCCCAAGGAGTTGGAGTCTTTGCAAAAACTAATTGTCACTTCTCTTTGTCAATTGGAAATGTACTTTCCTCCTTCATTTTTCACAATAATGGTGCATTTAACTGTACACTTGGTTAGAGAAATCAAATACCTTGGTCCAGTTTATCTAAGGTATCAATATCCTTTTGAGAGATTGATGAAAGTGTATAAGGATTATACATCTAATAGATATCGTCCTGAAGGGTCTATTGCTGAGCGTGCAATCACGGATGAAGCACTTTTTTATTGCTATGCACACTTGTCAGATTCTGAGCTACCTGGGATTCCTAAGAATAGGCACAGTGAGTGGATGATGGGCAAAGGTCTTAGGGGTCATGTTCGTCTAGATATGGCAACTGAGAAATGGCATATAGCACATACATATGTTCTTCATAACGAGGATGAGGTACAGCCGTACATTGAGGAACACAAGGCATTGTTGAAGGCGAAGCATCGAAATAAATCAGAGATGTGGATCGCAAGTGAGCACAATAAGACTTTTAGAGTTTGGTTCAAGGGTCGAGTTATAGAAGACTTGCAACAATATCCTGAGTATATTTCTTCTAGATTACAGAGGCTTTGTTTTGGGCCTAAGACTTTTGCATCGTCTTATACTGGTTATGCCGTTAATGGATCCACCTTTTACACTCGTGGGCAAGATGACATGAGCACGATGCAAAATAGTGGTGTTAGTGTAGAGGCAGAAGGCATGCATTTTGCTAGTTCGAAAGATAAGAAACCAGTTTTAAGTCAAATGCATTATTATGGATTCATTGAAGAGATTTGGGAGTTAGATTACAGAGATTTTCTAATACCTATATTTGGATGCAAGTGGATTGAAACTAGTAGTGGAGTTCGCAAGGATGAACTAGGATTCACCTTAGTAAATCTTAATAAATTTGGTCATAAGGAGGATCCTTTTATTATAGGGACACAAGCGAAACAAGTATTTTATGTCACCGATCCATCGGATAAAAAGTGGTCAGTTGTGCTATCTGTAAGAAGTAAGACCACAATGGATAGTTGCGATGACGATGTGGTATTTGAGGGCTTTGATCCTCGTGTACCACATTTAGATGATACGGATATATTCTAGCCTTCTAGTTTATATGTTCGTGATGACCATGACGAAGGGATATGGACCAATACCGAGTCTTCTTCTAAAAAACGCCCTCGCGGTTTTGACGCATGATTAGGTACGATTTATTATTTTTATTATTATTATTATTATTAAATTATTATTATTATTATTATTATTATTATTATTAAATGCTTTTCCTTTTTTTTACTATGGGCAGCAACGACCTGACTTCAGTCCAAGCAACGCTTCAGTCCAAGCAACGCTTCAGTCCAAGCAACGCTCCAGTCCCATTATTATTATTATTATTATTATTATTATTATTATTATTATCATATAAAATCATTTAGTTTTCTTGGTTGTTTATTTTTGCTTAGTGGCAGTATGAGACTTCTTGTAATTGGCTCCATTATTGATGTTTTAATATAATTTCTCACATTTTACCGCTTTTCATCAGAAGCATTCCTCATCTACATTTCTTATATGCTTTCCTATCTTGCTTTCCCTGTTCTGACTTGCTATCCCTGTTCTGACTTGCTATCCCTGTTTTTTTTTTGTACAGTTGAACAATGGGCCCGCAAAAACGTAAAAGAAGTCGAAAGAACAACTCTGTTGAGGACGCAAGCGGAAAGAAGGGGATATCCCTGTTCTGACTTGCTATCCCTGTTTTAGATATGGCTGCAAGAGCTATTAAAGAGAAACAACCCATACAACTTGAGTGGGACAAAGAAGATAAATTGCCGACAGGAAAATATGCATCTAAGTTTAGTTCATGGATAGGCGTGACTGTTCGGGGGAATGTTAGTCCCGCACTGGAGAGTTGGGAGGATGTGGATCAACCGACGTTGAACCTTATGCTGAGTGAACTGACGGTATGTTATTTTAACCATGTTCTATGTTTTTTTTGCTTCATGTTCTAAGTTATTGTTTCATATATGCATTGTAACGTGAACAAGCCATAATACTCAAAGAGACGAGCAGCCAGCGTGCAAAGTAGCATGCTTAGACGTAGCACGTGCATTATTCAGATGCATACTTGAGCAAAATGAAAAGAAAAATCAAAAAATCAGGAGAAAGGCTCTAGTGTTTGTAAGTGTCATGGAAAACAAATGCTTTGCAGCTAGTTTTAGGACAAATTCATTTCTATCTTAAATTTCTGAATTTATTTGTCACAAGACCTATTGTTTAGCTGTGACCGTAATATGTATGTCGAATTTGTCATTACTGTGATAGTGAAGGACTGAAGGGTATGGTTTAGCCAGGTTCAATGCCATTAAATCGGTCATCTGGTCTTTTCTTATAAAACTATCATTTGTGCTATCATGTAGAATCTGGTACTTCTTTAGCTTTAGGTTCAATACCGAAGGTTGTCTAAACTAATTAAAAGTTTGTTCATATTATATTTCAGGGTGCTTTCCATGTCATTAAAGAGCGTCACGATTGGTGTCTCCAAAAGATGGCTGAATTATGGAGAAAATGGAAATGCACTTTGGTTCGTGAGTGGATGTATGATGAGACGGGAGCTATCCAGAAGACACCACCACCGTTGTATAAGCAGATTACACAAGATGATTGGAACAAGTTTCTGGCATCTCACACTAGTGAAAAGTTCAAGGTAATATTTCTATTTTTGTAGACACGCAAATTATTTCATGATAATATATATATGTATATAGTATCTCGTACTATTTTTCACTCTTTATGATTTATGTTATTAGGCGATCAGTGATAAGAACAAGGAGAATGCCTCTAAAAAAAAGGGGAAATACTTTGGCTCACGAGCAGGATATCGAGGGATTCAAGTTAAAGTCGTAAGTTCTATGTATTGGTTTCATTTTTTAGCTAACTTCCAGGTCAAAAGTTGGCATGAATTTTCATGAACTCTCTTCTTTTTTGATAGAAAGAAGATTTAGCTGCCAAGGGAAAACAAGTGGAAAAAGTTGATCGATATTTAACTTGGCTAAGGGCTCACAAGTCAGCGAAAGGGGACATGACTGATTATGATAAGGAAGTTGCTTTGAAAATTGTAAGTTGAACATTTTTGTAATTTAACTCGGTTTAGTTCAGTTGTTTAATTTATTAGTGCTATTTATTCATTTTTTTTGGCTGCTAAAAACTTAATTAATATTGCTGATTTTCAGGAATCCCTTGAAAAGGATGTTGAGGCTGGATTATTTGTGCCCGAAGGACGGGAAGACATACTCGCTAAGGCGATAGGCAAGCCTGAGCATCCGGGCCGTGTGCGAGGAATTCCTAACGGTATTTCCATAACAGAGTATTTTGGGAAGGGACCAAAAAAACCGACAAGAGAAGAGTTGTACGAGAAGATCAGTTACATGCAACACCAAATTGATGACTTGGAAAAGCTGAAATCAGTGATGATGCTGTTTTGGCTAACTGGTGAGAAGCCAAGTACTAAAGTATTAGACGATTTAATGCACGGAGGAGCATCTATGAGTACCGAGGGATCGACAAATTCTGCATCACTACACGTGAGTGAAGAGCCACGCCCAGAGGAGACACCCCGAGAGGAGACACCCCGAGAGGAGGATTATCAAACACCTAAGACCAATGTTCTGAAGATTCCTACCATATCACCACGGCAGGTTGTATAAGGTTTTCATTAAGAAGGATTTGTAAGCTTTGCATTTAAAACACTATCTAGTTCAAAGTCGATGAAAAAAGTTTTAAAACACTAATCTATCTATGCAGGGGTCTCACATGCAATCACTCTCACTAAAGGGAGTGCAATCACTACAAGTGACTGAGGATCCACCCGTGACCAATGTTTTGAAGACTCCTGGCCCAGTAACACAACAGGTATATATGTAAGATTTTCATTAAAGACGCTACTTTATAGTAAATGAAAAAAGTTTGAAATTCTACTATAACTTAAATTTTCAGGCTTGGAAAGATTGTGTGCTATCACTGCCAAACAAATCATCGAAGATAGTGGCTTCAGGAATGGTATACCTATCAAGTAAGGACGAATTTGTTTCCATTCATGGCAGTGCCCTTCGTGATGGTTTTAGAAAAGTGTCAATCAAGGAAATCTATTCTGGGTCGGAAAATGTTGATTTACCAATGCCTGTTGGTGATATGATAACATTGACTCATGCTAAGGGTTCATTTATTCAGTGGCCGCAAAGTCATATACATAGTCCTGTTGAGAAGGTAACTAAGATTTCTAGCTAGTATATATAATGATATAAGATACACTGAGAGTTATACCATTTATCAACTTATTTATGCCAAATTTTAGATAACCATGAAAAAGAATGATCAAGGAAAAAATAAAGCAGCAGCAGCAAAGAAGTCCAAGCCTCAAAAGTGTTCGCCCTCGATTTCGCCATCTTCTTTCCTTGGAATTGAAGTTAGTCCCAATTTTAAGCAAAAGCAGAGGACCATGGATTTGAAGTTATTAGCAACTGAGGCTCGGGTTTTAAAGGCAAGTGGGACAATGATCAGTGTTCCCATTGACGAACATGTGTTACACAATGAACAAACTTGCTACCTTAGTTATGAGGAGGTTGTTCATTTGTTAGATGAACAAATGATTGGTGCCTCTCACATCACACTCTTTATGAGGTTCGGTCTCTTTGTTTAAGCTTCCCCTTTGCAATCCCATTAGTATATATCTGATAATATGCAAACTAGTACTAGATAGTTACTATGGATTCTTATTGTTTTAGGTATTTGAGTGATCTTGCCGATACCATGCAAATTAGTAGTCACTATGGATTCTTGTGCCCAGAGACATTGTCCTCAGAATCCGTTGCTCCGGATGAAAATTATCGATCCGATTATGTTGCTAGGGCAATGACATGTACCGATTGTGGAAAAGGTCGGAAACTTATATTTGCTCCATATGCCCAGGGGTACGTAATTATAAATTTCTTTTCATAGTATTATTATTGATGACTTGATTAATTATTTTATTATTTTTTGTCAATATTTAAGTTGATATCTTCGTTGTATTTTTCTATAACTTGTAGTAAGCATTGGATGTTGGGCGTGATCAATCCGGCTCAAAGTACAGTGTATTGGTGTGATCCTGCCGGACATACAGAGCCTCGTCAATTTTTCATGGATACAATTACCAAGTATGTCTAACTTATTTCTGATCTTTTTTATTTTGCCTTCATATATTATACCTCCCGTTACTCCCCTGCATTTGCCTTAAAATGTTTCTGTAGGCTAGGAACAAAAGTTAAGCCACCCAAAAGCCATCAATCATAGACCTTAGCTTGTTTTCTATTATACTTTAAATTAACGCTTCATTATCAACTAAAACTGAATAAATATATAAACCTGGCTATCTATATATACAGGGCCTTTGAGAAAAGGAACTCTATCGATCCACTTGCAAAATATGAGGCCAATGGCGTTGTTTGGAAAAAGATTAAGGTACTTCTTGTATATATAGTATATATCTATATATATATATATATTAACATATTGTTTCTCTTATTAAGTATAGTACATGTGCGTGAAGTATTTATTTATAATATGAGCTACCCTTTCAGGCCCCTTTGCAGCCTTGTGGTTCCGTTTTATGTGGATATTATATTTGTCGATACATGTTGGACGTCATCAAAGGAAGATATGTTACTATTACTCCAAATGTACGTATGTTTTTGGTTTTTTAGTTCATTTTACTTATATATATAGGAGTCTTGGGTAAAAATTTTCTAACCAATTTTTGAAAATTTGTTTGTAGTTCATGCTTAGAGCCCCATTGACATATCCGCTTGAGCTGATTGACGAGGTGAGGGATATATGGGCTAACTTTGCTTAAGTACATACGTATTGTATCTAGAATTTGTGGATCGGAAAGTATGTTGTATATATGAATGATGTAGCTTAGTTGTTGGAGCAATGTAATATGAATGATGTAGTTGTTGGAGCAATGTTATTGTACGATTATTTGCAGGAAAAATTATAGGCCGGATGAATTATAAATTAAATTATTAAAAAAAAAATAGCAGGTGCAAAGAGAACGGTTATGTTCTCAAGCGTGCTCTATTAATTCAAAAACATGGCGCGAAGTTGTAACAAAAGAGAACGGTTCAAACCATAACCGTCCTGGTAAGTACCCTAAGAGAACGGTTTAACATGGCAAAGAGAACGGTTAAACAGGGAAAAGAGAACGGTTGTGCAGGACATAAGAGCACGGTTCAAACCATAACCGTTCTGTTAAGTCACCTAAGAGAACGGTTTAACATGGCAAAGAGAACGGTTAAACAGGGCAAAGAGAACGGTTGAGCAGGACATAAGAGCACGGTTCACGTCAGAACCGTTCTGGTAAGTGCATTACTAAGAGCACGGTTGAACCGTTCTCTTATGTAAAGAGCACGGCCAGGGGGAGCACGGTTCCGCCTCTCATAGGAGAACGGTTTTTAACCGTCTTCGTATCTGTATTTTGTAGTAGTGCCTATACGTCACACCTATAGGACACGTTTGAGAGATGTGAAGGTATGAAAATACAGTCACATTTATGCCGGATACGACTAAACAGTTAGTCAGAGGTATTGACTATTAAATTAGTCAATGAGATGTTGAGATTATTATTTAATACGGATTAAATAATTTTAGCTAATACGGATTACATGATTAATTCGTAAAATTAAATATAAACGGTTATATTTAATTAAATATTGAATTCGCGTATTAATTTGACTAATTATACAATATCGTAATTTTATCAGATCATTATTAATATATCGACTTTATTAATATCTGATAACATGTGTGCGGTTTATAATAAATAACCGCGAATCATATTTTAGCAAAACGGGTCGAACCATGAATTAGAATAAGGTAAAAGTGGAAAGCCCACTCTTACCCTACTGGATATTCGGCCAAAATGGTTACAAAAGGAGAGTGATTCTCCTTTTGTCAACTACTGATTGTTTTACTGACAAACACATCTCAAGAAAAACTAGGGTTTTTGAGAGCATTCTTCTCCCAAAAACTCAGATCTCACATCAAAACTCACAAAAGCTCTCCCTGTAACACCCCCATTTATTTAGGGACCTGATCTAGGACTCCCCAAATAACCAAGGGTGTTACCATCTCGGATAACCGAGGCAGTAGATATTCACAGAGAAGAAACGCAGTACTTTATTAAGTAATTTAGGTGACAAAACCACAAGTCTCAACTTTTACAACTGTCTCAAAACTACAACCCAAAAACAAAGTGATAGACTAAACGACACGAGCTAAGCTAGACGGGTCTGCTCCATAGCCTCTCCTCCCTTCCAGCTCCCATCAGTCTAACACCTGTCATTCTGCTCCCCAATTAAATTGGATCAACACAGACACATAAAACACACAGGGTCAACACGAAGTTGAGTAGGTAATATAACAAGACATGATTAGCACAATAAACATTTCCTCCACCATCTCCGCATTCAATTCTCCACTTCACTCCCAACACACCACACCTCCCATGGCCATATCACAAGTCCCTTATCACAAGACCCTTATCACAAGACCCAATTTCACAACCTCCGTTCTCCACAATAATCAATAAGAAATCATAATATGTACACAACTTAATATAACAATCATGCAATGAGTGTCCTCATGTCAATTTACAATCACAGACATAAATATTCCCCTACCTCGAAACTGCAGAAGGTACTGACAAGTGAGCAACCGCTACTAAAAATGTTCCACGCGAAAACTGCCACCTAAACATATATATAGTATAATTAATAAAACTCCCTAAATCCCGTAACATAAGTACACTTTCTATTTATAACACTTTCCTTAAAAGGAAAGTTTCCATTAAAACGTTACTTAAACATAGTATACTTCTATAAATAGCAATTACCTTAAGTATTGACACATATATATTTTATAACCCAAAATGCTTAACATGGCAATGAATACTAAAATAATATTATTAGTAATAAACAATATTAAAAGACCAACGTTCTTACTGGAAACACAACCCGCGTCCTCCCCTATACTCTTTAACCCGATAACCAAACCGAGCCCAAAACAGCCCCCTCTAAACGCCGTGTAACACCAGCCCTGCCAACCAACACCCCCACAACCCGCTCCTAGAACCACCAGCTACCACCACGACCACCACCAGCCCCTTCGACCTCCACTGTCGTGGTGAACCAGAGCCACAAACCCGGCCTGGTTCATCACCGAGTTTCCCGACTACGCCTATCGACACCCACAACAGCCCCCACCACGCCTGACTCTATCACAACCACCCATGCCGACACCAGACTCATAAGACCTGGTGGTAACACCGAGTCGACCTCCCCCGAGTCAGCGGTGTTACCACCCCCAAGTGCTCCTATACACGTTCCTATTCGCAAACACCAGCAACCCCGAAGACCCCTACTGACAACAGCCCCTGTTTCGCCATGACCACCTAACGCCGACCACCGTGGCTGCCTCTACTCACCCACCGGTGCTCCCTCTAACACCAGACACCAAGACCTTTAACAAAAACAGGCGTGAGACTCCCTTAAAACAAACGAACTCCCACCGTACGCAAACCCGAGTTTCGGATCCCATTAATACCCTTCCCAGACGCCAAGAAAGCCACCCTCCACAGTGGTTCTAGAGTGTCAACGATGCCTCTACTATGGTCTAAATATGATTACTATATGTCACAGTACAAAACTACATAAAAATATCAGAGGTACATATGTTTAAAGACTCCAAAAACGTGTGTTGCAATCTATCGCGTGAAACAGAAACAACATAATCTTACTGTCATACCGTATTCGAAAGGCAAATCGAACCACCAAGACCTCGTCGTGAACCACCGTGTGTGACTCCTTTCCCTTCCCTGAGGTGACGGCTAAGTGTTTGTGTTGTTTGTTTTTGAATTAGGGTAAGGGTTAGGATGATACAAGCCTTTAAATATGACGGCATGCTAAACTCTATGATTAGTAGTGAAAACAAACCCTTATGGGCTGTTATGATTTCACGCAAAACAAAGCCCAAGGGCAACATGGATGTCACGGTTTCGAACCCCCTTAGCCACATAATCATAATATCCTTGTTTATGGCTTAGTTACTCATAACAAACCCACTACCAACGTAAAATGAACAACTATGATAAAAAAAATATCGTTGATTCGCAAAATAAATATAACTATATCACCTATAACACGGGTTATTACAGTCTTCCCCCCTTAAAATGAACTTCGTCCCGAAGTTCGCCTACTCATCCACAACACATAAGTAGATAAAGCTTACGAGTGTTACATTCTACCCCACTAAAAAAAAGAGTTACGTCCGCGTAACTTACCTTAAACGAATAAATGCGGATAGCGCTCCTTCATGAACGCCTCAGACTCCCAAGTAGCTTCCTCCACGTTGTGATTGGTCCACAAGACCTTCACTAACACTGTCTCTCCATTCCGAGTCTTTCGAACCTTTCTATCCAAAATCTCCTTTGGGCTCTCAGCATAGGCAAGTTGCTCATCTATCTCGATTACCTCATGGTTCAGCACATGCGTGGGATCACTCACATATTTCCTTAGTTGGGATACATGGAACACATTATGGACCTTGGATAGAGCTGGAGGTAAAGCTAAGCGATATGCTACCTCTCCAACTCTGTCCAAAATCTCAAATGGTCCAATAAATTTCTGACTTAACTTGCCACGCTTCCCGAACCTCATCACTCCCTTCATTGGAGATACTTTCAATAGTACCTTCTCCCCCGCCTCGAAATATATATCACTTCTCTTGAGATCTGCGTAACTCTTCTGTCTCTCCTGGGCGGCCCTCATTTTCTGTCTGATTATCCGGACTTGATCAACCATTTCCTGAATCATCTCTGGGCCTAGAACTACCGCATCAGCACGATCATCCCAACATACAGGACTCCGACATTTCCTTCCATATAATGCCTCAAAAGGAGCCATGCCAATGCTAGCATGGTAGCTATTATTATATGAGAACTCTATCAGTCCCAACCGTTCTTCCCATGATCCCCCGAACTCCAGCACACATGCTCTCAGCATATCCTCCAAGGTCTGGATGGTCCTTTCCGTCTGACCATCTGTAGCTGGGTGAAAAGCGGTACTCATCTTTAATTGTGTGCCCAACGCAGCCTGCAACTCTTGCCAAAATCTAGAAATAAACCTCGAGTCACGATCGGAAACAATATCTTTGGGGATACCATGCAACTTGACTACATTTTGTACATATGACTTCGCCAACTCAGCCTTACTCCAGGTATCTTTCATTGGAATAAAGTGAGCAGACTTGGTCAGTCTATCCACGATTACCCAGATCATGTTGTTGCCCCTCTGAGTTCTAGGCAACCCCACGATGAAATCCATTGAAATATTCTCCCATTTCCATTCAGGTACATTCAACGGCTGGATCTTTCCTTTAGGTCTCTTGTGCTCACCTTTTACCCTCTGACACGTCAAACACCGCGACACGAACTCGGCGACCTCCCTCTTCATATTGGGCCACCAGAAAGTCTTCTTAAGATCTTTGTACAACTTGTCACCCCCAGGGTGAACGGAGTATGGCGTAGCATGAGCTTCAGTTAAGATTTTCTTTTTCAATTCGTCATCATCTGGAATACACCATCTCCCACTGAATCTTAGGCTACCATCATCATGGACACTGAATTTGGATTCGGTCCCTCTATCACTGCCTTCGATCATCCCTCGCCACTTCTGAATTCTCAAATCTCCTTCTTGCAATTCCCTAATTTCATCATACAATTCTGGCTCCACTGTCAGATCGCTAAGAGTATCCCCTTTTTGAATCATGTAAATTCCCATTTCTCCCAACTCACCGAGTAGCCTTACCCTTGATCTGGCACTAATCAAGGCATGAACAGATTTCCTACTCAAGGCGTCAGCAACCACGTTAGCCTTGCCCTCATGATAGACAATCTGCATATCGTAGTCGCCAATCAGCTCTATCCACCTCCTTTGCCTCATATTCAATTCCCGCTGGGTGTAGATGTACTTCAAACTTTTGTGGTCGGAAAACACTTTGAATGTGGCCCCGTACAGATAATGACGCCACAGTTTTAGTGCAAAAACCACAGCCCCCAACTCCAGGTCATGAGTAGGATAATTCTCTTCATAGGTCTTCAACTGTCGGGAAGCATAAGCTATTACTCTTCCATTCTGCATTAGTACACATCCTAGCCCATTCTTCGAAGCGTCGGTATATACCTCGAAGTTATCACTCCCCTCTGGCAAGGCAAGGATAGGAGCTGTTGTCAGACGTTCCTTAAGAGTTAAGAACGCCTTCTCACAACTCTCATCCCAAACGAAACGATTCTCCTTTCTCATCAATGATGTTAAAGGCTTGGCTAGCTTTGAGAAATCCTTGACAAACCTCCTGTAATACCCAGCCAAACCCAGGAAACTTCGGATTTCTCCCACATTCTTCGGGCTTTGCCACCTGGTTACTGCTTCAATCTTGCTAGGGTCTACCGACACCCCCTCTTTGGAAATTACATGACCTAAGAAAGCAACCTTATCCAACCAGAATTCGCACTTACTCAGTTTTGCATACAACCCATTCTCTTCTAAAGTCTTCAACACGGTTCTCAAATGGTCTTCATGCTCTTCTTTATTCTTGGAATACACTAAAATGTCGTCGATAAACACAACCACGAACTTATCCAGGTACGGACTAAACACCCGGTTCATCAAATCCATGAACACTGCTGGTGCATTAGTCAACCCGAACGGCATAACCACAAATTCATAGTGGCCATACCTTGTCCTGAAAGCGGTCTTGGGGATATCTTGATCTTTAATCCTCAATTGGTGATAGCCCGATCTTAGATCAATTTTTGAAAAGACCCCGGCTCCACTCAACTGATCGAACAGATCATCAATTCTTGGCAAAGGGTAGCGGTTCTTGACAGTCACATTGTTCAGCTCTCGGTAGTCAATGCAAAGTCTCAGACTCCCGTCCTTCTTCTTTACAAAAAGTACGGGTGCTCCCCAAGGCGATACACTAGGCCGGATGAATCCCTTCTCAGCCAATTCATCCAGTTGCTTCTTCAATTCTTCCATTTCTTTTGGTCCCATACGGTAAGGCGATTTTGATATCGGTCCGGCACCAGGCTTGAGATCGATAGAGAAGTCAACCTCCCTCCTAGGTGGTAATCCTGACACATCGTCCCGGAACACACCCTCAAACTCCCTCACCACAGGTATCTCACTAACACCTGGAGTCTCCGTCTCACAGTTCCACATCTGACACAAGATTAAACTTTCCCCCTTCCGTAGACTCGACTTAAGGGTATTAACAGATATGAACTTGACTTTAGGTTTAACCACGAATCCCCTATAGGTCACTCTCACCCCTTTAGGTCCTTTCAGTGAAATTTTCTTTTGATAACAATCGATAAAAGCTCGGTATTTCCCCAGCCAATCCATTCCCAAGATTACCTCAAAGTCCCCCAATGGAAATTCGATAAGGTCGCAATGGAAAACCGTCTCCCCAATCTTGATGGGTACACTCCTAAAGACTCTATTACAAGACACCGATTCCCCAGAGGGTATGGTTACAGAATCCTCAACCCAATCATAGATAACAAGCCCCAACTCCCTAGCATGATCTCTAGACACAAAAGAATGGGTTGCGCCGGAATCAAAAAGTACAAAGGTAGGTTTAAGATTCACAAGAAATGTACCAGTCACGACATGGGCGTCATCCTGGGCAGCCTGTTTCTCCAAGGCAAAGAGCTTGCCACTTGTCTTCACTCCACTCTGGCTAGTAGAGGCTGCTCCAGCCTGTTGATTGCCTTCAGCTACGGTCTTCTGGTTACTGCCACTCCCGTTGTACTGATTGTGTTGGGAACGGTTTTGATAACTGTTGTAACTCTTCTGGTAGTTATTATTAGTACCAGATCTTGAATTCCCTCCATAGCTTGACATAGGGGTACGGTAACCTCCACTCCCCGAGGTGTTCATACGGGACCCACTGTACCCGGGAGTTGGAGTACGGTAACCCCCAGATTGATATCCTCCCGAAGATCGACATACAGCCTGCTTATGTCCCGTCTTTCCACACCCATAGCACACAATCCCCACAGAACTGGTCCCCGAATTCCCACTCCTATAGTTTCCTCCACTCTGGTTCCGAGTACCCGTCGAAGCACTGTTGTTAAAATACCCGCTGTACTTGTTAGAATTTTGCTTTTTCGACCCTGAGTTGTCACTCAAAGTCTCAACTTTCCTTTTATCACTCTTCGTCTTCTTTTCCTCCTTGATCATATCAGCCAGTCTCTCAGCTGCCCCAGCCCGCAAATAGATGTCACGGACTGTGGTGGGTGGTGCAGCAATGAGCCTCTTCTTGACAGCAATGGTGAGTCCCCTCTCAAACTTCATGGCAAGCATTGGCTCATCCATCCCCATCTCTCCCACATGGCCCAGCAGCTGAAGAAACTTCCTGTAATACACCTCCACCGTCATCTCATCAGTCATTCTGAATAGCTCAAATTCCTCTCTCAGTTTGCTCTTTTGAAATTCAGGTAGGAAAACCTCGAACAAGATTCTCTTGAACGCGACCCACTCCACATGATTGATTCCATCCCCGACAGCAGCTTCTCGAATTTCCCCCTTGTTGCCGGTCCACCAATCGCCAGCCATACCCCTCAAGTAGTGAGCAGCTTGATCCACTCTCAGCTCTTCTGGACAGTCTATTAGCTCGAACAGATTGCTGAACTCCCGACACCATTCACCAAGGAGGTGAGGTTCCCCTTCCCCGGTGAATTGTGTAGGGTTATGCCTTGCGATTATGGTACTCATTTTAGCAGAATCCAAGCGTCTGGCCTTTAAGGCCTCATTTTCAGCTATCAGCAGATCTAACTCTTCTTGGGTGATATTAGCTGCGTTATTCCTTCTTGGAGGCATTCTAAAACATATAAGAAAAGATGAGTCCCGACTTTAAGTATAGGTCCTCATTTATATTAAGGTTATAACCTTTAAGCATAGGCCTACATAAGCAACTGAGGTCTAAACTAATAGTACTTTCTACACATGGCTCAGGGATCACATAATCGCATATCATTCGGCATGCATAACTATTAATATAACACTGATCATGGTATGTAGGCACTCCAATATATATATATACTCTTGTAAACAACCATATAGTTCTGATATTCTTATTTCTCTGTACATTCAAGCCATTCATTTATATATATAGAAAGGTTCTTACACGTTTATCATACTCTTACCTTAGATTCCACCACTTCCTATTCTACCCTTTTCGCTCGTATGCACTCAAGGTATCCGGGTAAAACTGAGAGGGCCTATGGTTCGGTGTGAGGGGGCCCCAAGCTCATACTTCCCCTTTAGTGTGCTCCTAACAGTTTTATCCCGGGGTTCATTTTATTTAGACCCTTCCTATATTCATTGGGTTCATTAGGTTAGGCCTGAGGATCGTTCGCTCTGATACCACTTTGTAACACCCCCATTTATTTAGGGACCTGATCTAGGACTCCCCAAATAACCAAGGGTGTTACCATCTCGGATAACCGAGGCAGTAGATATTCACAGAGAAGAAACGCAGTACTTTATTAAGTAATTTAGGTGACAAAACCACAAGTCTCAACTTTTACAACTGTCTCAAAACTACAACCCAAAAACAAAGTGATAGACTAAACGACACGAGCTAAGCTAGACGGGTCTGCTCCATAGCCTCTCCTCCCTTCCAGCTCCCATCAGTCTAACACCTGTCATTCTGCTCCCCAATTAAATTGGATCAACACAGACACATAAAACACACAGGGTCAACACGAAGTTGAGTAGGTAATATAACAAGACATGATTAGCACAATAAACATTTCCTCCACCATCTCCGCATTCAATTCTCCACTTCACTCCCAACACACCACACCTCCCATGGCCATATCACAAGTCCCTTATCACAAGACCCTTATCACAAGACCCAATTTCACAACCTCCGTTCTCCACAATAATCAATAAGAAATCATAATATGTACACAACTTAATATAACAATCATGCAATGAGTGTCCTCATGTCAATTTACAATCACAGACATAAATATTCCCCTACCTCGAAACTGCAGAAGGTACTGACAAGTGAGCAACCGCTACTAAAAATGTTCCACGCGAAAACTGCCACCTAAACATATATATAGTATAATTAATAAAACTCCCTAAATCCCGTAACATAAGTACACTTTCTATTTATAACACTTTCCTTAAAAGGAAAGTTTCCATTAAAACGTTACTTAAACATAGTATACTTCTATAAATAGCAATTACCTTAAGTATTGACACATATATATTTTATAACCCAAAATGCTTAACATGGCAATGAATACTAAAATAATATTATTAGTAATAAACAATATTAAAAGACCAACGTTCTTACTGGAAACACAACCCGCGTCCTCCCCTATACTCTTTAACCCGATAACCAAACCGAGCCCAAAACAGCCCCCTCTAAACGCCGTGTAACACCAGCCCTGCCAACCAACACCCCCACAACCCGCTCCTAGAACCACCAGCTACCACCACGACCACCACCAGCCCCTTCGACCTCCACTGTCGTGGTGAACCAGAGCCACAAACCCGGCCTGGTTCATCACCGAGTTTCCCGACTACGCCTATCGACACCCACAACAGCCCCCACCACGCCTGACTCTATCACAACCACCCATGCCGACACCAGACTCATAAGACCTGGTGGTAACACCGAGTCGACCTCCCCCGAGTCAGCGGTGTTACCACCCCCAAGTGCTCCTATACACGTTCCTATTCGCAAACACCAGCAACCCCGAAGACCCCTACTGACAACAGCCCCTGTTTCGCCATGACCACCTAACGCCGACCACCGTGGCTGCCTCTACTCACCCACCGGTGCTCCCTCTAACACCAGACACCAAGACCTTTAACAAAAACAGGCGTGAGACTCCCTTAAAACAAACGAACTCCCACCGTACGCAAACCCGAGTTTCGGATCCCATTAATACCCTTCCCAGACGCCAAGAAAGCCACCCTCCACAGTGGTTCTAGAGTGTCAACGATGCCTCTACTATGGTCTAAATATGATTACTATATGTCACAGTACAAAACTACATAAAAATATCAGAGGTACATATGTTTAAAGACTCCAAAAACGTGTGTTGCAATCTATCGCGTGAAACAGAAACAACATAATCTTACTGTCATACCGTATTCGAAAGGCAAATCGAACCACCAAGACCTCGTCGTGAACCACCGTGTGTGACTCCTTTCCCTTCCCTGAGGTGACGGCTAAGTGTTTGTGTTGTTTGTTTTTGAATTAGGGTAAGGGTTAGGATGATACAAGCCTTTAAATATGACGGCATGCTAAACTCTATGATTAGTAGTGAAAACAAACCCTTATGGGCTGTTATGATTTCACGCAAAACAAAGCCCAAGGGCAACATGGATGTCACGGTTTCGAACCCCCTTAGCCACATAATCATAATATCCTTGTTTATGGCTTAGTTACTCATAACAAACCCACTACCAACGTAAAATGAACAACTATGATAAAAAAAATATCGTTGATTCGCAAAATAAATATAACTATATCACCTATAACACGGGTTATTACACTCCCCATATTGCAAGGCAATTGGAGAGTATTTCTAGCACACACGACATCGTCTCAATCTAAGTCTTGGGTGCAAGTTATAGGAGGGAATTTGCTTTAATTCCTATTCTTAGGCCATTCGCACAAGGACCAAAGGTTGTATTCTCTTTTATGTTGTTTTTATTATCTTATGACTATAATCACAATTGTAATTTTCGTTATAATCCTGTAAAACCCCTCGCGAAAGCGGAAATATAAAACACACAAAGTACTAAAAATGCAGCGGAATTTAAACTTTTTAAACATAAACATCATGCGAGGTGAATTAAAACTGAAACTGGAAACTGAAACTGATATAAACAAAATAGACAAGTATAACAGTTCTAAGTACGAAAACCAAATATATACAAAGCCTGGGATGGAACATCCCTACAGGCACAAAACATGAAATGTATCAAAACTAAGAGTCTGGCTAAACGGTGAAGTGTAAGTCATATGATGAAAGGATCATCACTCGCTAGCTCTCAAGTGAACCCCGTCCAACCTGCATGTACCTACATACATGAAAACATATACGCCACAATCAGTGGGGAGTGACTAGAGTTCTCCTAGCCACCTTTTGTGACAACACGTAACAAGTAAAGCAAACAGAATACTCCAACATATATAGACATGTGAAGTATAACTATATCTCAATAACTGATCAACAACTATCATGCAATCACTAATGTACTGCTCTCAACTAACTTCATAAACCGTTTGGAAGGAGAGCCGGTTTCCCTACTGGTTACCCAGTCGGGGGGTCTTTCAGTCCAACTATTTATGAAACCGATCAAAGAGTCACCCAATGCCTTGGATGAACAAACTATAACTCAAGTAATATAATCATCAACTTCATCATGCATATCTGACACTGTACCAATCTCAAGGCAAACAGATATAAACATCACTAAACACTAGCAATGGGTCCAGAGGTGAACTTAACACATATCCCAACATGCAATTCAAGTAAAGGGTCCAGAGGTGAACTTAACACATATCCCTATACATACAATTCAAGAAAAGGGTCCCGAGCTGAACTTAACACATATCCCTAATCATCCATAAGCAAAGGGTCCAGAGGTGAACTTAACACCTATCCCAATGCTACAAACACGTATTGGGTCCAGAGGTAAACTTAACACATATCCCAATACACAGCTATCGCACACCGGGTCCAGAGGTGAACTTAACACATATCCCGTGTACGACAACCGATCACGTGTCAGGTCTAGAGGTGAACTTAACACATATCCTGACACGCCACAAGCAAAACACGTAATGGGTCCAGAGGTGAACTTAACACATATCCCATCACGCGACATACAAAACACGTAATGGGTCCAGAGGTGAACTTAACACATATCCCATCACGCGACATACAACTCAATCATTAGCATCCAAAGATAGAAACTAGCTTATAGCTCTAACTGCTTAAACCAGTAAACAACACTTAATTGACCCCGGGAACTAAGATGAGGGAGAGCCGGTTTCCCTTCGGTTACCCGACCGGGGAGTCTCTATCCTCACTCCATTCCCGAACCCATTATAGTGTCGCCCTTCCTCCGGGGACCTCAAACACATATCAAAGGTACGAAGAACGAGTTTCAATCAAAACCGATAAACCGTTCAAAAGTTACGGACTAAATACGATTTTAAAAATAAAAACAATCATCAGGGGTCCCCAGCCGGTCGACAGGCAGCCGGCCCACCGGCTGGTGACCCATCACAGCCTTCATCTTCTTCAATGCGTAAAACAATCAAAAGGGGCTCCCAGCCGGTTGGCAGGCAGCTGGTCTACCGGCTGGGGAACCCAAATCCCCTAAATTACTCTTTACGAAAAATCCTAAAAGAGGCTACCAGCCGATTGGCAGGCAGCCGGCCTACCGGCTGGCAACACAAAGCCTATTTCTCAAACTTTCGTAAAAACACCTAAAATGCACTCCCAGCCGGTTGGCAGGCGGCCGGTCTACCGGCTGGGCATCCTAATCCTACGTATTTCAGAATTTCGCAAAACAACTAAAAGCACTCCCAGCCGGTCGACCGGCGGCCGGTCGGTCGACCGGCTCAGAGAGCCTGATCACGCAAATCGTATTTTCCACTAATCTCAAAACTTCATTAAATCGAGACCAAACTATAAGAATCGCAACATATGAAGTTTGCCCAATATCACAATTCATCCAATAACACTACCTAACAGCAAATAAACCCATAACAATCCTCAATATGATTATACTTTGTATCCGTCGCAAAACATGAATTTCTGAAAAATGAACAACTACACATGTATAACATCAACAAGCTTGTGAGGGCCTTTAAGAAGGATTCATATCATGATACTAGGTCCAAACAACAATAAACATAAGAAATTTCAGAAACTTAAACCATCTTAATCATCAAAAATGCTAATATTCACAATAAGGCCGAGTTTCTCATTATCGTCACCTTATATGCAATCCCGCTCAAAGCTCCTCCTCTATGATGAAGTTATCCACGTCCGGGTCCTCTAAGCCTTCACCTACATCACGAAAAACGAGTCTTAAGGACTGAAAAACGGTTCTTAAGAAAACAGCCTAATTTTCGAGTGAAAGGAAATGAAAAACGGAAGTGATAGATGGCTTACAAATTCGATGTGGATTCCGAAAATGTGATTGTTACCTTGATTCGGTGAACGGATGATGAAAAAAAATGGAAAAGAAGATGAAGAATTATGGAGGTTTTGTGAAATGAGAAATGTCAGTTGTTTTGTTTTGAGGATGACAATTATGTCGACACAATGGGTTTAGGAGGGTTTATGGGTTGTCCTTTCCGTTTAAATGAAAACGGGTTTGGACGAACGGGTTTTTAGTTAAAGATTCAAGTTGCCAAGTTTGTATTCGTCTTAAGGACTTAAGGTTCTTAAGACGGATCTTCTTATTTATAAGAATACTTTCCGATAAATTATTAAAATATTATTTTATTACTTAAAAATAACTAAAAATCGTAAAAATATATTTTATAAAAATACGGGATGTTACAATCACCCCAACTTCAAAAAGTTTCGTCCTCGAAACTCTAACGAAGATAAACTCTAACTAACTATACCTCAATCGAAAAGAGAAAGATGCGCAGCACGCATCGATGCCTCGGTCTCCCACGTCTGCTCCTCAACATCACCGCAACGCCAAAGGATCTTCACTAAAGGCACCGCCTTGCTCCTAAGCTTCCTATCCTGTCGGTCTGGGATCTTCACAGGACGCTCCTCGAAAGCAAGACTCGGCTCTAAGTTCTCGATCTCTCTAGGCAGAATATGACTCGGATCACTAACATACTTACGGAGCTGAGAAACATGAAAGACACTATGAACCTTGACCAAACTAGGAGGCAAGTCCAAACGATAAGCAGCAAGCACCAATCCTCTTCACAATCTCAAATGGCCCAATATACTTAGGACTCAACTTGCCCTTAACTCCAAACCTCTTAACGCCCTCATCGATGAAACTCTTAAGAAAACTCTGTCACCCACCTCAAACTCTAGAGGTCTACGGCGAACATCAGCATAGGATTTCTGCCGATCCTGTGCGGCCTTCATCCTACCCCTGATAAGCTGAACCTGATCAATCGTAACAGCTAACTGGTCCGGTCCTAGGTCGTGCACGTCACTCGCCTGATCCCAACAGATCGGGCTACGGCACTTCCTACCATAGAGCGCCTCATACGGAGCCATACCAATAGATGAATGGTAACTGTTGTTGTAAGAAAACTCAACTAACGGTAGACACTGCTCCCAAGAATCCTGGAAATCAAGTGCACAAGCACGGAGCAAGTCCTCTAATGTCTGAATAGTCCTCTCGGACTGACCATCAGTCGCGGCATGAAATGCGGTACTCATCAGCAAGCGGCTACCCATAGCCTCCTGTAAAGCCTTCCAAAATCTGGAACAGAAACGAGGATCACGATCAGAAACGATCTCTCTCGGGACACCATGGTAACGGACTATCTCTGCAACATAAGCCCTAGCTAAACGGTCCATATCCCATGTCTCTCTGATAGGCAAAAATCTGGCACTCTTAGTTAGCCTATCAACCACAACCCAAATCGCATCTTTGCCTCCCATTGTCTTAGGCAAAGCCGTCACAAAGTCCATCGATATGCACTCCCACTTCCACCGAGGAACGTGGAGCGGCTGTAACAAACCACCTGGCCTCTTATGCTCTATCTTGACTTGTTGACAAGTCAAGCACCTACTCACGTAATCCAAAATGTCTTTCTTCATCCCGGGCCACCAAAATATAAGTCTCATGTCCTTGTGCATCTTCTCTCCGCCAGGATGAACTGAATACGGTGTCAAGTGAGCCTCATCAAGAACCCTCTTCCTCAAATCTGGCACATCTGGAACATACATCCTACCACAGAATCTAAGGAAACCATCGGAATCAATCACTAAATCTGGTGCAACTCCACTCGAAATCTTAGCCTCGAACCTCCGGAAAGCAGCATCTGTAGGTAAACTCCGGCGAATCTCCAAATATAAGGACGGCTCGGCAGTCATAGCAGATAACCAATCAAAACCACTACCAACCATCTCTAATCTCAACTTCCGGAACTCAGAACACAACTCATCGGGCAACACACGCATAACACTCAACGAATGAGAAGTCTTGCGGCTAAGCGCAACAGCAACCAAATTGGCCTTTCCCTCATGATACAATAACTCAATGTCGTAATCCTTAACCAACTTTAGCCATCGGCGCTGTCGCATATTGAGGTCTTTCTGTGTAAAAATGTACCTTAGACTCTTGTGATCTGTGAAAATGCGACAATGAGATCCCATCAAGTAATGACGCCACATCTTCAACGCATGAACAACGGCAGCTAAATCAAGATCATGTGTCGGATAGTTTACCTCGGGAACTCGCAACTGTCTAGATGAGTAAGCTATCACCTTACCACTCTGCATCAACACACAACCAAGCCCTAACATCGAAGCATCGCAGTAAACATCGAAGTCAACTCCCATCTCTGGCAAAGCAAGTACGGGAGCGGAAGTCAACCTAGTCTTCAATTCCTGAAAAGAGCTCTCACACTTGTCGGTCCAAACAAACTTAGCTTCCTTCTTCAACAACTGAGTCATCGGACAAGCTAATCTAGAGAAATCCTCAACAAATCGACGGTAATAACCTGCTAAACCAAGGAAACTACGGATCTCTCCCACATCTTTGGGACTCTCCCAATCTACAATAGCCTCAATCTTCGCGGGATCAACCATAACTCCCTCACTAGATATCACATGTCCAAGAAATGCAACCTTAGAAAGCCAAAACTCACACTTAGAGAACTTCGCGAACACCTTCTGTCAACGTAAAATCCCAAGTATCAATCGAAGATGCTCGACATGCTCCTCATCGGTCTTCGAGTAAATGAGAATGTCATCAATAAACACCCCAACACAAGTGTCAAGATACTCACTAAAGGTGCGGTTCATCTGATCCATAAAAATAGCTAGCAGGTGCATTAGTCAACCCAAAAGGCATAACCACGAACTCAAAATGCACATATCTGGTACGAAAAGCAGTCTTCGCAATATCAGCCTCTCTCACTGGAATCTGATGATAACCCGATCGAAGATCAATCTTAGAAAACCTAGAAGCACCTCTCAACTGATCAAATAAATCATCTATCCTAGGCAAAGGATATCTGTTCTTCATGGTCACTCTGTTCAACTCTCTGTAATCAATGCAAAGTCTCATGGAACCATCTTTCTTCTTAACAAATAAAACTGGAGCACCCCACGGAGAAACGCTCGGTCTAATGAATCCTTTCTCAATCATCTCCTCTAACTGTTGCTTCAATTCTTTCAACTCTGGTGGAGCCATACGGTAAGGAGCTTTGGATATCGGTCCGGTACCTGGAACAAGCTCAATGGTAAACTCCACATCTCTCTCTGGCGGTATCCCTGGCAAGTCATCTGGGAAATCATCTGGAAACTCACAAACAATGGCTACTTCCTCAAGCTTCGGTAGCGATGGCTTTGCAGCTGAAACAACACACAAGAAGGCTTGGCAATCTTTCCTAAGAAGATGAGATGCTTTCATCGAAGAAATAACACGGATACCCTTTTTAGGGCAAGTTCCCCTATAGGAAACACGAACTCCTGAAGAACTCCTCAAGCAGATTTTCTGGTCGCGACACTCGAAGCGAGCATGGTATCGCGATAACCAATCCATACCGAGGATAATGTCAAATTCCTCGAGAGGAAATCTCAATAAGTCCGCTGGAAATGTGGCTTGACCAATAATAATCGGAACATCCCTATGGGACGAAGAGCAGGAAAACACGTCTCCAGAAGGTAAGGAAATGGAAGTCTCCTCAACCAATGAACACTCAAGAGCTAAACGGTCTGCAAACTGAGTCGATATAAATGATAAAGAAGCTCCAGTGTCAAATAAAATAAGACACTCGGCACCAAGTACAGAAAAGATACCAGCCACAATATCAGGATGAGCCTCAGCCTCAGCCCTAGTCATCACGAAGATCTTCACCTTCGGCTTTTCTCCCTTAGTCGCTGCAGCAGCAGTGGCAGCCTTGCCAAGTGCGGTGTTCCTCTCAGGACACTCATAAGATCGATGCCCAAATCCATTACAGGTGAAACACTTATAGGCATTCTTGAAACAGTCAAAACCCGGATGAGATGGTTTACCACAACGGTGGCAAACACTAGAAGCTGTGTCGGTGTGAACAATGGTCTTAGCAACCGGAGCAGAGAACCTCTCAAACCGCTTCTTCTGAGAAGAAGGCGAAGAAGTAGAAGGAACAAACGGTCTCTTTCCCTGGTAAACTGATCTCTGGTGAGTAGTCACACTGGAAGTAGCAGCTCGGGTCTCGGCATCTATGGCACGAATGGAACTCTCGGCCCAAATAGCATCATCATATACCTCCACAAAAGAAGTCGAGTCACGACGAACCATACTCTCGATGCGCGGTCCTAACTTCCCACGGTAGAAGTAAACTCTCTCAGCCTCATCTCTGACAAACTTCGAAGCAAAATGTGCAAGCTGGTTAAATTTGTCGGTGTAGTCCTGAACGGACATCTTACCCTGCTTCAAGTCCATGAACTCCTTAAGTCTCTGTGATCTAAGCTCCTTAGGATAAAACCTCGTCTCGAGCTTATCCTTGAAAGCCTCCCAATCGAACAAAGGATCAAGAATGAAAGTCGGTCCGGTCAATGCCCACCATCTATCGGCCTCTAGGGTCAAAAAGTGAGTGGCTAGCCGCACTCTATCCTCTCTGACCACCGAGTACATGGTAAAGCTCTTTTCCATCTCACGGAACCACTCAGTAAGAGCTACCGGATCAACCTCGCCTCCATAAGTCTTCACGTGGCTCCTGGACATCTGGGATGCTATCCAAGAGAAGCTACCAGGACGATTAGCCTCATTGCCTGGCGGTGGAGGAGGTGGAACAGTCTATGCTTGCTGTCTCTAGTTCTCAAGCAACTGATGAAGTGCTTGCGTTATAGTATTCTCAGCAGCCGTATTTCTCACCATCCTTCAAAAGAGAAAACAAGTGTTAACTTAACAATTAGCATTCACAAATAGACTACAATATAAATCCTTAGATCTACCCATCTCTCATTCATTATTTGTTTATTTGGTCAAGTTAAGGTTGGGGGTCACATGAGTGCGTCGGGAGCAATAATGCTCTGATACCAACTGTAAAACCCCTCGCGAAAGCGGAAATATAAAACACACAAAGTACTAAAAATGCAGCGGAATTTAAACTTTTTAAACATAAACATCATGCGAGGTGAATTAAAACTGAAACTGGAAACTGAAACTGATATAAACAAAATAGATAAGTATAACAATTCTAAGTACGAAAACCAAATATATACAAAGACTGGGATGGAACATCCCTACATGCACAAAACATGATATGTATCAAAACTAAGAGTCTAGCTAAACGGTGAAGTGTAAGTCATATGATGAAAGGATCATCACTCGCTAGCTCTCAAGTGAACCCCGTCCAACCTGCATGTACCTACATACATGAAAACATGTACGCCACAATCAGTGGGGAGTGACTAGAGTTCTCCTTGTTGGAGATTGTGTCCTCCACATGTAGTGTGATAACGTCATTGCACATACCCTTGTACGGACAAGTGGGAGATTGTTGGGGCTGGTGTCCTTGACAATTAAGTACAATGACTTATTAAATCTCTTTAAGGATCACAAGGGCATACTTTTGTATTATTACCAGTTGATCCACGTTTATCAATAACGGTTGGCTTGCTAGATAAGTTTGACGTTATTGTCATACGGATGGCGGTGATGAACTGGTCCCTATACGTCACACCTATAGGACACGTTTGAGAGATGTGAAGGTATGAAAATACAGTCACATTTATGCCGGATATGACTAAACAGTTAGTCAGAGGTGTTGACTAATAAATTAGTCAATAAGATGTTGAGATTATTATTTAATACGGATTAAATAATTTTAGCTAATACGGATTACAAGATTAATTCGTAAATTAAATATAAACGGTTATATTTAATTAAATATAGTATTCGCGTATTAATATAAACAGTTATGTTAATTTGGGTAATTATACAATATCGTATTTTGTCAGACCATTATTAATATATCGACTGTATTAATATCTGATAACATGTTACGATTTATAAATAAAACCCGCGAACAACTTAAAGCTAAACGGGTCGAATCACGCAAAGGTATAAGGTAAGAGTGGAAAAAGCCCACCCTTACCCAAGACCCATTCGGCCGACCTAAGTAATACAAAAGGAGAGTCTTTCTCCTTTTGTCACGGACTGTGAATTCATAATTCTCACAATTAGGGTTTTGAGAACATCCTTTTCCCAAAACTCAGATCTCACATCTAAAACCTCTAAAAAGCTCTCCCCATATTGCAAGGCAATTGGAGAGTATTTTCTAGCACACGCGGCATCATCTCAATCAAGTCTTGGGTGCAAGTTATAGGAGGGAATTTACTTTAATTCCTGTTCTTAGGCCATAAGCACAAAGGACCAAAGGTTGAATTCTTTTTCTTATCCTTTTTAATCTTATGACTATAAACACAACTGTATTTTTCATTATAATCCTGCAAGTTTAGGGTGAATACATGCTTTATTCCCCACAAGTGGTATCAGAGCCTTAGGCCATGAAAATTTTACTTTTGTGTTTTTCATAAGTTTTTTTTTAAAGATTTTGAAAAATCTCGTTTCTGCCGCTGCGTCGGTCGGTCGACCAGTATTAGCGGTCGGTCGACCGCCCCTGTGTGAGTTTTCTGTTTTTTTTTTAAAAACAGTTTTCCTTTATGAGTTTTCGATCTTGTTTTTCGATTCCTGTTTACATATTGTTAATTAATCGATATTCTTAACAATATGTGAACCCTTGTTGATGTTAATTTTGATTTACTTGTTTTAATCAAAGTTTAAAAGGTAAAAACTTGTTTTAATTTCAAAAAGTGCAGCGTTTTGCGTTTTCTGAAATTCGTTTTTACTACTTGTTGGTCGGTCGACCTAATTAATAGGTCGGTCGACCGATTTTACTGTTGCAGATTTTTCCGTTTTTCGGCAGGAGGTCGGTCGACCACAAGTTTAGGTCGGTCGACCTCCCCCCCTGTAACAGACTCGTTTTTTTTTTTTTTCGAAAATAACATGTTTTATTTTCACATGGCTTAAAATAATATACTATATACGGAAATAGTGTATTATTTAGTGAAACGGTTCACCCTCGTTTGATACATATTGTTTTAAAACAGTTTAAAATAATGGATTATATGTTTGTTAAAATTGGTGATTAAAACGGTATAGTCACTTAATTTTAATCTTAAAAGGTGGTTTGGTATAAATTTATTAATCATAATAACAGTATTATGTCATGTATAAATTGTTTTTAGTTGATGCATTTTATTTATCGTCTTGTGAATGCCTTGAATGCTTTCAATAACGTATTTAATTTTTGCAAACGGTTGTAACTTAGTGTGGCCTTAGAAGATTGTGTCACCGTAATGAGGGGACACGATCTTGCTTGTAATTTTGAGATCTTGAATCTCCGTTTTGGGTTTTTGCCATGTAATTACTTTTGTATTTAAATTAGAATGTATCTAGGACTACTTTTGTAATTTAAATTAGTAATTTTGTGAAGACCAAAGATAAGACGGAGACCGGATGCTCACTCCCGCTGCAAGGACCAAGATAGAACATCAAGACAAGCTTCTAGGGTCCAACGGTGGATTCCAAGTTGTTTTATGTTTATTTTGGTAGGATAGGCCACACTAGGACTTTTATTTACGTTTATTGCATTTATCTTTACGCTTTCATCGATAATAACTTGCATCATATTCCGCCTAAAAACTAAACCACCTATATCATGCCTGAAAACTGACTCATGTAGAGGTCACGCGTTAGTTTTCTGTGACAATACAGATGTCACATGTCAATTGCTAAGCCATCACTTTATTTAATTCATTCACGCAAATGCTAGTTTTTAGTTCACTTAAATATGGTTAAATAAAAGTTGATGGGGTCTTCCTCGTATAACCAAAAATTGAGATTAGTCTTTATAAATCAGCCTCCCATGAATCCCTTCTTCGTCGGTAGGCATAATATGACCCCTTCTACGTCGGGTAAGTGGGAACAGATGATTTATTTTATCTCAACATCATGGTCACTCGATAATATTCCAGTGACTGAGATGGACTAATAGATAGGATTTACGGAAATCTATCGACCAAGAGTTCCAACGATTGGAATTAGCCAAACTGTGGGCTTATCAATATATAGACTTAAATCACAACAATAAGTTGCTTATATGGTTTTGTTTTATCTTCTTTCAGTGTAGAACACGTTCATTAAAACTGCTGTAAAACTAAAATGGCTGGTGAAGACCCAATGCCAAGTGCCAAGCTAGCACGTGAATCCTGGCTAAAAGCCTTCATGGACTCCATGAATCAGTCAACTAGACTGAGGAATGATGGGTCAAACTTCTCTGACTGGGAGGCAGCACTACGGAATGCTGCCATTGCTGACGGAAAGCTTAAGTTTTTAACTGAGCCCATTCCGGCACACCCAGGAACTGGAGCTAGAGCCAACGATGTTCGCGCTCATAGCGACTTCGTCATGGAAGCGGGTGCGATAAAGAACGTACTCATCTATGCAATGGAATCTAATTTGCAAAGACGCTTCATAACCCATGGTGCAAACAAGATTTTCACCACGCTCACTAACGAATTCTCCAAGGCTCCGAGAATCGTTTCTTATGAGCATACCTGTCGCTTCTTTGAGGCGAAACTCCAGAAGGGCCAAGCTGTTAGCCCACATATTCTCAACATGATTGAGAATATCGAGAAACTGGAGACCCTAAACTGCAAGATCAGTGAGAACATCATCGTTGATCGCATGCTTCATTCGCTTCATGATGGGTTCGCCCTCTTTAGGGCCAACTACTACATGAACGACATGAAGAAGACTCCCCATGAGCTCCACTCCCTTCTCGTACAGACTGAGAAGGATCTAAAGTTGAGTGGGAGTCTAAAGCAGGATGTTCTCATGATCTCAAGTAAGGGAAAAGGTAAAGGGAAGGCTAAAGCTCAGGGCGACCTAGCGATAGGTAGGCCCAGGTTCAAGAAACCAGGATTTGCTAAGAGTGGGCCTGGTGAGTCGAGTAACTCACAAGGCAAGACAAAGAGCAAGGATACAAGCATGGAATGTCACCATTGCCACAAGACTGGGCATTGGAGGCGCTCATGCCCCGTGTATCGCGAGGACATTAAAGCAGGCCGTGTTACTCCTGTTGGTATGTCTTCTTCTTCTTTTATTCACATGATTGAGATTAACCATGCAAGTTGCGGAACTTGGGTACTTGATACTGGTTGTGGTTCTCATCTATGTAATCATGTGCAGGGCCTCCGAAACCAAGAACCCCTAATCAAGGGTGAGGTGGACCTGCGTGTCGGGAATGGAGCACGTGTGGCTGCAGTCTCGAAGGGAACATACGTAATCCAGCTTCCAAGTGGATTAGAGTTATTTTTATATAACTGTTATTATGTTCCTAGTTTGTCCAAAAACATTATTTCAGTTTCTGCACTTGACAAACTCGGCTTTTCATTTGTAATAGAGAATAATAGCTGTATTTTCTCCTTACAAAATATGATTTATGGCAAGGCAGTTTCCATGAATGGAATTTATGTTTTAGATCAAACCACCGAGATATTACATGTGAATAATAAAAGAATAAAGGTAGGTGACAAAGATCAAACTTACCTATGGCATTGTCGTATGGGACACATAAATGAGAAACGCGTAAAACAGCTCATACAGAATGGAGCTATTTCGCCCTTTGATTTCGAATCATATGGCACGTGTGAATCATGTCTCATCGGCAAAATGACTCGTATTTCCTTCAAAGGTGTTGGAATGCGCGCTGCCGACCTATTAGGACTCATACATACGGACGTATGTGGCCCTATGTTGATCAACGCACGAGAAGGCTATAGGTATTTCATCACTTTCACGGATGATTTGAGTAGATATGGCTATGTCTACTTGATGAAACATAAAAGTGAATCCTTTGACAAGTTCAAAGAATACCAGAATCGGGTACAGAACCAGCTGGGTAGAAAGATTAAAGCACTATGCTCGGATCGTGGTGGTGAGTATCTTTCACGCGAGTTTGATCAACACCTAAAAGACTGTGGGATCGTGCTACAGTTGACTCCACCTGGAACACCACAATTAAATGGTGTGTCCGAACGGAGAAATCGAACCTTACTTGATATGGTTCGATCCATGATGAGTCACACCGTTGTGCCTGATTCATTGTGGGGATATGCTCTTTTGTCAGCCACTCTAATACTTAACCGAAGTTCGTCTAAAGCTGTTGACAAGACTCCATTCGAGTTATGGAAGGGAACGGTCCCCAACTTGTCCTTTATTCGGGTTTGGGGCTGCGAGGCTTATGTCAAGTGGAGACACGAGGATAAGCTCGGCCCGCGATCGGTCAAGACATACTTTATAGGCTATCCAAAGGGAACGTTTGGTCATTACTTCTACTCGCCTACCGAACAACGTGTTTTTGTTGCGGCTAGTGCGACGTTCTTAGAGAAAGAATTTCTCGAGAACAAGTCGAGTAATAGAACCTTCGAGTTATCGGAGGTTCAAGAACCAACTACCGAGCAACCATTGGAGGAAACAGTACCTTCAACCGAGGCTGCGGTAGATATCCCTGAGGAACCTAGGAGGTCAGGAAGAGTCTCTATTCCACAGGACAGATACATTGGTATGGTCGAGGAACACGATACAGATGACGTCTTACTCCTAGAGGGTAATGAACCCACAACCTATAAAGGTGCCATGACCAGTTCTGACTCAAAGCTATGGCTAGAAGCCATGCAATCCGAGATGGACTCCATGTATGAGAACAACGTGTGGGATCTTATGGACCTACCTGCAAAGGTACGTCCCCTTCAATGCAAATGGCTTTACAAGATAAAGCATGCCGTGGAAGGACAACAAGATATCCATAAGGCTAGACTAGTTGCTAAAGGTTTCACCCAAGTGCCAGGCTTGCACTACGATGAGATCTTTGCACCCGTAGTCATGCTACGTTCCATTCGGATTATCTTAGCGATCGCCGCATTTCATGACTATGAAATATGGCAAATGGACGTTAAAACCGCCTTCTTAAACGGTTATTTGGAGGAAGAGTTGTACATGGTACAACCCGAGGGTTTTATCGATCCAGCACATCCTAAGAAAGTTTGGAAGCTTAAGCGTTCCATCTATGGACTTAAGCAAGCATCGCGGAGTTGGAATCATCGCTTCGACCAAGTGATAAAAGAGAATGGGTTCATTCGATCAGTCGAGGAACCATGTCTCTATATCAAGTCGAGTGGGAGTAAGATTGTATTCCTAGTACTGTATGTCGATGACATACTCTTGATTGGGAATGACATACCTCTCTTATCTTCGGTTAAAGCATGGTTGAAAAACCATTTCCAGATGAAAGATCTGGGAGAGGCACAAAGAATTTTGGGCATCCGTATCTACATGGATAGATCACGACGGATGTTGTCTCTCAGTCAGGAATCTTATATAGAGAAGATTCTGGAGAGATTCAGCATGACGAACTCCAATAAGGGGTTCCTTCCTATGACTCCTGGGCTTCACTTGAGCAAGACTCAAGAAGCTAAGTCAGTGGAAGAGAAAGAGCGCATGAGTCGGATTCCTTATGCTTCGGCAATAGGATCGATCATGTATGCCATGATATGCACACGTCCTGACGTTGCATATGCATTGAGTATGACAAGTCGATTCCAAGCTCATCCAGGTGAACAACACTGGATGGCCGTGAAAAACATTCTTAAGTACCTACGGAGGACTAAAGATTGGGGATTGACTTATGGAGGCGACTCAACGCTCTGCGCCACGGGTTACGCAGATGCTAGCTTCCTAACAGATCGAGATGACTCGAAATCTCAGTCTGGATTTGTCTTTACTCTTAATGGCGCTGCTGTCATCTGGAAAAGTTCTAAACAGAGTGTTACAGCAGATTCTACGACTGAGTCCGAGTACTATGCCGCCTCAGAAGCAGCTAAGGAAGCAATATGGATGCGTCAATTCTTACAAGGACTATCAGTAGTGCCTAGTTCGAATGACCCAATCACCGTCTATTGTGACAATAGCGGTGCCATCTTCCAAGCTAAGGAGCATAAGTCTAGCAGCAAGGCTAGGCATGTACAACGGAAAGCTCATCTAATCAGAGATTACGTGGAGCAAAAGGAGATTTTTATTGAAAAGATCGCTACGGATGACAACATAGCCGATCCTCTCACAAAAGCATTACCACGTGATAAGCATGAAGGGCACATTCATTCTATGGGAATTGGATGTATTCCTAAGTTGTAGTACTCTTTTATGAATTCATGTAATAATTCATTTTCTCGTGTACTCTATTCAACCTTATTGTTATGATATAAAATGTTTTGTTTCTCATGTGGAATTGTACGCCAATTTTGAACACCACAAAGTGAACTGATTAACATTACATCGTTTTGGTCCTTGATTACCCACTTGAGCTGATAACTCAGGTAATCATTTTGTGACGTTGGTTGATGGTGGGTTCAACAAGCCATAAGTCACGTGGATGACTGACCAATCACAAAGGCGAGTTATACGGATATCTCGTAGGACACCCCGTGACAACGTTATGGAGTCCTAAATGTTTTATAACATTGGGTGCCAGGTCGTGGATAGGACCTCCATAGTGTTCCTTAGAGTCGAGTCTTTTGACTTTCAACTGTTTCTTGAGATTAAGACAGATTTTGGGTAACTTTGGTTTCTTTCCCACGGTCACCGTAACAGGGGCCAAGAGGATTTTTTCTGGGTTATTTCATGCTGGGCGATATCGGCAGGATTCGAGTTGAGGGAAATATCCAAACCCTTATCAGGATTTTATCATTTCTCAGGGCCACTCGAGGAGTAGTAACTGAAATGCATGGCCATGCTCGAATACAGATTCGTTTTATCAGTTAAGTTACTCTCTAGTCGGGGAAACCACTCTTGATACAGATCGCTTGTGAGATACGACCTTTGCGAATGCGGATTTGCAAATTGTCTTACATTGAGTGGGAGAAATTTTAAAAGGATATGAGATTCGGTTATCGCACCTACACTTGTACGGACAAGTGGGAGTTTGTTGGAGATTGTGTCCTCCACATGTAGTGTGATAACGTCATTGCACATACCCTTGTACGGACAAGTGGGAGATTGTTGGGGCTGGTGTCCTTGACAATTAAGTACAATGACTTATTAAATCTCTTTAAGGATCACAAGGGCATACTTTTGTATTATTACCAGTTGATCCACGTTTATCAATAACGGTTGGCTTGCTAGATAAGTTTGACGTTATTGTCATACGGATGGCGGTGATCAACTGGTCCCTATACGTCACACCTATAGGACACGTTTGAGAGATGTGAAGGTATGAAAATATAGTCACATTTATGCCGGATATGACTAAATAGTTAGTCAGAGGTGTTGACTAATAAATTAGTCAATAAGATGTTGAGATTATTATTTAATACGGATTAAATAATTTTAGCTAATACGGATTACAAGATTAATTCGTAAATTAAATATAAACGGTTATATTTAATTAAATATAGTATTCGCGTATTAATATAAACAGTTATATTAATTTGGGTAATTATACAATATCGTATTTTGTCAGACCATTATTAATATATCGACTGTATTAATATTTGATAACATGTTACGATTTATAAATAAAACCCGCGAACAACTTAAAGCTAAACGGGTCGAATCACGCAAAGGTATAAGGTAAGAGTGGAAAAAGCCCACCCTTACCCAAGACCCATTCGGCCGACCTAAGTAATACAAAAGGAGAGTCTTTCTCCTTTTGTCACGGACTGTGAATTCATAATTCTCACAATTAGGGTTTTGAGAACATCCTTTTCCCAAAACTCAGATCTCACATCTAAAACCTCTAAAAAGCTCTCCCCATATTGCAAGGCAATTGGAGAGTATTTTCTAGCACACGCGGCATCATCTCAATCAAGTCTTGGGTGCAAGTTATAGGAGGGAATTTACTTTAATTCCTGTTCTTAGGCCATAAGCACAAAGGACCAAAGGTTGAATTCTTTTTCTTATCCTTTTTAATCTTATGACTATAAACACAACTGTATTTTTCATTATAATCCTGCAAGTTTAGGGTGAATACATGCTTTATTCCCCACACTCCTAGCCACCTTTTGTGACAACACGTAACAAGTAAAGCAAACAGAATACTCCAACATATATAGACATGTGAGGTATATTAATATCTCAATAACTGATCAACAACTATCATACAATCACTAATGCACGGCTCTCAACCAACTTCATAAACCGTTTGGAAGGAGAGCCGGTTTCCCTACTGGTTACGCAGTCGGGGGGTCTTTCAGTCCAACTATTTATGAAACCGATCAAAGAGTCACCCAATGCGTTGGATGAACAAACTATAACTCAAGTAATATAATCATCAACTTCATCATGCATATCTGACACTGTACCAATCTCAAGGCAAGCAGATATAAACATCACTAAACACTAGCAATGGGTCCAGAGGTGAACTTAACACATATCCCACTACCAAACATTTCCGGGTCCAGAGGTGAACTTAACACATATCCCAACATGTAATTCAAGTAAAGGGTCCAGAGGTGAACTTAACACATATCCTTATACATACAATTCAAGAAAAGGGTCCAGAGGTGAACTTAACACATATCCCTAATCATCCATAAGCAAATGGTCCAGAGGTGAACTTAACACATATCCCAATGCTACAAACAAGTATTGGGTCCAGAGGTGAAGTTAACACGTATCCCAATACACAGCTATCGCACACCGGGTCCAGAGGTGAACTTAACACATATCCCGTGTACGACAACCGATCACGTGTCAGGTCCAGAGGTGAACTTAACACATATCCTAACACGCCACAAGCAAAACACGTAATGGGTCCAGAGCTGAACTTAACACATATCCCATCACGCGACATACAAAACATGTAATGGGTCTAGAGGTGAACTTAACACATATCCCTTCACGCGACATACAACTTAATCATTAGCATCCAAAGATAGAAACTAACCTATAGCTCTAACTTCTTAAACCACTAAACAACACTTAATTGACCCCGGGAACTAAGATGAGGGAGAGCCGGTTACCCGACCGGGGGGTCTCTATCCTCACTCCATTCCCGAACCCAATATAGTGTCGCCCTTCCTCCGGGGACCTTAAACACATATCAAAGGTACGAAGAACGAGTTTCAATCAAAACCGATAAACCGTTTAAAAGTTACGGACTAAATACAATTTTAAAAATAAAAACAATCATCAGGGGTCCCCAGCCGGTCGGCAGGGAGCCGGCCCACCGGCTGGTGACCCATCACAGCCTTCCTCTTCTTCAATGCGTAAAACAGTCAAAAGGGGCTCCCAGCCGGTTGGCAGGCAGCCGGCCTACCAGCTGGGGAACCCAAATCCCCTAAATTACTCTTTACGAAAAATCCTAAAAGAGGCTACCAGCCGGTTGGCAGGCAGCCGGCCTACCGGCTGGCAACCCAAAGCCTATTTCTCAAACTTTCGTAAAAACACCTACAATGCACTCCCAGCCTATTGGCAGGCGGCCGGTCTACTGGCTGGGCATCCTAATCCTACGCATTTCAGAATTTCGCAAAACAACTAAAAGCACTCCCAGCCTGTCGACCGGCGGCTGGTCGGTCGACCGGCTCAGAGAGCCTAATCACACAAATCATCACTAGTAGAAAAATACTTATTTGAGGCGTCAAAAATTAGGCCATTTGCGGCGTTTTTAGTGTAGCAGCAAATAAGGGGGCCGCAAATAGAAAAAGTTATTTGAGGCGAAAAAAAAACGCCGCAAATAAGAGGTTATTTGAGGCGTTTTTTTAAAAAAACGTCGCAAATAGAAAAGGCTATTTGAGGCGTTTTTCTAAATAAAGTGCCGCAAATAGTACCTCTATTTGAGGCGTTTTTTTGAAAAACGCCGCAAATAGGCCCCAAAAAAAAAAAAATTTTTTTTTTTTTGTTTTGCAAATGAAATTTTTTGAACAAATTAATTAAATATAGTAACTCCCAAATGTATATTTCTTTTCTTTTTGGTAAAATGTAAGTAGTATTAATCACAGGCTTCAAATGCCTATCAATTACAACCAACTCAGTTTGACCTTGTTACTCTATGCTAACATCATTCCTATCTAGCTTTACAAAAATTGATGCATCCTACACCATTCCTTATCAGTATTGCTAATACTTCCTACAAATATTTCTCGAAATCTACTCGTGCATTCTCCTTTTACTTGTTGTACCAATTGACTTGGGTGCATAATATAGCAGCAGCAATAAGTTTATAGGGCAAAGGACTCATTCCACAGCTTTCTGTCCAATCACCGCTTAGGAAAGAAGGGGCGAGCGAAGAAGGGATCCTTTCGGAAGACGGAGGCGTTGGCTTTCTGAGAATCTTCTCTTATATTCCTGAGGCAGAGTCTTCGAGGACAAAGAAAACGCCCCTTAAGGAATTGTGACTCGTATCTGCAAACAAAGACAAAGAGAGGGCTAGGGTAGGATCAAATTCCATGGGGCAGGCTAGCGTTCGACCTCACTTATCTCTCCTCAGTCACCTCTTTTCCTGCAAAAATGAACAAATCTACGGATTTAACCATTTATAGGGCAAAGGAACCGACTCCACATCAACTGCTCCATTGAGAAACTGATACCCTTTTGGTCATGATACTTGAGAATGAATCAAGAGGAAAGGAAGATACCATTACCTGTCCTGAACAATGATCTCCAAGTCTGGCTTTGGCTGTACTATGACCAACTTCTGCCCCTGCACACTGAAATATCAACATTTTTGGTGTCTTCATAAACATGTTATCTTGATAGCTTACCCAAGGTTACTACTCTCAGTCTTTCAGAACTTGAAAACTGTAATTCTTCCTCATTTGATAACCGATTAACCGACCTGACCCCCAGTTCGAGCAGCTTTTGTTCTCAAATTTGGTTTTTTTGTCAGCATTAAAAACAGATGCCTACTCTTTTCCTACAAGCAGATGAGACATTGACAGTCATTGTTCAATTAAAGTAAAACATATTAGCTAAACACTGGTAGAAGCTGATAGCATTAAACCAAGTTCATTCAAAACTTAATGTTCTTAAATTATGTACGTCTTTGCAATAAACTGAGGCAACCCCTTAGTAAATCACTCTTAAAGGCCAACTGTTAATATGATAAAAGGTTGTTACCGACAACAACTAGACTTAGCTTTCGCCTGGAGCGAGTATCCAAGTCATACAACCATTGTTTTCGAGATACAGAACTCGCGCTAGTGTCACACAAGACTAATACAAAGTATACAAGTTACATTGTACTTTAATCAAGTAGAATTACAACCATGAACATTCTACATTTCTACCCATTGAAAACATTACATGTCAAGGTAATAACTTATTGCTAAAAAGTAGATGAAAATTATTCAATATAATTCAGGTACATAACTACATACAACATACAGTTTCAGCAGTTATAGCAAAGCACTATACATACGATGACGTTTGACCCTACTTTATAGAGTGAGATGAGGACTCTTCTGTGGGGAATAAATCATGTATTCACCCTAAACTTGCAGGATTATAATGAAAAATACAGTTGTGTTTATAGTCATAAGATTAAAAGGATAAGAAAAAGAATTCAACCTTTGGTCCTTTGTGCTTAAGGCCTAAGAACAGGAATTAAAGTAAATTCCCTCCTATAACTTGCACCCAAGACTTGATTGAGATGATGCCGCGTGTGCTAGAAATACCCTCCAATTGCCTTGCAATATGGGGAGAGCTTTTGTGAGGTTTTAGATGTGAGATCTGAGTTTTTGGAAAAAGATGTTCTCAAAAACCCTAATTGTGAGAATTATGAATTACCAGTCACTGACAAAAGGAGAAAGACTCTCCTTTTGTATTAGTTAGGTCGGCCGAATGGGTCTTGGGTAAGGGTGGGCTTTTTCCACTCTTACCTTATACCTTTGCGTGATTCGACCCGTTTTGCTAAATATTATTTGCGGGATTTAATTATAAATCGTAACATGTTATCAGATATTAATGTAGTCGATATATTAATAACGGTCTGATAAAATACGATATTGTATAATTACCTAAATTAATATAACTGTTTATATTAATTCGCGAATACAATATTTAATTAAATATAACTGTTTATATTTAATTTACGAATTAATCATGTAATCCGTATTAGCTAAAATTATTTAATCCGTATTAAATAATAATCTCAACATCTTATTGACTAATTTATTAGTCAATACCTCTGACTAACTGTTTAGTCATATCCGGCATAAATGTGACTGTATTTTCATACCTTCACATCTCTCAAACGTGTCCTATAGGTGTGACGTATAGGGACTAGTTGATCACCGCCATCCGTATGACAATAACGTCAAACTTATCTAGCAAGCCAACCGTTATTGATAAACGTGGATCAACTGGTAATAATACTGAAGTATTCCCTTGTGATCCTTAAAGAGATTTAATAAGTCATTGTACTTAATTGTCAAGGACACCAGCCCCAACATCTTCAAGTATAAAGCCGCACTCGTGTTGTGATGGGAGACCGACAGAGAGGATATGTCGAAAGTGTTGGTCCACATTCCGTGCATGTCTTTAAGAAATCATCAATCATGTTACAAGATACCGTCAGTTATAGTGACTGTCACACCAGACATGAGAGTATTGCTGTGTCAAAAATAAGACTAAGGAACTTACCAGGTGACCACATCCAAATGCCATGTTCTTTGGATTCGTCAAGCAAATTGGGCATGTCTGGAAAACAAACAAAGGCATAAGCATGGTATTCGACCTGGGTTACACTCCATTGTGGCCGCTTTGTAAGGGTTATTGTGAACAAATTCAGGATCAAGACCGAAACTAGTATCTAATACCATGGACATAAGTGAGAATGACTTCGTGTGATTGGGGTACAAGTTGTTTTTTGTTCAAAAGAGGAATAAGAGCAGTTTCGATGCAGTCAGATTCCGATGATAATCTCATAAGATAGCTCATATCTGCATTGAGATATGAGTTTTAAGGAGAGTTGTTCGAAACTTACCTGTTCGACAGGAACATTGTGTTCTTCGGAGGAAGAGCTTTCTTAAAAAGCTTTGAACATCAACCATATTTTACAAATGTTAGGCTATGAATGTTATTACTTTGAAAAACTAAAGTTCTCAACATAAGTTCTCAACATAAGATACAAGCTTTAATGCACTAAGTTAGAAAAAGTTGGAAACAAATGCACTGACCTACTGGGTAAACATGAACAAAAATGTGAAACATAAATGGAAAGAGGAGAATGAGCATTCTGACACACTTAGTACATCGTTTGAAGAATTTATAAAGAATTAACTATTATGACATCATAAGAATCAGCCCTGGTGGTTCGTGTTTGATGGTCGAAGGGAGGTTAAGCAGTAGTTGACATCTAGCACAATGGTGATGAACGCCAGTGAACATGGTGACTAGTGCGTATATAAGCAAAGGTACCGAAATAGATAACTCAGCCATAGATCCTTCTAATTCAGAAGCTACAGTTCATAATGGTTTTATCAGACTATCACTTATAAATCCAAAAATCAGAACAAAAAGATACAAGCTTTAATCGGCTAACTCAATATCCAACGCTAAAAACATCAAATTAACAAAAAATGACTTGAGCTAATAAAAAGGGGTAAAGCTTACTTAATAGAAGGGTGGGAGAAAGTTGGGAATACCAATAAAAATGGTATCCAGTGAGTTAGAATGAAGAAATCAAATAATGAAACTAAACCCCAAAATCACAGAAATACAAACGACGCTAATTAGAGATCCTAAGTTGAATTTGCTAATGATTCAAAATCCAAAGTTATCCCCTTTTCAGTAAAATTTCATCAACAAAACTTTTACAGTACTTAGAGATATAATATATGATGAATCGAAAGCTTAATTAAAGAGAAACAAAAGATTAAAAAACCCCAATTCATTAATTTATAAACCCTAAATAATTTAATACAATTATTCAACTGGAAGTTTACCTAGCATGAAGGGCGAGTTGTGGTCGCAGATGCGTACCACCAGACATTGGAAACGCGCGGTAGTAGGCACACTAGATCTGGTTGAAATCGAGCGAGTGAGGAAGAGGAGTGGGGTCTCAGATAGCCAAAATAAAGCTGCAACCGCTCCATCGACGGATGCTTCGAAAAGTCTTCGAGTGAGGAAGAGGAGGTGAATCATGGTGGTAAAGTTTCAGATTTACAGATTTTGGAGACGATAAATGTTTTAGGGTAAATGAGGGAGGAGTGTTGTGTGATACAGTATTGTGGATGAATTGATTTAGGGTGAAAATTTTCAGATTTTGAGGAGGATATTATTTGCGGCGTCTGATGATGAAACGCAGCAAATGTTTTATTTGAGGCGTTAGTAAGTTAAAAACGCCGCAAATACTTTTATTCATTTTTTAATTATTAAACGAAAAATTCTATTTGCTGCTTTTGCTAAAAAACGCCTCAAATAGAGAGCCGCAAATTAATGTTTTTCTACTAGTGCGTATTTTCCAGTAATCTCAAAACTTCATTAAATCGATACCAAACTTTAAGAATCGCAACATATGAAGTTTGCCCAATATCACAATTCATCCAATAACACTATCTAACATCAAATAAACCCATAACAATCCTCAATATGATTATACTTTGTATCCGTCGCAAAACATGAATTTCTGAAAAATGAACAACTACACATGTATAACATCAACAAGCATGTGAGGGCCTTTAAGAAGGATTCCTATCATTATACTAGGTCCAAACAACAATAAACATAAGAAAGTTCAGAAACTTAAACCATCTTAATCATCAAAAATGCTAATATTCACAATAAAGCCGAGTTTCTCATGCAAGTGCATAAGGAATATAAGCTTGTGGATGTTAACCGGAGTAGAAAATTTGCAAAGTACGACCCATTTGTGTTGGCATATCAAGTGGAACAAGTTTACTATAGTCCTTATCCAGGTATAAAAAAGGATCAAAGTCAATGGTCAGCGGTATTCAAAACCAAGGCTAGATCACATGTCGATGCCCCCGTTCATGAATCTTTCTTTCAAGAAAATGTTGCTAATGGTGAAACAATACTGTCACCAATTGAAGTAGAAGAAGAAGATGAAGATGAAATTGTGGAGGAACCAGAATACATACAAATTGTGGCAGTGGAGCAACATGAGGATGATGATCAGGATGAGGATGAGGACGAGGTTGAGGATGAGGATGAGGATGAGTATGAGGATGACGATGAAGATGAAGATATTATGGATTCTCTTTGTAAGGATGTAGGAATAAATTGTTCAAGTGATGATGATGATTAATTAGGACTGCTATCTATTAAATTTGATAATCTTGTATTTGTTGAAATTATTCTAGATGCCGTATGGCTTAATGTCAGTGAAATTATCTTATTAATCTTATTATTCAAGTTTTTAATTAGAGAAAGCATTTCTTTTTAATTGTTGCTATATTAGTTTGATAATTATATGCCGGGCGGAAGACGACGAGGTGGTGGTAGTCGTCAGCCTGAGGGAGGACGATCGGGAGCTAATGATGAGGACGAGATTGTTCCTCCTAAGCCTTAGCCGCTTACACATCGAATACACCTCGATCCGACTGATTACGATGGCGCCAAGTGGTAAGTATCTCATTTGTTTACGGATAATTGATTGTATATATATATTGATTATAATATGATTACTTGTTGACTATTTTATTTTCAAATTTAACTCTTTTTCAGGTTCGGTGACAAAGTGGCTTCCGATCTCGTAACAGCGAACATTATTTGCAACTACAAGGAGTATGCGCCCAACTGGTCAAATGCGTCGGATGCCATAAAGGATGAGTGGTGGAATTGGTTTGAGGTATTTATTAACTGTTACCTATTTCCGTTTTATTATTTATTACCTATTTATTGTTTCATATTTATTTAACTATATTTTTTTTTGAAACAGAAACATGTTACCTTTAACCCTCGTGATAGAGAAGCGATTAAGTCGGCGTGGGAAAACATGATGAAAGACCGCCTCCGCAAAAGAATCCACTACGCTATGAAGAAACCTACGGAGCAAAGGCCTCAATGGATACCGGCCGATATTTTCGAACAACTTAAGGCTAGAAAGGATGATCCAAACTTTCAAGACAAATCCGATAAAAACAAAACCAACCGGATGTCAGGAAGTACCGAAAAAGGCAAGGCCTTAGGTACTCACATTATGGGTCGTAAAAACACCCTACAGTTGATGGATGAAATGGTAATTTCTTAGTTTTTAGTTCACTTTTTCTTGTCTTGAATAATTTTTAAACAATTTTCACCCTTTGACAATCTTGAGTGTTTTTTTTAACAAGTGTCGTTGGATTTAAATTGCAGGCTGGAGAAGATGGGAGGGATGTACCATCCGCCTTGAAGTTGCTGGAGAAGACAAAAAAGCATGCCAAGAAGGGTTGGCTATCAACGAAACCCAAAGCACTCTTTGTAAGTTAACAGAAACTTTTCTTTATGTTTTAGTAATTTGGTTTACTAATTAATTAACGTATACTAATAACACTTTATTTTTGTTTTGTAGGAAAAAATTTTTTCAAGAAAGTCGAAAATGATAAGTGAAGGGATCCCGGAGCGAGCTATCGACGACAACGAGATCTACTTCGAAGAACACGGCGGTTTCAACAAGAAAGGGTTGATACTCGGTATGGGAAATATAGCCCCAGTTATTTACGAGCGTCGTCGTCACTCAAGTGCTGGGAACCCATCATCATACACCCCAGGTTTGTATTTTATAGTTTATTAAAAATTAAGACTAACCAATTATTTAACCGTTTACTAAATGAATATAATATCATGTTTGACTATTCAATGCAGGTATCGTCGGCAGTGTTCTTCGAGAGAATGCTCAGCTAAGAGAACGTGATCTCGAGACATCCCAAAGGCTGAAGGCAATTGAAGAGTACTTAAGTCAACGGGGGGAGTTCACTACTCAAAGCTGCAACCCGGGAGGCTTTTCTCAGCCGAGACGCGATTTCGATGATGATGGCGGGGACAATGCTAGGGCGGCCAGCCATTTCGCCACCTCACAGCCCACCGACACGACCGTTAGATAGGTTTTATTAGGTTATTTAGTTGGTGTACCGCGGATTATGTTTAGTTTTTAGTTAGATGATCATTTGTAAAACCTTCATTTTAGTTATGAAAAGACGTTTTAAAAACCTTGTCTCCGACAAGTTCTTTGTTGCTGGGTTGTTTTTGCTGAAATTGCAGGTTTGGAGAGCTTGCAAAAGGGAAAAATGAGCCATTTCATTGGAAATGGGGGGCTGGAAAAAGAGCTGAAACCGGAAAATCATACAGGAATTTGCGACGGAAATGTCTGAATTTGCGACGGAATTCCGTCGCAAAACTTGACCAGAAGTCAAAGTCAGACCAGATTTGCGACAGAATTTCCGTCGCAAATATTCCCTTTTGCGATGGAATTTCCGTCGCAAATCTGGTCTGACTTTGACCATCTGGTCAAGGTCAGTCAATATTTGCGACGGAAATTCCGTCGCAAATCTTGACTGACCTTGACCAGATGGTCAAAGTCAATCCGTCGCAAACCTCGGTCAATCCGTCGCAAACATTTTGCGACGGAAAAATCTGTCGCAAAATGTAACACCCCCATTTATTTAAGGGCCTGTACTAGGACTCCCTAGATAAATAAGGATGTTACCATCTTGGTTTCCAGAGGCCGTAGATACAAAGGAAGATAAACAATACTTAAAATTGATAAGGTTAACTCAAGGAACGAGTTTATACAACTGAATTATAAAAACTGTCTTGATGAAATAAAAGTACAACTCGTAAAAACAACTATTTAAGTGATCTAGACTCTAGGCAGGTTCGGGTCCATGCTTCTCTCTTCCCTTAGCTCCTAAAGTCTCAACACCTGTCAATCTGCTCCCCAATAAATTGGTTCATCACAGGTGATCATGAATACACAGGGTCAACCACGAGGTTGAGTAGAGAAAAACTGTAAACAAACCACATTGCTATAAATAGAAAGTCGAACTTCTCCACTCCGAATCACAAGACCCATTATTCTCCACACCAATCACAAGACCCATTATCTCCGCACCAATCACAAGACCCATTATCTCATCTCCTCGTTGTATATCACAGAATTATATAAATAACACAATATAATGATCACATGGTGATAGATAACAAACATGCTTGATATCAAATAAGAACAGATTACACATCATTATATACCAGTAGTTCCCCTACCTGAAATAGCAGGAAATGTAGATACGTCCAAGCTCGTTAAAAGTGTTCCACACGAAACTCGCTACCTAAACACGTATATGTAACAAATTAACAATCTTCCCGAACCCTTTAACGGTCATACTTACTATAAATAGCAACCACAGAATCTAAGGAAACCATCGGAATCAATCACTAAATCTGGTGCAACTCCACTCGAAATCTTAGCCTCGAACCTCCGGAAAGCAGCATCTGTAGGTAAACTCCGGCGAATCTCCCAAAAGGACGGCTCGGCAGTCATAGCAGATAACCAATCAAAACCACTACCAACCATCTCTAATCTCAACTTCCGGAACTCGGAACACAACTCATCGGGCAACACACGCATAACACTCAACGAATGAGAAGTCTTGCGGCTAAGCGCAACAGCAACCACATTGGCCTTTCCCTCATGATACAATAACTCAATGTCGTAATCCTTAACCAACTTTAGCCATCGGCGCTGTCGCATATTGAGGTCTTTCTGTGTAAAAATGTACCTTAGACTCTTGTGATCCGTGAAAATGCGACAATGAGATCCCATCAAGTAATGACGCCACATCTTCAACGCATGAACAACTGCAGCTAACTCAAGATCATGTGTCGGATAGTTCACCTCGTGAACTCGCAACTGTCTAGATGATTAAGCTATCACCTTACCACTCTGCATCAACACACAACCAAGCCCTAACATCGAAGCATCGCAGTAAACATCGAAGTCAACTCCCATCTCTGGCAAAGAAAGTACGGGAGCGGAAGTCAACCTAGTCTTCAATTCCTGAAAAGAGCTCTCACACTTGTCGGTCCAAACAAACTTAGCTTCCTTCTTCAACAACTGAGTCATCGGACAAGCTAATCTAGAGAAATCCTCAACAAATCGACGGTAATAACCTGCTAAACCAAGGAAACTACGGATCTCTCCCACATCTTTGGGACTCTCCCAATCAACAATAGCCTAAATTATCGCGGGATCAACCATAACTCCCTCACTAGATATCACATGTCCAAGAAATGCATCCTTAGAAAGCCAAAACTCACACTTAGAGAACTTCGCGAACACCTTCTGTCAACGTAAAATCCCAAGTATCAATCGAAGATGCTCGACATGCTCCTCATCGGTCTTCGAGTAAATGAGAATGTCATCAATAAACACCCCAACACAAGTGTCAAGATACTCACTAAAGGTGCGGTTCATCTGATCCATAAAAATAGCAGGTGCATTAGTCAACCCAAAAGGCATAACCACGAACTCAAAATGCCCATATCTGGTACGAAAAGCAGTCTTCGCAGTATCAGCCTCTCTCACTGGAATCTGATGATAACCCGATCGAAGATCAATCTTAGAAAACCTAGAAGCACCTCTCAACTGATCAAATAAATCATCTATCCTAGGCAAAGGATATCTGTTCTTCACGGTCACTCTGTTCAACTCTCTGTAATCAATGCAAAGTCTCATGGAACCATCTTTCTTCTTAACAAATAAAACTGGAGCACCCCACGGAGAAACGCTCGGTCTAATGAATCCTTTCTCAATCATCTCCTCTAACTGTTGCTTCAATTCTTTCAACTCTGGTGGAGCCATACGGTAAGGAGCTTTGGATATCGGTCCGGTACCTGGAACATGCTCAATGGTAAACTCCACATCTCTCTCTGGCGGTATCCCTGGCAAGTCATCTGGGAAATCATCTGGAAACTCACAAACAATGGCTACTTCCTCAAGCTTCGGTAGCGATGGCTTTGCAGCTGAAACAACACACAAGAAGGCTTGGCAATCCTTCCTAAGAAGATGAGATGCTTTCATCGAAGAAATAACACGGATACCCTTTTTAGGGCAAGTTCCCCTATAGGAAACACGAACTCCTGAAGAACTCCTCAAGCAGATTTTCTGGTCGCGACACTCGAAGCGAGCATGGTATCGCGATAACCAATCCATACCGAGGATAATGTCAAATTCCTCGAGAGGAAATCTCAATAAGTCCGCTGGAAATGTGGCTTGACCAATAATAATCGGAACATCCCTATGGGACGAAGAGCAGGAAAACACGTCTCCAGAAGGTAAGGAAATGGAAGTCTCCTCAACCAATGAACACTCAAGAGCTAAACGGTCTGCAAACTGAGTCGATATAAATGATAAAGAAGCTCCAGTGTCAAATAAAATAAGACACTCGGCACCAAGTACAGAAAAGATACCAGCCACAATATCAGGATGAGCCTCAGCCTCAGCCCTAGTCATCACGAAGATCTTCACCTTCGGCTTTCCTCCCTTAGTCGCTGCAGCAGCAGTGGCAGCCTTGCCAAGTGCGGTGTTCCTCTCAGGACACTCATAAGATCGATGCCCAAATCCATTACAGGTGAAACACTTATAGGCATTCTTGAAACAGTCTAAACCCGGATGAGATGGTTTACCACAACGGTGGCAAACACTAGAAGCTGTGTCGGTGTGAACAATGGTCTTAGCAACCGGAGCAGAGAACCTCTCAAACCGCTTCTTCTGAGAAGAAGGCGAAGAAGTAGAAGGAACAAACGGTCTCTTTCCCTGGTAAACTGATCTCTGGTGAGTAGTCACACTGGAAGTAGCAGCTCGGGTCTCGGCATCTATGGCACGAATGGAACTTTCGGCCCAAATAGCATCATCATATACCTCCACAAAAGAAGTCGAGTCACGACGAACCATACTCTCGATGCGCGGTCCTAACTTCCCACGGTAGAAGTAAACTCTCTCAGCCTCATCTATGACAAACTTCGAAGCAAAATGTGCAAGCTGGTTAAATTTGTCGGTGTCCTCCTGAACGGACATCTTACCCTGCTTCAAGTCCATGAACTCCTTAAGTCTCTGTGATCTAAGCTCCTTAGGATAAAACCTCGTCTCGAGCTTATCCTTAAAAGCCTCCCAATCGAACAAAGGATCAAGAATGAAATTCGGTCCGGTCAATGCCCACCATCTATCGGCCTCTAGGGTCAAAAAGTGAGTGGCTAGCCGCACTCTATCCTCTCTGACCACCGAGTACATGGTAAAGCTCTTTTCCATCTCACGGAACCACTCAGTAAGAGCTACCGGATCAACCTCGCCTCCATAAGTCTTCACGTGGCTCCTGGACATCTGGGATGCTATCCAAGAGAAGCTACCAGGACGATTAGCCTCATTGCCTGGCGGTGGAGGAGGTGGAACAGTCTATGCTTGCTGTCTCTAGTTCTCAAGCAACTGATGAAGTGCTTGCGTTATAGTATTCTCAGCAGCCGTAGTTCTCACCATCCTTCAAAAGAGAAAACAAGTGTTAACTTAACAATTAGCATTCACAAATAGACTACAATATAAATCCTTAGATCTACCCATCTCTCATTCATTATTTGTTTATTTGGTCAAGTTAAGGTTGGGGGTCACATGAGTGCGTCGGGAGCAATAATGCTCTGATACCAACTGTAAAACCCCTCGCGAAAGCGGAAATATAAAACACACAAAGTACTAAAAATGCAGCGGAATTTAAACTTTTTAAACATAGACATCATGCGAGGTGAATTAAAACTGAAACTGGAAACTGAAACTGATATAAACAAAATAGATAAGTATAACAATTCTAAGTACGAAAACCAAATATATACAAAGACTGGGATGGAACATCCCTACAGGCACAAAACATGAAATGTATCAAAACTAAGAGTCTAGCTAAACGGTGAAGTGTAAGTCATATGATGAAAGGATCATCACTCGCTAGCTCTCAAGTGAACCCCGTCCAACCTGCATGTACCTACAAACATGAAAACATGTACGCCACAATCAGTGGGGAGTGACTAGAGTTCTCCTAGCCACCTTTTGTGACAACACGTAACAAGTAAAGCAAACAGAATACTCCAACATATATAGACATGTGAAGTATAACAATATCTCAATAACTGATCAACAACTATCATACAATCACTAATGCACGACTCTCAACCAACTTCATAAACCGTTTGGAAGGAGAGCCGGTTTCCCTACTGGTTACGCAGTCGGGGGGTCTTTCAGTCCAACTATTTATGAAACCGATCAAAGAGTCACCCAATGCCTTGGATGAACAAACTATAACTCAAGTAATATAATCATCAACTTCATCATGCATATCTGACACTGTACCAATCTCAAGGCAAGCAGATATAAACATCACTAAACACTAGCAATGGGTCCAGAGGTGAACTTAACACATATCCCACTACCAAACAATGTCGGGTCCAGAGGTGAACTTAACACATATCCCAACATGCAATTCAAGTAAAGGGTCCAGAGGTGAACTTAACACATATCCCTATACATACAATTCAAGAAAAGGGTCCAGAGGTGAACTTAACACATATCCCTAATCATCCATAAGCAAATGGTCCAGAGGTGAACTTAACACATATCCCAATGCTACAAACAAGTATTGGGTCCAGAGGTGAACTTAACACGTATCCCAATACACAGCTATCGCACACCGGGTCCAGAGGTGAACTTAACACATATCTCGTGTACGACAACCGATCACATGTCAGGTCCAGAGGTGAACTTAACACATATCCTGACACGCCACAAGCAAAACACGTAATGGGTCCAGAGCTGAACTTAACACATATCCCATCACGCGACATACAAAACCCGTAATGGGTCCAGAGGTGAACTTAACACATATCCCTTCACGCGACATACAACTCAATCATTAGCATCCAAAGATAGAAACTAACCTATAGCTCTAACTTCTTAAACCACTAAACAACACTTAATTGACCCCGGGAACTAAGATGAGGGAGAGCCGGTTTCGCTTTCGGTTACCCGACCGGGGGGTCTCTATCCTTACTCCATTCCCGAACCCAATATAGTGTCGCCCTTCCTCCGGGGACCTCAAACACATATCAAAGGTACGAAGAACGAGTTTCAATCAAAACCGATAAACCGTTTAAAAGTTACGGACTAAATACGATTTTAAAAATAAAAACAATTATCAGGGGTCCCAAGCCGGTCGGCAGGGAGCCGGCCCACCGGCTGGTGACCCATCATAGCCTTCCTCTTCTTCAATGCGTAAAACAGTCAAAAGGGGCTCCCAGCCGGTTGGCAGGCAGCCGGCCTACCGGCTGGGGAACCCAAATCCCCTAAATTACTCTTTACGAAAAATCCTAAAAGAGGCTACCAGCCGGTTGGCAGGCAGCCGGCCTACCGGCTGGCAACCCAAAGCCTATTTCTCAAACTTTCGTAAAAACACCTACAATGCACTCCCAACCTGTTGGCAGGCGGCCGGTCTACCGGCTGGGCATCCAAATCCTACGCATTTCAGAATTTCGCAAAACAACTAAAAGCACTCCCAGCCGGTCGACCGGCGGCCGGTCGGTCGACCGGCTCAGAGAGCCTAATCACGCAAATCGTATTTTCCAGTAATCTCAAAACTTCATTAAATCGATACCAAACTTTAAGAATCGCAACATATGAAGTTTGCCCAATATCACAATTCATCCAATAACACTATCTAACATCAAATAAACCTATAACAATCCTCAATGTGATTATACTTTGTATCCGTCGCAAAACATGAATTTCTGAAAAATGAACAACTACACATGTATAACATCAACAAGCATGTGAGGGCCTTTAAGAAGGATTCCTATCATGATACTAGGTCCAAACAACAATAAACATAAGAAAGTTCAGAAACTTAAACCATCTTAATCATCAAAAATGCTAATATTCACAATAAGGCCGAGTTTCTCATGCAAGTGCATAAGGAATATAAGCTTGTGGATGTTAACCGGAGTAGAAAATTTGCAAAGTACGACCATTTGTGTTGGCATATCAAGTGGAACAAGTTTACTATAGTCCTTATCCAGGTATAAAAAAGGATCAAAGTCAATGGTCAGCGGTATTTAAAACCAAGGCTAGATCACATGTCGATGCCCCCGTTCATGAATCTTTCTTTCAAGAAAATGTTGCTAATGGTGAAACAATACTGTCACCAATTGAAGTAGAAGAAGAAGATGAAGATGAAATTTTGGAGGAACCAGAATACATACAAATTGTGGCAGTGGAGGAACATGAGGATGATGATGAGGATGAGGATGAGGACGAGGTTGAGGATGAGGATGAGTATGAGGATGACGATGAAGATGAAGATATTATAGATTCTCTTTGTAAGGATGTAGGAATAAATTGTTCAAGTGATGATGATGATTAATTAGGACTGCTATCTATTAAATTTGATAATCTTGTATTTGTTGAAATTATTGTAGATGCCGTATGGCTTAATGTCAGTGAAATTATCTTATTAATCTTATTATTCAAGTTTTTAATTAGAGAAAACATTTCTTTCTAATTGTTGCTATATTAGTTTGATAATTATATGCCGGGCGGAAGACGACGAGGTGGTGGTAGTCGTCAGCCTGAGGGAGGACGATCGGGAGCTAATGATGAGGACGAGATTGTTCCTCCTAAGCCTTAGCCGCTTACACATCGAATACACCTCGATCCGACTGATTACGATGGCGCCAAGTGGTAAGTATCTCATTTGTTTACGGATAATTGATTGTATATATATATTGATTATAATATGATTACTTGTTGACTATTTTATTTTCAAATTTAACTCTTTTTCAGGTTCGGTGACAAAGTGGCTTCCGATCTCGTAACAGCGAACATTATTTGCAACTACAAGGAGTATGCGCCCAACTGGTCAAATGCGTCGGATGCCATAAAGGATGAGTGGTGGAATTGGTTTGAGGTATTTATTAACTGTTACCTATTTCCGTTTTATTATTTATTACCTATTTATTGTTTCATATTTATTTAACTATATTTTTTTTTGAAACAGAAACATGTTACCTTTAACCCTCGTGATAGAGAAGCGGTTAAGTCGGCGTGGGAAAACATGATGAAAGACCGCCTCCGCAAAAGAATCCACTACGCTATGAAGAAACCTACGGAGCAAAGGCCTCAATGGATACCGGCCGATATTTTCGAACTTTCAAGACAAATCCAATAAAAACAAAACCAACCGGATGTCAGGAAGTACCGAAAAATGCAAGGCCTTAGGTACTCACATTATGGGTCGTAAAAACACCCTACAGTTGATGGATGAAATGGTAATTTCTTAGTTTTTAGTTCACTTTTTCTTGTCTTGAATAATTTTTAAACAATTTTTACCCTTTGACAATCTTGAGTGTTTTTTTTAACAAGTGTCGTTGGATTTAAATTGCAGGCTGGAGAAGATGGGAGGGATGTACCATCCGCCTTGAAGTTGCTGGAGAAGACAAAAAAGCATGCCAAGAAGGGTTGGCTATCAACGAAACCCAAAGCACTCTTTGTAAGTTAACAGAAACTTTTCTTTATGTTTTAGTAATTTGGTTTACTAATTAATTAACGTATACTAATAACACTTTATTTTTGTTTTGTAGGAAAAAGGTTTTTCAAGAAAGTCGAAAATGATAAGTGAAGGGATCCCGGAGCAAGATATCGACGACAACGAGATCTACTTCGAAGAACACGGCGGTTTCAACAAGAAAGGGTTGATACTCGGTATGGGAAATGCAGCCCCAGTTATTTACGAGCGTCGTCGTCACTCAAGTGCTGGGAACCCATCATCATACACCCCAGGTTTGTATTTTATAGTTTATTAAAAATTAAGACTAACCAATTATTTAACCGTTTACTAAATGAATATAATATCATGTTTTACTATTCAATGCAGGTATCGTCGACAGTGTCCTTCGAGAGAATGCTCAGCTAAGAGAACGTGATCTCGAGACATCCCAAAGGCTGAAGGCAATTGAAGAGTACTTAAGTCAACGGGGGGAGTTCACTACTCAAAGCTGCAACCCGGGAGGCTTTTCTCAGCCGAGACGCGATTTCGATGATGATGGCGGCGACAATGCTAGGGCGGCCAGCCATTTCGCCACCCCACAGCCCACCGACACGACCGTTAGATAGGTTTTATTAGGTTATTTAGTTGGTGTACCGCGGATTATGTTTAGTTTTTAGTTGGATGATCATTTGTAAAACCTTCATTTTAGTTATGAAAAGACGTTTTAAAAACCTTGTCTCCGACAAGTTCTTTGTTGCTGGGTTGTTTTTGCTGAAATTGCAGGTTTGGAGAGCTTGCAAAAGGGAAAAATGAGCCATTTCATTGGAAATGGGGGGCTGGAAAAAGAGCTGAAACCGGAAAATCATACAGGAATTTGCGACGGAATTCCGTCGCAAAACTTGACCAGAAGTAAAAGTCAGACCAGATTTGCGACGGAATTTCCGTCGCAAATATTCCCTTTTGCGACGGAATTGCCGTCGCAAATCTGGGCTGACTTTGACCATCTGGTCAAGGTCAGTCAAGATTTGCGACGGAAATTCCGTCGCAAATCTTGACTGACCTTGACCAGATGGTCAAAGTCAATCCGTCGCAAACCTCGGTCAATCCGTCGCAAACATTTTGCGACGGAAAAATCCGTCGCAAAATGTAACACCCCCATTTATTTAAGGGCCTGTACTAGGACTCCCTAGATAAATAAGGATGTTACCATCTCGGTTTCCCGAGGCAGTAGATACAAAGGAAGGTAAACAATACTTAAAATTGATAAGGTTAACTCAAGGAACGAGTTTATACAACTGAATTATAAAAACTGTCTTGATGAAATAAAAGTACAACTCGTAAAAACAACTATTTAAGTGATCTAGACTCTAGGCAGGTTCGGGTCCATGCTTCTCTCTTCCCTTAGCTCCTAAAGTCTCAACACCTGTCAATCTGCTCCCCAATAAACTGGTTCATCACAAGTGATCACGAATACACAGGGTCAACCACGAGGTTGAGTAGAGAAAAACTGTAAACAAACCACATTGCTATAAATAGAAAGTCGAACTTCTCCACTCCGAATCACAAGACCCATTATTCTCCACACCAATCACAAGACCCATTATCTCCGCACCAATCACAAGACCCATTATCTCATCTCCTCGTTGTATATCACATAATTATATAAATAACACAATATAATGATCACATGGTGATAGATAACAAACATGCTTGATATCAAATAAGAACAGATTACAAATCATTATATACCAGTAGTTCCCCTACCTGAAATAGCAGGAAATGTAGATACGTCTAAGCTCGTTAAAAGTGTTCCACACGAAACTCGCTACCTAAACACGTATATGTAACAAATTAACAATCTTCCTGAACCCTTTAACGGTCATACTTACTATAAATAGCAACCTTCCAAAAGTGGAAAGTTTCCATAAATAGAAACGTTCCCAATATAGTAACTTTAGTGTGAATTTCAAATGTTCTAAGTATACATTAATACCCATATTAAAGCTTCCCATAAATAATTCCCAAAACATATTCCTTAATAAATAAAATCTTTACTATTAATAAAACATTAATACCATAAATAACAAACATATTAATAATAATAATAATAATAATAAAATCATAAAAATAAATAGACTTAAAAGAAACCAGACCACAAAGCTAAACTACCCGACTCACCCTCTCTCCCGACTTCAACCCACAACACCACCGTGTATCACCCCCTCGACCACCAGCGGACACCCCCCTTCAACACTGCCGACACCCAACAGACCCTCTGACACCACCGACCCACACGACGCCTGCCGGAGGGTCAGACCAGACTCCAATAACCCAGGCCTGACTCTCACCCGTACCTCAACCAGTCTGAAAACAGACCCCCATCGACCGTCCCTACCACCGCTAACACCACCCACGAGCACCACCAAAACCATCTCTGACACAAGACCCATAAACAACGGTGGTGCCACCGTGTCGACCTCCCCCGAGTCAACGGTGGTACCACCCCCAACCCTCACCTGAAAACGCAAAAACCACAACAGAGACAATCAGGGGCCACGAGCAGCCCCTTCGACACCGACTCTGCCGCCTATACCCACCACGGCTACCACCATGACAACCCCTGGTTACCACCTGACTCCCTGACTCATGACCCATACTAAATAGACACGAAACCAGACTCAACACCCACGCTAAACACACACACAGACGCGAAACAGTGAAGAACACAAACCCAGAAACTTAAGCAGACTCGTAAAACCACCCCTTTCAGCCGCCTTCAACGGCCAACGACCACCCCACAACAGGTTACATAAACTCTTTACATGTTCAATTACAAAAATATGCAGAGACAACAAGGTTTCGTCGTGTTCCCTATATGATAAACTCGCCTGATTACGTGATATTATATGAAATACGACAGAAATAGTTCAACAATGTGGTGTGTTACCAGATCTAGAGGCAATTCGAACCACCACAGGCTATCCTACGACCACCGTGCACAGCTTCTTTACCTTCTTTGATATGACGGCTAGGTGTGGGTAGTGTTTGAATGTGGATTAGGGTAAAGCCTAGGTCTAGAGAAGTCTTAAAAGGTGGCGGTAGGTGGTATTCCTAATAGGGTTGTGGAGGTGTTCTCAAAACAGCCGTGTGGGCTTGGGGTTGGGCACGTATCACGAGGCCCAAGTCATGCGCACAAGGTCTAGGGATCGAACCCCACTATGACATAAACATAAAACTAGAGGTCTAGGGTTCGAACCCTCCTAGCCACTTATTCACATATCTTGGTTTCGTTGCTCAAAGTCGTAAAGTAAACTATCGATATAACAAGTAAAACTTAATTATCGAGTCTTGATTTTAGAGGTATTACACAAAATAACTTTTTGTGACAAATATATGGGACAGACACAGTCCGTCGCAAATCCGTCGCAAATGATGTTTTTGCGACGGATTTGACACTTTTTGCGACGGACCATTCCGTCGCAAATGACGCATTGTTTTGTAGTGATGCAATCCCGCTCAAAGCTCCTCCTCTATGATGAAGCTATCCACGTCCGGGTCCTCTAAGCCCCAATTTCTAGTGAAAGGAAATGAAAAACGGAAGTGGTAGCTGGCCTGCAAATTCGATGAGGATTCCGAAAATGTCATTGTTACCTTGATTCGGTGAACGGATGATGAAGAAAAATGGAAAAGAAGATGAAGAATTATGGAGGATTTGTGAAATGAGAAATGTCAGTTGTTTTGTTTTGAGGATGACAATTATGTCGACACAATGGGTTTAGGAGGGTTTATGGGTAGTCTTTTCCGTTTAAATGAAAACGGGTTTGCACGAACGGGTTTTTAGTTAAAGATTCAAGTTGCCAAGTTTGTATTCGTCTTAAGGACTTAAGGTTCTTAAGACGGATCTTACTATTTATAAGAATACTTTCCGATAAATTATTAAAATATTATTTTATTACTTAAAAATAATTAAAAACCTTGAAAATATATTTTATAAAAATATGGGATGTTACACTTCATGTTTAAGGGCGAATACACGTTTTATTCCCCACAAGTGGTATCAGAGCACTGGCCACGAAATATTTTACATTTGTGTTTTTTCATAAGGTTTTAAAATCTGAAAATCGGGATTTTTGCCATGACACTCGATCGAGTCTCTGTTGCACTCGATCGAGTGCCTCGGTACCCAGTTTCGGCCGTGTGTTTTTTGTGTATAATCGATATTGTTTTCGATTTTTTATTCATATATTGTTGATTAATCGATATTTTTAGCAATATGTGAATCTTTTGTTGTTGTTTATTTTTGATTTACACGTTTTAAATCAAGATGAAAACTTGTTTTGGTTTTAAAGTGCAGCGATTTACTTTTTAACCAGTCACTCGATAGAGCCATGCTGCACTCGATCGAGTGACACTGATACTCGATCGAGTGCCCCTAATGCTCGATCGAGTGTCCTTGTTTCTGGCAGTTTGTTTTCGAAAATAACTTGTTTTATTTTCCCTTGGCTAATAGTAATTTACTATATACGGAAATAGTATATTAACTTTTGTGAAACGGTTCACTCTCGTATGATGCATATTATTTTAAAACGGTTTAAGATAACGGATTATAATTTTCATTAAGATTAATGTGATTAAAACGGTATAATCGCATAATTTTAATCTCATAAGGTGGTTTGGTAAAATTTGTTAAACATAATAACGGTATTATGTCATGAATGAATTTTGTTTTTAGTGGATGCATTTTATTTATCGTCTTGTTGAATGCTTATGAATGCTTTCTATAACGTATTTAATTTTTGCAAACGGTTGTAACTTAGTGTGGCCTTAGAAGATTGTGTTACCGTAATGATGGAACACAGTCTTGTTTGTAATTTTGAGATATTGAATCTCCGTTTTGGTTTTTGCCATGTAATTACTTTTGTATTTAAATTAGAATGTACATAGGTTTACTTTTGTAATTTAAATTAGTAATTTTGTGAAGACCAAAGACGGAGACCGGATGCTCACTCCCGCTGCAAAGACCAAGATGGAACATCAAGACAAGCTTCTAGGGTCCAACGGTGGATTCCAAGTTGTTTTATGTTTATTTTGGTAGGATAGGCCACACTAGGACTTTTATTTACGTTTATTGCATTTATTTTATGCTTTTATCGATAATAGCTTGCATCATATTCCGCCTAAAACCAAACCACCTATAACATGCCTGAAAACTGACTCATGTAGAGGTCACGCGTTAGTTTTCTGTGACAATATAGATGTCACGTGTCACATGCAAAGCCATCACTTTATTTCATTCATTCACGCATATGCTAGATATTAGTTCACTTAAAATGGATAAATATAAGTTGATGAGATCTTCCTCGTATAACAAAAAATTGAGACTAGTCTTTATAAATCAGACTCCCATGAATCCCTTCTTCGTCGGTAGGCATAATATGACCCTTTCTACGTCGGGTAAGTGGGAACCGATGATTTATTTTATCTCAACATTGTGGTCACTAGATACTATCTAGCAACTATGATGGACTAATAGATAAGATTTACGGAAATCTATCGACCAAGAGTTCCAACGGTGGAATTAGCCAAGCAGTAGGCTTATCAATATACGAAAATTGAGTCTTGGGATCGTTTATATAATTCTTGAGGGAGATCAATTGTATAAATGCATGAGTCTACGAGTTTAAATTCAATTTAAAATAGACTTAAATCACAACGATGAGTTGCTTATTTGGTTTTGTTTTTATCTTCTTTTCAGTGTAGAACACGATCAATTTAAATTGCTGTATAACAAATGGCTGGTGAAGACCCAATGCCAAGTGCCAAGCTAGCAAGTGAATCCTGGCTAAAAGCCTTCATGGACTCCATGAATCAGTCTACTAGACTGAGGAATGATGGGTCAAACTTCTATGACTGGGAGGCAGCATTACGGAATGCTGCCATTGCTGACGGAAAGCTCAAGTACTTGACTGAGCCAATTCCAGCACACCCAGAAACTGGAGCTAGAGCTAACGAAGTTCGCGCTCATAGCGACTTCGTCATGGAAGCGGGTGCGATAAAGAACGTACTCATCTATGCAATGGAATCCAATTTGCAAAGAGGCTTCATATCCCATGGTGCAAACAAGATTTTCACCACGCTCACTAACGAATTCTCGAAAGCTCCGAGAATCGTTTCTTATGAGCATACCTGTCGCTTCTTTGAGGCGAAACTCCAAAAGGGCCAAGCTGTTAGCCCACATATTCTCAACATGATTGAGAATATCGAGAAACTGGAGGCCCTAAACTGCAAGATCAGTGAGAACATAATCGTTGATCGGATGCTTCATTCGCTTCATGATGGGTTCGCCCTCTTTAGGGCCAACTATTACATGAACGACATGAAGAAGACTCCTCATTAGCTCCAATGCCTTCTGGTACAGACCGAGAAGGATCTAAAATTAAGTGGGAGCGTGAAGCAGGATGTTCTCATGATCTCCAATAAGGGTAATGGTAAGGGAAAAGCTAAAGCTCAAGGCGACCTAGCGGTAGGTAAGCCTAAGTTCAAGAAACCAGGATTCACTAAGAGTGGGCCACGTGAGTCGAGCAACTCACAGGGTAAGACAAAGAGTAAGGATATAAGCATGGAATGCCACCATTGCCACAAGACTGGGCTTTTGAGGCGCACATGCCCCGTGTATCGTGAAGACATTAAGGCAGGCCGCGTTATTCCTGTTGGTATGTCTTCTTCTTGTTCTTCTTTTATTCACATGATTGAGATTAACCATGCAAGTTACGGAACTTGGGTACTAGATACTGGTTGTGTTTCTCATCTATATAATCATGTGCCAGGCCTCCGAAACCAAGAACCCCTCATCAAGGGTGAGGTTGACCTGCGTGTCGGGAATGGAGCTCGAGTTGCTGCAGTCTCGAGGGGAACATACGTGATCCAGCTTCCAAGTGGATTCGAGTTATCTTTGTATAACTGTTATTATGTTCCTAGTTTATCCAAAAACATTATATCAGTTTCTGCACTTGACAAACTTGGTTTTTCATTTGTAATAGAGAATAATAGTTGTACTTTCTCATTGCACAATATGATTTATGGCAAGGCAGTTTCCATGAATGGAATTTATGTTTTAGATCAAACCACCGAAATATTACATGTGAATAACAAGAGATTAAAGGTTGGTGACAAAGATCAAACTTACCTATGGCACTGCCGTATGGGACATATAAATGAGAAACGCGTAAAACAACTCATACATAATGGAGCTATCTCGGCCTTTGATTTCGCATAATATGGCACGTGTGAATCATGTCTTATCGGTAAGATGACTCGTATTTCCTTCAAAGGTGTTGGAATGCGCGCTGCCGACCTATTAGGACTCATACATACGGATGTATGTGGCCCTATGTCGATCAACGCACGAGAAGGCTATAGGTATTTCATCACTTTCACGGATGATTTGAGTAGATATGGCTATGTCTACTTAATGAAACATAAAAGTGAATCCTTTGATAAGTTCAAAGAATACCAGAATCGGGTACAGAACCAACTGGGCAGAAAGATTAAAGCACTTCGATCTGATCATGGTGGAGAGTATCTTTCTCACGAGTTTGATCAACACCTTAAAGACTGTGGCATCGTTCTACCGTTGACTCCACCTGGAATACCACAATTAAATGGTGTGTCCGAACGGAGAAATCGAACTCTACTTGATATGGTTCGATCCATGATGAGTCACACCGTTGTGCCTGATTCATTGTGGGGCTATGCTCTTTTGTCGGCCGCTCTAATACTTAACCGAAGTCCGTCTAAAGTTGTTGACAAGACTCCATATGAGTTATGGAAGGGAACGGTCCCTAATTTGTCCTTTATTCAGGTTTGGGGCTGCGAGGCTTATGTCAAATGGAGACACGAGGATAAGCTCGGCCCGCGATCGGGCAAGACATAATTTATAAGCTATCCAAAAGGAAGTTTTGGTCATTACTTCTACTCGCCAACCGAACAACGTGTTTTTGTTGCGGCTAGTGCGACGTTCTTAGAGAAAGAATTTTTCGAGAACAAGTCGAGTAATAGAACCTTCGATTTATCGGAGATTCAAGAACCAACTACCGAGCAACCATTGGAGGAAGCAGTTCCTTCAACCCCGACTGCGGTAGATATTCCTGAGGAACCTAGGAGGTCGGGAAGAGTCTCTATTCCTCCGGACAGATACATTGGTATGGTCGAGGAACGTGACATAGATTGTTGGGAAATGTGTCCTCAACAATAGTGCGATCACATAATAAATCTCATGACGAGAATGCGCAAGGGATGATACGATTTATATTAGTCAACTGACCAACATTAATCGGTAATGATTGGCTAGCTAGAGTTTGACATTACTGTAGTATGACGGTGGTGGTCAGTTGATCCCTTTAGGTCACACCTTTAGGAAAATTCCCTTAATTGATAAAGTGATCAAATGTATATTGATACGATTTGATCATATTCCTTAAACTCGTATATCGAGAAATTAGAGGTTAAATCTTAATGTAAGATTTATGTTTAAAATTGAAACGTGTCAATTGTTAAACAATAAACGATATTTTTATAATATCGTAATTAGAATGAATTGGGTTATAATTATTACAAGAGTTGTAGATCGTATTGACGATTATTATGAATGACCATTTTACATGTTAGTAATTTCGAATTACTTATCAACTAGATAAATGTGATTTATTTATGAATAATATTTACTTGATAAATATGTATGAATAAGTTAAACAATTGTTATTTTATTAAACTGTGACATATTGTATGTCACATAACATACAATTGTAAAGTTGATAAAATTGTAAAATAAGGTCCATTTTAAGTGAGTATGTACCGGTTTTGTGGTTGTGTTTTGAGGGTTGATATGTGGTAATTATTCTCTTAATTACACTAGAACATAATCATTAAAGGGTTTATTGGAAACTCTACCTAGAGCCACCCTAAGAAGCATGGGTAAGGCAACTTGTCCCCTTGTTGCACATCCCATAGCCGGCTAGCCTCCTTCCCCATACCCATGCTTAAGACAAATTGTTTTCTTAAGTTAATGTATGTTGATATATAAGATACAACATCCTCATTCTTCTTTTCTCTTGGCCGAAAAATATACTTAGCAAGAGAGATTTTACAACCTCTAATATATTATTATAAGATAATAAAATCATACTATTTTATAGTATTGCTATAACATTCTAATAAGAGAGATTAGAGTTGTTTTGAGGAAATCCGTTTTCTTGTGCTAGCCTACTCGAGATTTCGGATCTTTCAAGGGGTTGTCTTGGTGCATCCAAAGGAGGTATTCTAATTTGGGTACTTGGAGGATCATCCTTGCTAAATATTTGGACCGTGTGTAAGGGTTCGAATACTCTCTTATTTCCGCATTTTAGCATGCTTAAGATCACTTATAATATGTTATTTAAAGGGTTAAATAAAAGATTATGTTAGTATGACTAAAGATTAGTCTATGAGTAACTAATAAACCCAACAATTGGTATCAGAGCAATAGGTTGTTTGCATGCTTTCCGTTTACGTTTTTACGGAGTTATAGTGATAACAAAATAAAACTTGATTTTTCGTTTGATATATGATATGCACGAAATAATTTTAGCATGATTACCTACTGTTTTCTAAAATGTTTTAGAATATTTGGAATATATTTTGCATGAATATTGGTTAATGGTATATTAAATCTCGGTTTTTATAAAGTTTTAATGGTTAAAGTCTTTTATTTTGGGAAAATAGCTAAAATCATCTTTTGGCCGAGATTTTTCAGTATGTTATCATATGTATTTTCTATAATATGAATATGAATTTTCGTAAATTATGGACTTATAAAACGTGTGATATGAATTTTAAGTGTTAAAATGCAATAAGATGAATAAAATTGGGTTGAAATAGTTATATTATGAATTTGACTATAATATTTATGAGGATGTCACATGCAATATTTAAATTTTATGTTGAATTTTCCAGAAATTTATCTCAAATATTGCAATATTATAGATTTTTAATGTAAAAATCGGGTAATTAGTGACATAATTTCGACTTTAATAGTTTAAGTTGGAATTTGGCCATAAACATTTAACACGATCTCATATATATTATTTCCAGCATGTATAAAATTTTCGAGAATTTTATCTTATTTTATGCTTGAGAAATAATTTTAAAGGTTAAAATTGTACGCTATATGACGTAAATCGTTAAAATTTGCAAAAGTTGTTAAAATGGCCGAAAAATGAAACCCATATTAGTCATATATGATATGTTCATCATGAAATTTATCTTGGGAGCCAAAAGTTTCAGATTTGATTTAATTTTAATTTGTTAAAAGTAGCATTTAAAATTGCATAAAAAAAGTCATGTAATTAAAATTTCGGCTCTTGGGCAGTGTGTAATTTAATTTTCTGTCCATTTTGTGTTCTTAAAGTGTTTTGGAAAGTGTAAAAGTATTATTAGTATTTTATTCGCATTTATGAAGTTAATTATTGAATTTTCCGATTTAAAATGCTCGTTTTACGTCTTATTTACGAAATAATGTTAAAACTGTATAAATAATAATTTTTTTAAGGTTCTGAAATTTTAAGAACATTCTGGAATTTTCAAAATTAGAATTTTGAATTTTTCGAAATTTTTATGACTCTTTTGGATTTTTATATTATTTTTCCCGTAAAACCGAGTAATACCGATCAATATTGAAATATATTAACTTAAGTCATGTTCAATGTTTGAGTAAGACTAAATTTTGAACCCAATGCGAGTTAGGATGATTAACTTAAGGACGAAAACCATTTCATAAAAATGCATAGTGTTGTTAAATGTTAAAACACGTGATTCCATAAACCAAGGTTTACGATAACTATTTAAATAAGTGTTTTAAATAGGACGATTTGGCTTAGGAATTGCATGATAATTCATATTTACATAAGCATTTCATATTATATTATGAATGTCATGATTTATTTTTACGTAATTTTGGGAATTATGTAATTTACTTAGTATGGCCTTAGTTTTAAATCGGTATTTCCCGAAATGTAAGGGGTTACCGATTCGGTTGTAATTTTGGGATCTCGTATCACCCAATTGTAATTCATTTCTATTTTATAATGTATAAAGTAGACTAGAAAAGTTGTAATATTTGTAAATTCCGGAGTTCCTTGAAGACGGTGCCATTCGGAAAGGAGTTCAGAACAAGACGGTGTTTACCTCGAAGTGCGTGCCTCGTGAAGTTCAAGGGACCAAAGGAGTTGGTTTCCGAATTTGTACTTTTATTATTTCTTTTCTAGGAAAGGCCATACTAGGGTTTATTTTTATGCTTTTAATTGCTTTTATATGTTTGCATGCATAGCCAAATCGTCATATATCGTCTCATGCATTTTTCGATTTAGTCGACCTAGTCATTTATTTTATCGATAATTCACCGACTTAGTTCACTTAAACGGAGATAGATAATAATTGACTAGATCTCTTACATATAAATATTGAGACTTAGCCTTACCAAAAAGTACGGACCCATGAATCCCTTCTTCACAAGAACGTAGGCTCGGCTACACCAGGGTACTAAAATTGTCACGTTGGGTAAGTGGGGTAATAAGATTACACCTTAAAATTTGGTTGATCTCAACGAAAGTATTCGTAACCGTAGTTGCAATAAGTTCGGGCTAAAGATAATTTTAAGAAAATTGTCGACCGAGAGTTCTAAGAGTAGAACCGATTAAAGGGTTAATCCACCAAATTATACCAATACGGGTTGAATCGGCTACACCGTGCCCGGATTAGTATGGGTTTGGGTCTCGGGATTGTTTACTTAATTGGGTAAGAGATCATTAAGTAAATATAACTAAACTTGTTAAAGTTTCTAGTTTAAATTACGAATTTTAAAAATGATGTTGTTTTTCCTTTTATTATTGTAGTTTAATTTTCAACATCATCAATGGCAACCAACGCTCCACCTCTCACTAACGTATCATGGCTTCGATCCTTTATGGATCGTTGCAAACTCGATAAGCATGGTTCAAACTTTAAGGATTGGGATGCGCAATTACTTTTGGCCGCTCAAAGGTGACGATAAGAGTCGTTACCTATCCGAAGCTGCTCCTCCCGCTCCAACCGCTCGTTCCGCGGTCGGAACTCGTGAGGCCTATGAAGCCTACATGAAAGAGTCCTCCGCTCTTAAAAATGTGCTCATCTTCTCCATGGAGCCGGATCTCGAAAGGAGTATGATAAAGTTGACCACATCGTATGAAATATACGCCAAGCTTGCGACCATGTTTTCGCAAACTCCAAGGGTGATTCAATATGAGGCGGCTTCCGCCTTCTTTGACATTACATTCAAGGAAGGGCAAAAGATAAGCCCTCATGTGCTCAAACTCGTTGAGCTCGCGGAGACTCTAAAAGCTCAAGATGTTGATGTTCCCGACTCTCTTATCATTGACCGAGTTCTTCACTCGCTCAATAAGGTTAAAGCGTATGCTCAATTCCGGGTGAATTTTAACATGCGAAACCAAGAGACCACGTTGGACGAGTTGCATAAGATGCTAGTCCAAGCCGAAAGGGACATGGGACTTCATGAAAGTTCCACCAAGGATGTTTTGAACATCGAAAAGAAAGGGAAAACGAGCTTCAAAAGGAATGCCTCTAAAGGCCAGGGCAAGAAAACGTTCAAGCCTAAGGCGACCAAAGAAAAGACCTTTTCGAAAGGCGCTTCCACCTTGTCTTCAAAAGAGCAAGACAAGTGCCATTATTGCACGAGGATCGGTCATTGGAAGCGATATTGCCCCAAATACTTAAGTGATCTCAAAAATGGGAAGGCAACCGCCGTAGGTAATAATTCTCGTTTAAAATTCATGTTATTTTGTCAACTTTTGTATGACAATACAAGTTGTTGACTATCACCCCTTTTTAAATTGTTTTAAAGGGGCACCTTATGATGATAAGGGCAAGGAAAGGGAAGCGTTAAGTTCCTTACATGGATTGCTCCGGTAGCATCCAAATGATCGAAGACTTGAAGAGCTAGCCTCTAATTTTCATATTGTCTTCTTTCATATTTTGCATTTTATTTATGGAACAATTTACTTTCTTGTAAGACAAGGATTGAAATCCTAAAACAATGGTTGTAATTTTGGATATTTGTGACTTGGTTTTCAACCTGAGTCACTACTTTTGTTCTTAATCAATTTTTTGATTTATCAAATAAAATGCATGCCTTGTTAAAACATGAATAATAGTGATCTTATCACGCAATAAACATTGATACGATCAAGTATAATATAATCAAAGAGTTGATTAAAACGGAGAACTATACCACATGAAGGTATTTTCAATCATTTTGAGAAAATATTAGTTCATTATAAGATTTTCATTTTAAGTGAAAATGAGAATGTATTCATCATACCATAAACTTATATACATTGGTACGATCGAAATAAGCTATCCTTGTACAAATAAGGGTTATTTTAACGGATAGAGTGGGAGAAAATATTCGACCTACAAACCAATGATATAACTATAGGATCTTAGAGAAGATTCCTGAAAGGGTTCTTAAGAAGAAACCTAAAAAAGATAACAAAGAAACTACGAGAGGACACTCGAAGAAAGGTACACTGAAGAAACTACGGGAGGACACTCGAAGAAAGGTTCTTTGTGTTCATTGTTTCAGTGGGAAACCCCGTATGAATTCGGAAGGAAGATCGGCTCCATGAGATAGTGATTTTTCAAAGATTATAAGATAATAGAGGAGAAATCATCTATCTATTCGGAGGCAAGACCGATTCCTTGAAATAATGATTTTTCTATGATTATAAGATAATAGAGGAGAAATCATCTCAGTCCCCTCGACAGTAGTTTATGTTGTGTCAGATGGTATGATCTGAAAGATGGATCACTATAGAGATAGTGATAATGATTCAAGTAATAGTTTAACATGCGAGAAATGAAAGGTTCATTTAAGATATCGAGAGATATTGTTTTCAGTGGGAGCAATATTCATTAAAGAATTGAAACCCACCATTTAAAGAGAATGGGTGATTCTTTAAGAGTAAAGAATAAGAGGTACTCAATTTAGATGAATAAAATAATGTATCATATGATGATGGAGCTTTAAAGGGAAGTTTTATTACATGGATAATAAAAGGTCGCCCAATTAGAAATCAGAATGGTTAGATACGTTATTCATAATGATGAACAAAACCATTATCAAATAGCCAAGATGAGTGAAAATTATTAATGATGAAATCATAAATAGACTACAATGTAAATTTCAGTACATAAGTGACTAAATAGAGTGATTACTTAATCCCTCCAGTATATCGATACGTCATAAGTTATAAGATAACAGTGGGAGCTTTCCTCCGGAAAGGAAACTCAAAATCTAGAAAGAGTTCTAGATATGTACTCAAATAGAATCATATTATACGGGATAATATGAGAATCAAGGAGACCAAAATTTGTAAGTTTTGCAATCATGAATAAAGGTTATTCGCAAAATACTAATACAAATAGATGATTGTGCATCTAATGCAATGTAATAGTATTGACTATTGTTGCATAACAACATCATTTGAGTTGTAATTAACTCAAAGTAAAAGATACTTTGTCAGAATCCAAATGGGTTGTTAGAGACAATATAGAACCCCATAAGTGAACTGGATTGACTTAGTATGGTCCCTAGCCGCTTACATGAGGTGACGTCTCAAAGCGACTAGAGTGTGAGGCGATTGATGGCAAGTTCAAGTGCCATAGAGTCATATGTGATGACTAGTCGATCACATAGGCAGACTGTAAGAGACACTCTGTCGGGCAATGTGACCGCTTATAGAGTTCTGGAAATTTTATAGCCGGGTCGTGGCGAGAGCTGCTATAGTATTCTTGTGAGTCAATTCTTAGACTGAAGACTACTCTCCCAAGATGGTACAGTTTAGGCATAACCTTGATCCATTCTCTACGACTTTTCGTAACTGGAGTCAAATGGGATTGTTTTGGGTGTGACTAACTGTGACTAGTTGAAGGAACTAGTGCGATAGAAATTGTCCACCCCTTGTCAGGGTTGTTCAAATCTCAAGGCCACTCGATGAGAAGTTAACTAGAAATGCGTGGCCACGCTCGGAAGGTATCTATGGTAGATAATTCTGGTCAGACAGTTATTCTCCAGATTGAGGAAACCACTCATGATATGATCGAATGCAAGTACGACCTCAGAGAGACATCTTGCATTGAGTGGGAGATTGTAATAGGACAAGAGAATTGGTGACGCACACTTGTCAAGGACAAGTGGGAGATTGTTGGGAAATGTGTCCTCAACAATAGTGCGATCACATAATAAATCTCATGACGAGAATGCGCAAGGGATGATACGATTTATATTAGTCAACTGACCAACATTAATCGGTAATGATTGGCTAGCTAGAGTTTGACATTACTGTCGTATGACGGTGGTGGTCAGTTGATCCCTTTAGGTCACACCTTTAAGACAATTCCCTTAATTGATGAAGTGATCAAATGTATATTGATACGATTTGATCATATTCCTTAAACTCGTATATCGAGAAATTAGAGGTTAAATCTTAATGTAAGATTTATGTTTAAAATTGAAACGTGTCAATTGTTAAACAATAAACGATATTTTTATAATATCGTAATTAGAATGAATTGGGTTATATTATTACAAGAGTTGTAGATCGTATTGACGATTATTATGAATGACCATTTTACATGTTAGTAATTTCGAATTACTTATCAACTAGATAAATGTGATTTATTTATGAATAATATTTACTTGATAAATATGTATGAATAAGTTAAACAATTGTTATTTTATTAAACTGTGACATATTGTATGTCACATAACATACAATTGTAAAGTTGATAAAATTGTAAAATAAGGTCCATTTTAAGTGAGTATGTACCGGTTTTGTGGTTGTGTTTTGAGGGTTGATATGTGGTAATTATTCTCTTAATTACACTAGAACATAATCATTAAAGGGTTTATTGGAAACTCTACCTAGAGCCACCCTAAGAAGCATGGGTAAGGCAACTTGTCCCCTTGTTGCACATCCCATAGCCGGCTAGCCTCCTTCCCCATACCCATGCTTAAGACAAATTGTTTTCTTAAGTTAATGTATGTTGATATATAAGATACAACATCCTCATTTTTCTTCTCTCTTGGCCGAAAAATATACTCAGCAAGAGAGATTTTACAACCTCTAATATATTATTATAAGATAATAAAATCATACTATTTTATAGTATTGCAATAACATTCTAATAAGAGAGATTAGAGTTGTTTTGAGGAAATCCGTTTTCTTGTGCTAGCCTACTCGAGATTTCGGATCTTTCAAGGGGTTGTCTTGGTGCATCCGAAGGAGGTATTCTAATTTGGGTACTTGGAGGATCATCCTTGCTAAATATTTGGACCGTGTGTAAGGGTTCGAATACTCTCTTATTTCCGCATTTTAGCATGCTTAAGATCACTTATAATATGTTATTTAAAGAGTTAAATAAAAGATTATGTTAGTATGACTAAAGATTAGTCTATGAGTAACTAATAAACCCAACATAGATGACGTCTTACTCCTAGAGGGTAATATTAATGAACCCAAAACCTATAAAGGTGCCATGACTAGTTCTGACTCAAAGCTATGGCTGGAAGCCATGCAATCCGAGATGGACTCCATGTATGAGAACAACGTATGGGATCTTGTGGACCTACCTGCAAAGGTACGTCCCCTTCAATGCAAATGGCTTTACAAGATAAAGCATGCTGTGGAAGGACAACAAGATATCCACAAGGCAAGACTAGTTGCTAAAGGTTTCACCCAAGTGCCAGGCTTGCACTACGATGAGATTTTTGCACCCGTAGTCATGCTACGTTCCATTCGGATTATCTTATCGATCGCCGCATTTCATGACTATGAAATCTGGCAAATGGATGTTAAAACCGCCTTCTTAAACGGTTATTTGGAGGAAGAGTTGTACATGGTACAACCTGAGGGTTTTATTGATCCGGAAAATCCTAAGAAAGTTTCCAAGCTTAAGCGTTCCATTTATGGACTTAAGCAAGCATCACGGAGTTGGAATCATCGCTTCGACCAAGTGATAAAAGAGAATGGGTTTATTCGATCAGTCGAGGAACCATGTCTCTATATCAAGTCGAGTGGGAGCAAGATTGTTTTCCTAGTACTGTATGTCGATGACATACTCTTGATTGGGAATGACATACCTCTCCTTTCTTCTGTTAAAGCATGGTTGAAAAACCATTTCCAGATGAAAGATCTGGGAAAGGCACAAAGAATTTTGGGCATCCGTATCTACAAGGATAGATCACGACGGATGTTGTCTCTCAGTCAGGAGTCTTACAAGATAAGATTCTAGAGAGATTCAGCATGACGAACTCCAAGAAAGGGTTCCTTCCTATGACTACTGGGCTTCACTTGAGCAAGACTCAAGAAGCTAAGACATTGGAAGAGAAAGAGCGCATGAGTCGGATTCCTTATGCTTCGGCTATAAGATCGATCATGTATGCCATGATATGCACACGTCCAGACGTTGCATATGCATTGAGTATGACAAGTCGATTCCAAGCTCATCCAGGTGAACAACACTGGATGGCCGTGAAAAACATTCTTAAGTACCTACGGAGGACTAAGGATTGGGGATTGACTTACGGAGGCGACTCGACGCTCTGCGCCACGGGTTACGCAGATGCTAGCTTCCAAACGGATCGAGACGACTCGAAATCTCAGTATGGATTCATTTTTACTCTTAATAGCGCTGCTGCCTGCTGGAAAAGTTCTAAACAAAGTGTTACAGCAGATTCTACAACTGAGTCCGAGTACTATGCCGCTTCGAAAGCAGCTAAGGAAGCAATATAGATGCGTCAATTCTTACAAGGACTATCAGTAGTGCCTAGTTCGAATGACCCGATCACCGTTTATTGTGACAATAAAGGTGCCATCTTCCAAGCTAAGGAGCATAAGTCTAGCAACAAAGCTAGACATGTACAACGGAAAGCTCATCTAATCCGAGATTACATGGAGCAAAAGGAGATATTCATTGATAAGATCGCTACGGCTGACAACATAGCTGATCCTCTCACGAAAGCATTACCACATGATAAGCATGAAGGGCACATTAATTCCATGGGAATTAGATGTGTTCCTAAGTTGTAGTGCTCTTTTAAGAATCCATGTTATAATTCATTTTGTTGTGTACTCTATTACAACCTCATTGTTATGATATTTAATGTTTTGTTTTTCATGTGGAATTGTACGCCAATTTTGAACACCACAAAGTGAACTGATTAACATTACATCGTTTTTGGTCCTTGATTACCCACTTGAGCTGATAACTCAGGTAATCATTTTGTGACGTTGGTTGATGGTGGGTTCAACGAGCCATAAGTCAAACAGTTGACTGACCAATCACAAAGGCGAGTTATACAGATATCTCGTAGGACACCCCGTGACAACGTTATGGAGTCCTAAATGTTTTATAACATTCGGTGCCAGGTCGTGGATAGGACCTCCATAGTGTTCCTTAGAGTCGAGTCTTTTGACTTTCAACTGTCGCTTGAGATTAAGGCAGATTTTGGGTAACTTTGGTTTCTTTCCCACGGTCTTCCGTAACAGGGGCCAAGAGGATTTTTTCTGGGTTATTTCATAATGCGCTTACACCTGCAGTATTCGAGTTGAGGGAAATATCCAAACCCTTATCAGGATTTTATCATTTCTCAAGGCCACTCGAGGAGTAGTAACTGAAATGCATGGCCATGCTCGAATCCAGATTCGTTTTATCAGTTAAGTTACTCTCTAGTCAGGGAAACCACTCTTGATACAAATCGCTTGTGAGATACGACCTTTGCGAATACGGATTTGCAAATTGTCTTACATTGAGTGGGAGAAATTTTAAAAAGATATGAGAATCGGTTATCGCACCTACACTTGTACGGACAAGTGGGAGTTTGTTGGAGCTTGTGTCCTCCAAATGTAGTGTGATAACGTCATTGCACATACCCTTGTACGGACAAGTGGGAGATTGTTGGGGCTGGTGTCCTTGACAGTTAGTACAATGACTTACTAAATCTCTTAAAGGATCACAAGGGCATACTTCAGTATTATTATCAGTTGATCCACGTTTATCAATAACGGTTGGCTTGCTAGATAAGTTTGACGTTATTGTCATACGGATGACGATGATCAACTGGTCCCTATACGTCACACCTATAGGACACGTTTGAGAGATGTGAAGGTATGAAAATACAGTCACATTTATGCCGGATACGACTAAACAGTTAGTCAGAGGTATTGACTATTAAATTAGTCGATGAGATGTTGAGATTATTATTTAAAACGGATTAAATAATTTTAGCTAATACGGATTACATGATTAATTCGTAAAATTAAATATAAACGGTTATATTTAATTAAATATTGAATCCGCGTATTAATTTGACTAATTATATAATATCGTAATTTTATCAGACGATTATTAATATATCGACTATATTAATATCTGATAACATGTGTGCGGTTTATAATAAATACCCGCGAATCATATTTTAGCAAAACAGGTCGAACCATGAATTAGAATAAGGTAAGAGTGGAAAGCCCACTCTTACCCTACTGGATATTTCGGCCAAAAGGGTTACAAAAGAAGAGTGATTCTCCTTTTGTCAACTACTGATTGTTTTACTGACAAACACATCTCAAGAAAAACTAGGGTTTTTGAGAGCATTCTTCTCCCAAAAACTCAGATCTCACATCAAAACTCACAAAAGCTCTCCCCATATTGCAAGGCAATTGGAGAGTATTTCTAGCACACGCGACATCGTCTCAATCTAAGTCTTGGGTGCAAGTTATAGGAGGAAATTTGCTTTAATTCCTATTCTTAGGTCATTCGCACAACGACTAAAGGTTGTATTCTCTTTTATGTTGTTTTTATTATCTTATGACTATAATCACAATTGTAAGTTTCGTTATAATCCTTCATGTTTAAGGGCGAATACACGTTTTATTCCCCACAGAAAATCCTGACTGAAGCTCATGCTACTCCATATTCCGTTCACCCAGGGGGTGATAAGTTGTCTAAATATCTTAAGAAGACGTTCTGGTGGCCAAATATGAAGAAGGGAGTCGCGGAGTTTGTGTCGAGGTGTTTGACGTGTCAAAGAGTGAAAGGGGAGCATAAGTGACCACAGGGAAAAATACAGCCATTGGATGTGCTAGAGTGGAAATGGGAGAACATCTCGATGGATTTTATTGTGGGGTTGCCTCGGACTCAGAGGAGCAACAACATGATTTGGGTGATTGCGGATCGTTTGACTAAGTCTGCTCACTTTATTCCGATGACAGATACCTGGAGTAAAGCTGAGTTGGCTAAGTCATATGTTCAGAATGTGGTCAAATTAAATGGTGTACCCAAGGACATTGTTTCAGATCGAGGCTCGAGGTTCATATCCAGATTTTGGCAGGAGTTGCAGGCCGCTTTGGGTACCCAGTTAAAGATGAGTACAGCTTTCCATCCAGCTACCGACGGCCAGACGGAGAGGACGATTTAGACCCTTGAGGATTTGTTAAGAGCATGCATACTCGAGTTCAGTGAATCTTGGGAGGATCGACTGGGATTGATAGAGTTCTCATATAACAACAGCTATCATGCCAGTAGAGGGATGACCCCTTTAGAGGCTTTGTATGGGAGGAAGTGTCGAAGTCCAGTGTGTTGGGATGATCGAGCCGATGTTGTGGTTTTAGGACCAGATATGATTCAGGAGATGGTGGAGCAGGTTCAGGTTATTCGATAGAAGATGAGGGCCGCCAAGGATAGACAGAAGAGCTATGCAGATCTCAAGAGGAGCGATATTTCGTTCGATGCGGGAGAGAAAGTACTGCTGAAAGTATCTCCAATGAAGCGTGTGACGAGGTTTGGGAAGCGTGGCAAGCTGAGCCTGAAGTTTATTGGACCATTCGAGATTTTGGACAGAGTTGGAGAGGTGGCATACCGACTAGCTTTACCTCCAGCCCTATCCAAGGTCCATAATGTGTTCCATGTGTCTCAATTAAGGAAGTATGTGAGTGATCCGTCTCATGTCTTACGCCACGAGGTGATTGAGGTAGATGAGCAGTTGTCCTACGTTGAGACTCCAAAAGAGATTCTGGACAGGAAGGTACGAAAGACTCGCAATGGGGAGACGTCCTTGGTGAAGGTTCTGTGGTCTAATCATAACCTAGAGGAAGCTACATGGGAGGTCGAGGCGTCCATGAGAGAGCGTTATCCACATCTGTTTGATTGAGGTAAGTTACGGGGACGTAACTCTTCTTTAAGGGGGGGTGGAATGTAACATTTTTGTGTTTTGATTAATGTTTCGTGTTCCAAGACTGCATGAGTATGGTTGTTTGTCACCTAAGTATGGTTGAACTTCGGGACGAAGTTTGTTTTAAGGGGGGAAGACTGTAATACCTCGTATATTTAGAGGTTTTTATTTCGAGTTTTACTTTTATAAGTGATGTGGTTAGTTTTTAAACGTTTTATTTTATATTCGATGTCGATAAGTATACTATCAAATAATGTTATATATGTCGATGGTGGGGATCGATCTAGGGATCGTTTGCACACACGAGTCTTGGGCCTCGTTTTGTGTGCACAACACAAATAGCCCACCACGTTTAAAACCCTAGAGAAAGAAAACACCTCCAAAACAGCCAGCCTGCCTGCCGCCTTATAAGATTTCATATAGTTTTACCCTAATTCCTACACAACCATCACCACAAATCTGGAGCCGCCACCACAGAGAGAGCATAAGAGGTTGGAACAACGGTGTTAGATCAAGTCTAGGGCTCTCGTTTGGTCGTGAATCAGGTATGTCACACACCTGTTCTCTGTGTCTTGTTTCTGCGTGTTGGTTTTGGTAAATATTCGAGTCGTGTCTGGTCACCAATCGTGGTTGTGGCTGGTACCACTTTATTGGTGGGAGTCGGGAGAGTTCAGGGCTGGTTGTCACGGCAGGTTTCGGGGGCTGGGTAGTTGTCGAAGGTCTGGTTCGTGACCTCTAGTCATAAGGGTTTTGTTTAGTCGTTTCCAGGGATGAGTTGGGGGTGGTATCACCGTTGACTCGGGGGAGGTCGACACGGTGGTACCACCGTTGTTTATGAGTCGTGTGTTAGAGAGGGGGTTGGTGGTGGTCACGGGTGGTGCTAGTGGTGGTAGTTGTGGTGGCAGGAGGTTTCGTTCTGTGGGAAACAGGGAGAGTTGCAGCGGCAGGGGTGAGGGACTGGTTTCAGTGAGGGTTCTGGCCACCTCACCGGCGGCCGGCGAAGGGCTTCATGGTGTTGTGGTGATGGCAGGGTGTCGGTGGTGTTGGGTTAGGGTGGTAGCTGGTGGTCGAAGGGGACTGTGTACTGTGGGACAGCGTGTTTCGTCGCGGGGTTTGCGTCGCGAAGTGGCTGTAACCTTAATTTCATTTATTATTATTATTATTATTATTACTATTATTATCTATTATCATTATTATCATTATTACTACTTTTATGATGGTTGTAAATGTTTTTAATAAGGTTTTAATATAATATGTTGGTAGATATTGGTATTAGTATCGTTGATAATGTCGTTAAATTGTGAAGGTAGTAATTGGTTGTTTTGAGTCGGGAAGTTAATATTTTGAGGTAGTTTCTATTTTGGGAAAGTTTCCATTTTGGGAAACTTTCCACTTATAGGAAGTTACCAACTATAGTATGTATAAGTTGGCTTGTAGGGTTTGGGAAGTTTATTAATTCGTGACGTATACGTGTTTAGGTAACGGTTTTCGCGTGGAACATTTCTAACGAGCTTGTGATTGACTGCAATTGTCTGCGCTTCTGCGAATTGAGGTAGGGGAAATACCGTGTATATAGTGATGAGTAATCTGTTTGTTATTTAATGTTAACCATGTTTATTTTATATTATCATATGATTGATATATTGTGTTATTTTATTATATAATTTTGAGATACGATACGAGGTGATGATAAATGGGTCTTGTGATTGGTGCGGAGTTAATGGGTCTTGTGATTGGTGCGGAATTAATGGGTCTTGTGATTGGTGTGGAGAATAATGGGTCTTGTGATTCGGAGTGGAGATGATTGAATTTCTATTTATAGTAATGTTTGATTGTTTACTTTTCCTCTACTCAACCTCGTGGTTGACCCTGTGTATTTGTGATCACCTGTGATGAACCAATTTTATTGGGGAGCAGATTGACAGGTGTTAGAGACTATGGGAGCTTGGGGAAGGGAGAGCTTGGATCCGGACCAGACCAGAGTCTAGATCACTGTAGTCGTTTTATCAGGAGTTGTACTTTATTTTCATAAGACAGTTTTGAAAACGGTTGTAAGAACTTGTTACTGAGTTTAACATTTAATAATTAAAGTATTGTTATCTTTCCTTTGTATCTACTGCCTCGGGAAACCGAGATGGTAACACTCTTATTTATCTTGGGAGTCCTAGTACAAGCCCTTAAATAAATGGGGGTGTTACAATTGCATTCTCGAAATTTGGTTGATCTCGACGAAGGTATTCGAGCCACCGTAGTGGTAATAAGTTCGGGCTAAGATAAGAATTAATGTATTTTTATCGACCGAGAGTTCTAAAAGTAGAATCGATTAAGGGGTTAATCCACCGAGTAATATTAATGAGGGATGTATCGGCTACACCGTGCCCGAGTTAGTATGTATTTGGGTCTCGGGATCATTTACTTAATTGGGTAAGAGATCATTAAGTAGATGCTTAACTTGTTTAAAATTTACAAGTTTAAATAAATATAAAACGATAATTGTGTTTTAATTCCTTTATTTTCATTTGTAGTTCTTTTTCAACAATCGTTCATCAATGGCTAATAACGCACCACCTCTCACAAACGTATCATGGCTTCGATCCTTCATGGATCGATGCAAGCTTGAGAAGCATGGCGCCAATTTTAAGGATTGGGACGCCCAATTGGTTATGGCCGCGGAAGCTGACGATAAGACTCGTTATCTTACCATTGTCGCTCCTCCCACTCCCGCCGCTCGTGCATCGGAGGCTACTCGTGAGGCCTATGAGACCTACATAAAAGAGTCGCAGGCTCTTATGAACGTGCTTATATTCTCAATGGAGCCGGATCTCCAAAGGAGAATGATTAAGCTAGCCACGGCTAATGAGAATTATACTAGAGTTGCGACCATGTTTTCGCAAGCTCCTAGGGTAAACTAATATGAGGCGGCGTCCGCCTTCTTTGATTTGACCTTAAAGGAAGGTCAAAGGATTCGTCCTCAGGTGCTCAAAATGGTTGAGCTAGCCGAATCCTTGATGTAATACCCCGTATGTTAGCCTCAGTCAATGACAGTCAAACCATGTTTTATACACGTATTTCAAAGAGAATGATTATAAAGTATTTTACGTAAACTGTTATTATTTTATAAATCGTATTTCTACAATCATTTCGTATTTCATAATCATTTTATATTTGATGATAATTTCATAAAACGGTATTTCATTCGTATTTATTTAATTTTAATAATACATTTATAATTTAATGTATATTTCCTATTTTATATATTTAATTCTCATCTAAACTTAATTTCTATTTTATTTAAGTCGTAATTATATTTAAATTCTATATTCTTATAATTAATTTAATTTATATTTGCTAGTACTAATTACATAATTTAATTAGTATAAATAATTTATACGTACTCGTTTATTTTAAATTACGGGTTGAGAGCGGGACATAGCCTCGAGATGCGAGATGGACCGAGTAACAAGATAGATGGGCTAGTCCAACTTTTACCCTAACTCTAATTCTTTTTGTCGACTTACCATACTACCTACCAAAACCCTACTCCCAACACCAACCGTCAACCTACATCACCGTGAGATCTATGAAGAACAAGAGGACCGCACCGCCATCATCGTCTTCACCATCATCTCGTCATTTGAGTAAGCCGTCACTTTGTTTCGTTTTTAATTTCTTTTTTTTGGAACGGTGTATTGATTTGTCGGTTTAGTTGGAGTGACCCATATGAGAGGTACGTGAGGTCGGTGGTGGTGGAGTACACCACCGCGGTGGTTTCGGGAATGGGACGAAAATAGGGACATATAGGGGGGTGAGGACGTGAGCTTAAGGTGGGTTGTCGTGGTGGGGACCACTAGGTGGGACGGTGGTTTCAGAGGTTAGGGTGTAGTTGGGGGTTGCGGTCATGTGTAGGGGTCTTAGGTGGTGAATAAGGGTGTGTAGCGCGGTGGTATTCGGGACAGAACAGAGCACACTCTGTTCTGGCCGTGGTGTACACGCAGGTTTTGAGGGGGTTGTGGCGGTGGCTGTACTGGCTTATCAGGGTGGCTCAAGGGTGGAGGTTGCAGTGGGTAGTACGAACTTTAGTTTGGGGTCAGTGGTGTCCGTGGTGAGGGACCAAGCTAGTGTCGGTGGTGTCGCGAAGTGGTGTCGGGACTGTTCGGGTTTCAATGTTGCTGTTGTCTGTGTTTGTTGCTGGTGTCTACGCGGGAAGTTATGGGTCTGTTTGTGGTTTTCATGCATGTTAGTATACTATCATCACTAACATTGTTATACGTACTATTATATTATTATTATTATTATTATTATTATTATTATTATATGTTATTATTATTATCACCATTATTCTTATTATTATGGGTTAACATTATTATTAGTAATATTGTTGTTATTGTTTACTATTATTAGTACATGTTGATTATGATTTTATTTACTAAAGTTAAGTAAATTGTATACAAGAATGTGACGGTTATCAATAGTTCGTATATAATTGTATGTTGGTTGATTTAATGGAAGTTAGTTATAAAAGTAGTGAAGACGAGTCGATTGAGTAAATTGAATTATATAAAAGGTTAATTTACGAATTTGACTAATTAACTAGTTGTGAACGTGATATATTAAATAGAGAATTAATATTAAGTAATATTCATAGGGAACGAGTTGCAGTGGAGTATTTCTGATTCCCGTTGATTACATGATTGCTCGGAGTTTCGCTTGATCAGGTAGGATACACTGACACTATACTCTATGAAGTGTTATGAATGAATGTTTACTCTGTGTTGTGATATGAATGGTTGTTGCCTTGCATACTATGGATGCAAGTATGAGTTATATGAGCATGGTATTTAATGGTTATTTATAATTGTTGCATTCATAAGTATAATTACTATTACTGTTGCACTCATGAGTATGGCATATGCATTGGATACGGATTTGAGATGATGAGATATTATTGGGCCCAGGCTAGTTCTGCAGGACTAGACCTGGTGACCTCAGCTGTTATGCTGGTGTTCGGTGACGACCGATTATAGTCTGCCGGGAGGTTCGGTATGGCTTGGTGCACGGGTATGAGTATGAGTTTGAGATTGAGATTGAGATTGAGCGCGAGCATGTCATAACATTTGCATATCATTTAACTGTAGCATTATAGTTATTGTGTTACCCTACTCAACCGCGAGGTTGACAGTGTATTCGTGTACACCTACGATGATCCGGAATGGGGAGTAGATTCTACAGGTCAGAGACAGATGAGCTAGGAGCTGGGGCAGGAATGTGAGATGCATACTTTGGACCAACTTAGAATTATATCACATCTAGAGAAGTCATCAGTTGTAATTTCTTTTCCGTTATGTAGTAACTGTAATAACCAAGTTAAATTTTATCAGTTTTGAATCAAGTACTTTGGTTGTTTTACTTTGTTCTTCACTACCTCGGACATTCCGAGATGGTAACATCTCTATTTATTTGAGAATGTCTTGCTAAAGGCTCTTAAATAAATGGGGGTGTTACAAAGTGGTATCAGAGCGAACGATCCTCAGGCCTAAACCAAATGAATAATGAATGTTGGAAGAGTCTAATAAAATGAACCCCAGGTTAGTAACTGTTAGGAGCCCCAGGATTGGGATGAGTTAGGGGCCCCCTCAAACCAAACCACTGGCCCTTTCAGTCTAACCAGGTAACCCTTGAGTGATGCAGAGAGTGGGTAGTAACAAAATAACGGATCAGACCTTGCCTATATTGTACTATCACTTTTGCAGGAGAGGAATGAGGTAAGATATGATGTGAAATATGGATGGTAATTTATATTGTGAATCATGACATTGATATTGACTGTGATTGAGATATGTATTACTTCAAGTATGAGGACATGAGTTTTTGACTACGAGTTGAAATATGAATTTGACTTGTATGGTGACGTGCATGCGGCTATATGATCCCTGAACCCTTAGGTAGAGATATAGTATCATGGTATGTGTAATGAGTTGATGATAGAAACACCATAAGCTATAGCTACCTAAGAGGTTAGATGTAGAAGATATATGACCATGATTGACTAGAATGGTTAGTAGAGCCAACCAGGCTATGTTGTTACAGGATGCGGAATCTAGTTAAGTCCTATGTGTAAAGCTAGTAGACTGAAATGGATGTCGTGTCCATTGATAATTGGTTTGTTGCTATTCCAAGTGTGTATATACTTCTTGTTTGAATGTCTTATTCTTTGCAAGAGTTAACTGTTTGGCTTACCAGGCAAATATGATCGAAATTTTGAGATTTATGATTGTCATTATTTTACTATTTTCCTTAGCAATCCATGTCTAGTGTTATGCGAAATTTGTTGCCCTAAGCCATGAATGTTATATCGTTATGTGTTGAAAATTACATGCCAATTTCTTTTACGTCTAATTATATACATTTAGTAAATGTTTAGTTATGAGGTTAGTATTCAATAAGTGGCACCTTAGTGATTTCTAGGATATATTTTTGTATTTAAATAAGTTGTGATTGTTACGATGGTAGAAACCTGTGCATTGTCTATACATCCATGGTTATTGAGTTATTTAGTTCACTTTATTTTCGGTTTCGCAATCTTTACTGTTTTCTAGATGGCATTTTCGGTTTGAGATAATGAATACATGTTCATATTGGGTACTGTGATTTCAATGCGTCAAATGATATGTCAACGTGTTTTGGAAGAAGAATGGTTGTATTTACGTGAGATGATATGGAGTAATTTTAAAGGAACTAAAATTTAGATAAATTTTCAGAACGTTACCTTGTTTGTACGGACTGCCATTTAAATTGTGTTCTCTATATGTATGTGAAATTTTATGTGTGATAACCTTCTGTTTTAGCTTTCTAATGCTTTTGGCTTCATGTTAATACGAATTATATTTTGAGAGAAATAAACATTTTAGTTGACAGTGGTCAAATTGTTACTATACATATCTGTTTTGACCCATGTTTTTGCAAATAAAATAATTTGAAACATGATTATTATTTGTGCATAGTTCCAAGTCCATTGTTTAGAATATTCACTCACGTCTTCAAAATGATAAGCCACGTAAAATTTTAACGGGTCATTATTTAATTATGGTTTTTGGAAATTGCTGCGTGATATATGATTGTGAAATGATAAAGTTTTATATTAAAAGTTGAATCAAATGTGAATTTTGTGATGTAACCATGTAACACTCTGTTATGTCATTAGTAACATGAACAGTAGGCATATGATATGAATATGAACGCTATTATATGATAATGTAACCTTGTCATTTCGTTGAGCTTTATATAGAGTAGTTTCAATTATACGGACACTATTGCTTTTATTGCCATGACCTCAAAATAATTATGTGGTGTACATATGTATTGCTAAAATCATGTTCATTAGAGAAGAGTCCGGACACGTGGTAGAATAAATTTAACTGGTAAAATCATTAGCGATATAACAATCTAATTGTTATAAGTAAGTGTGAGTATTGTGAACAATGTGAACCTTGTTGATGTTCTTCCATATATTAATGGTATATTTTGTCTAGTTCCCTGCGATTCTAATCTTTATAATTTCTTCATGTATATTGTTATGTCACAAAGTGAATTGCATTTTGCTATGTTTAAAATCTGATCAGAATATACTGAGTTATTAATTGGTTGACATGTTAAATATGGAAGTGCTAGTCTTGTGAACTTGTTTACTTTTATCGTTAAAATTTTCATAATTCATGAGTTACAATATATAAGGACAATGTTTTAGTCAAGAAGAGTCAGAATGTCTCCTTATAGTCTTGTGTTCGATCTGTAGATTGCAAAATTATCATTTGATTCGCGTTTATAAGTTGTCACAAATTACTGCTTCAATGATTCAAAAGTTTCAAAATGATTTCAAAGTGATGAGCCATGATAAATTAAAGCTTGATGTTTTGATAATTATAGTGATTATTCGCAACATGACAAATTCTGTAGCTACGTGTTAATGAAATCCTGCCTGAATATTTAATGAAATATGTCAATGCTTCATGTTTAATTACGTTAGTTATTAATTTTGCCCACTGCCTTTCCTAAAACTTGTGTACACAAACATGATCCTACATATATAATATGATTTCTAATAGGAAATGTTTTAACTGTTAAGTAGGAACTATGAATTGGCTGATTGTCTGCTTTCATGTAAATTTGTTAATTTGGTGTCACAGTTTCCAAGGGTATATGAGTGTTAATTACCTTGATTTTGTTTTACTGCGAAACATGGAATTGACAAGTATGTTGTTGCTTAAAAGTCGGATACTAGATGCCTAGTATAGATTATTTAACTTATCAGATGATTGTGATTGTTGTGTCGGTAATCTTCTTGAGCATTGGATGTGTGATTTTATCATGGGGTTACGGGGACGTAACCATGTTTTAAGGAGGACAGGATTGTAAAATCTTATTGATTTATGATATGGCCAGTTGTTAGGACATGACAAATTGGTATATGTGACTGTTTGGATATATTAGATAATCCTAATTACTTCTGTTATATGCTATATGGCGGTTCTTTAAGTGTCATGTTTTACGGTTGTATGTTAAAACTTTGGGGACAAAGTTTCTTAAGGGGGATAGAATGTAACATTTCGTGTTTTGAAACCTATAGAGGTGCTGCATGTGATTAATTCACGCTTGTTATGTGTTTCCTTATCGTTACGGGGTAGCGAACTTCGGGACGAAGTTCATTTTAAGGAGGGAAGACTGTAATACCCCGTATGTTAGCCTCAATCAATGACAGTCAAACCATGTTTTATACACGTATTTCAAAGAGAATGATTATAAAGTATTTTACGTAAACTGTTATTATTTTATAAATCGTATTTCTACAATCATTTCGTATTTCATAATCATTTTATATTTGATGATAATTTCATAAAACGGTATTTCATTCGTATTTATTTAATTTTAATAATACATTTATAATTTAATGTATATTTCCTATTTTATATATTTAATTCTCATCTAAACTTAATTTCTATTTTATTTAAGTCGTAATTATATTTAAATTCTATATTCTTATAATTAATTTAATTTATATTTGCTAGTACTAATTACATAATTTAATTAGTATAAATAATTTATACGTACTCGTTTATTTTAAATTACGGGTTGAGAGCGGGACATAGCCTCGAGATGCGAGATGGACCGAGTAATAAGATAGATGGGCTAGTCCAACTTTTACCCTAACTCTAATTCTTTTTGTCGACTTACCATACTACCTACCAAAACCCTACTCCCAACACCAACCGTCAACCTACATCACCGTGAGATCTATGAAGAACAAGAGGACCGCACCGCCATCATCGTCTTCACCATCATCTCGTCATTTGAGTAAGCCGTCACTTTGTTTCGTTTTTAATTTCTTTTTTTTTGGAACGGTGTATTGATTTGTCGGTTTAGTTGGAGTGACCCATATGAGAGGTACGTGGGGTCGGTGGTGGTGGAGTACACCACCGCGGTGGTTTCGGGAATGGGACGAAAATAGGGACATATAGGGGGGTGAGGACGTGAGCTTAAGGTGGGTTGTCGTGGTGGGGACCACTAGGTGGGACGGTGGTTTCAGAGGTTAGGGTGTAGTTGGGGGTTGCGGTCATGTGTAGGGGTCTTAGGTGGTGAATAAGGGTGTGTAGCGCGGTGGTATTCGGGACAGAACAGAGCACACTCTGTTCTGGCCGTGGTGTACACGCAGGTTTTGAGGGGGTTGTGGCGGTGGCTGTACTGGCTTATCAGGGTGGCTCAAGGGTGGAGGTTGCAGTGGGTAGTACGAAATTTAGTTTGGGGTCAGTGGTGTCCGTGGTGAGGGTCCAAGCTAGTGTCGGTGGTGTCGCGAAGTGGTGTCGGGACTGTTCGTGTTTCAATGTTGCTGTTGTCTGTGTTTGTTGCTGGTGTCTACGCGGGAAGTTATGGGTCTGTTTGTGGTTTTCATGCATGTTAGTATACTATCATCACTAACATTGTTATACGTACTATTATATTATTATTATTATTATTATTATTATTATATGTTATTATTATTATCACCATTATTCTTATTATTATGGGTTAACATTATTATTAGTAATATTGTTATTATTGTTTACTATTATTAGTACATGTTGATTATGATTTTATTTACTAAAGTTAAGTAAATTGTATACAAGAATGTGACGGTTATCAATAGTTCGTATATAATTGTATGTTGGTTGATTTAATGGAAGTTAGTTATAAAAGTAGTGAAGACGAGTCGATTGAGTAAATTGAATTATATAAAAGGTTAATTTACGAATTTGACTAATTAACTAGTTGTGAACGTGATATATTAAATAGAGAATTAATATTAAGTAATATTCATAGGGAACGAGTTGCAGTGGAGTATTTCTGATTCCCGTTGATTACATGATTGCTCGGAGTTTCGCTTGATCAGGTAGGATACACTGACACTATACTCTATGAAGTGTTATGAATGAATGTTTACTCTGTGTTGTGATATGAATGGTTGTTGCCTTGCATACTATGGATGCAAGTATGAGTTATATGAGCATGGTATTTAATGGTTATTTATAATTGTTGCATTCATAAGTATAATTACTATTACTGTTGCACTCATGAGCATGGCATATGCATTGGATACGGATTTGAGATGATGAGATATTATTGGGCCCAGGCTAGTTCTGCACGACTAGACCTGGTGACCTCAGCTGTTATACTGGTGTTCGGTGACGACCGATTATAGTCTGCCGGGAGGTTCGGTATGGCTTGGTGCACGGGTATGAGTATGAGTTTGAGATTGAGATTGAGATTGAGCGCGAGCATGTCATAACATTTGCATATCATTTAACTGTTGCATTATAATTATTGTGTTACCTTACTCAACCGCGAGGTTGACAGTGTATTCGTGTACACCTACGATGATCCGGAATGGGGAGTAGATTCTACAGGTCAGAGACAGATGAGCTAGGAGCTGGGGCAGGAATTTGAGATGCATACTTTGGACCGACTTAGAATTATATCACATCTAGAGAAGTCATCAATTGTAATTTCTTTTCCGTTATGTAGTAACTGTAATAACCAGGTTAAATTTTATCAGTTTTAAATCAAGTACTTTGGTTGTTTTACTTTGTTCTTCACTACCTCGGACATTCCGAGATGGTAACTTCTCTATTTATTTGAGAATGTGTTGCTAAAGGCTCTTAAATAAATGGGGGTGTTACACTTGAAGTTGCAAGGGGTGAATGTTCCCGACTCTCTTATTGTTGACGAAATTCTTCACTCCCTAAACAAAGTGAAATCGTATGTTCAGTTCCGGGTGAACTTTAACATGCGTAATCAAGAAACCTCTTTGGACGAACTGCATAAGATGCTAGTCGAAGCGGAAAGGGATATGGGACTTAATGAGAGTTCCACGAAGGATGTGCTCAACATCGAGAAGAAAAGCAAAGGGAAGTTTAAGCGGAAGGCTAACAAGGGCAAAAATGTTAAAGCCTTCAAGCCCACATCTCCTAAGGAGAAGACCTTTACGAAAGGTGCTTCTTCGTCGTCTACAAAGTTTGAAGACAAGTGCCATTATTGCACTAAGATGGGGCAACTGAAGCGCAATTGCCCGAAGTATCTCAATGACCTCAAAGCCGAAAAGGTTCTTGCAGTAGGTATTATTCTCGTCTAATTCATGTTATTTAATCAATTTTGTATATTGATACAAGTTATTGATTCTTACCCATTTATAAAATTGTTTTTAAAAAGGGCTCCTACCAAGGATAAGGGCAAGGAGAAGGAGAAGGAAGCTTGAAGTTCCTTCCATGGATGGCTATGGTAGCATCCAAGATTGAAGATATGAAGAGCATGGCTCTAATTTTTCATTTTGATGTCTTCTTTCATTTTGCATTTTAATTTTAAGAACGTTTTATTTCTTGTATGACAAGAATATTGTTAAACAATGGTTGTAATATTGGTGACTTGGTTTTCAAGCCAAGTCATCTATTTTGTTCTTAATCAATATGTTGGTTTTTAAAATGCTTTGTGTGATACATAACATGAGTTGATACGATTTTCATAGATCGTAATAAAGTACCTTGAATAGTTCACCGTACGCTAGACATGATAGGATCATATTAAAGTAATACGATTTACTTAAAATGAGAATTACACCCTGTGAAATACTTCAAAATCAAATATGAGAACATTAGTTCATTATAAGATGATCACCTTAAATGAATGAGAGTACTAATGTCTCACTACTCCTATAATCTTTTGTCCAATACATTGTTAACGGGAGGAAATGCTATCCTTCTTAAATAACGGTTATTTTAAAGGATAGAGTTGAGAAATTCTACGCCCGCAAACCAATGAGATAAATATAGGATCTTAGAGAAGAGTCCTATAAGGAGTCCTTAAGAAGAACCCTAAGCGATTGGATAGAATAAGCTACGAGAGGACACAGAAGAAACTACGCGAGGACACAAAAGGAAATGTTCCTTATGTCATTAGTTCCTAGAGAGGACCAAGGGAACCGCTTGTATTAATGGAAGGAAATTGTTTCCATGATATTAATGTTTCTGTTTTTATAAGATAATAGAGGAGAAATCGTCTCCTGTTCTCTTAATAATAGTAGTTCTTTCCATGGGAACGAGTATGAAAAATGAAATGTTCATAAAAAGTTGAGAAGATGTTTGAGTAAGTTACCTAATCACTATGAAGATAGTGGGAGTTATTTAACTATAGAGATAGTGATACGAAATTCAGTGGGAGAAAAGTTATTAAGAAAATTGAACTTACCATTAAGAGAGAATGGTGATTTTTTAAATGTAAGGAATAAGAGGTATTCAATTCTAGATGAATATACACATCATAGGATGATGGGCAATCATAAGTGAGTTTATTATATGATAATGAAACGTCACCGATTGATCTACAAGGTTGGATAAATTATTCATATTGATGAATATTAAATCTCCAAGATATGAAAATGTTAATTCATATGACCTTGATTAAAATGCCAAGATGTTGAAACAATACCTTATTTCGATATAAGTTCTCGAGGAGAACTAGTGGATCGAATCTAGGTAAACTAAAATGTGAATTCTAGTACAGTGTGATTGTGTTCGTAAGAACGACATGTCACGAGTTTTAAGAAAACAGTGGGAGCTTCCTTCAAGCAAGGAGACTCGAGTCTAGTAAGAGGACTAGAAATGTACTTGAATAAGATCATATTATACGAGATAATATTAGTCAGAAGAAAACCGAGATCTGTAGGTTTAAAAGATGTGAACAAATGGTTTATTCACATTGCAAACAATTAATACAAATTGATTTATGAGCATCAAAGATTGTTTATGTGGAGCAGTAATATCTTATTGACTGTTCGTGCTTAACAATCACTCTTATCGTTGAGTTATTATTAACTCACTATTTACATATACTTTGTCAAATCCAAATGGGTTGTAAGAGATAATTTTGAACCCCATAACTGAACCAGATTAACTTTGTATAGCCCCTAGTCGCTTGTATGAGGTGACGTCTCGAAGCGACTAGAGTGTGAGGCGATTGATGGCAAATTCAAATGTCATCGAGTCATATGGGATGACTAGTCGATCACATAGGCAGACTGCGGAGGCACTATGTCGGGCAACTTTTGACCGCTTATAGAGTTCTGGAAATTTTATAATTAGCCTGGTCGTGGCGAGAGCTACTATATTATTCACATGAGTCGATTCTTAGACTAGAGACTGTTCGCCCAAGGTGGCACAGTTTTCAGATTGACTTTCATTTTTGGTCTACGATCAATCATTAAAGGGGGTCAAATGGGCATCTTTTGGGTCATGATGGACTGTGTTAGTCGAAGAGAACAGTAGTTTAGGAATTCTCCAGTCCCTCGTCAGGGTTATCTTAACTCTCAGGGCCACTCGAGGAGAAGTTTAACTGAAAATGTGTGGCCACGCTCGGAAGGTATCTATGGTAGATAATTTCGGTCAAAGCAGTTAAATCTACAGATCGAGAAAACCGCTCAAGATATGATCAAATGCAAGTACGACCTGGAAGACACTTTGCATTGAGTGGAAGATGATGTAATAGGACATGGAAATCAGTAACGCACACTTTTCGAGGACAAGTGGGAGATTGTTGGGAAATGTGTCCTCAACAATAGTGTGATCACGTCAATGATAATAATCATTGTCAAAAATCTTATGAAATGAATATGCAAGGGATGATCCGATATTTTATATAGTCAACTCACCAACATTAATCGGTAATGATTGGCTGACTAGAGTTTGACATTACTATCGTATGACGGTGGTGGTCAGTTGATCCCTTTAGGTCACACCTATAGGACAAACCCCTTAAATATATATTGATCAATTGTATATGATACGAATTGATTGAATTCCTTAAAACCGTATATCGAGAAATCAGAGGTTGAATCTTAACGTAAGATTCATATTTGAAATTGATATGTGTCGATTGTCAAATACTAATCGATATTTTAGAAATATCGAAATTGGAATGAGAAAGATTCGTGGTTATAACAAATGTTGTATATCGTATTGACGACTATTATAATAACCATTTAATGAGTCGGTAATTACAAATTACTAAATTAATTTGTTAAAAATGATTTAATTAATTTTGAAATAATATTTATTTGATAAATGTTTATTTTAAAATTAATACAATTATTTTATGTCACATAAGAAGTCACATATTATACAATTGTACAAATTACAAATTGTAAAATGAAAGTCCATTTTACATATTGTTGTGTCGTGTGATTTTGTATGGGTTATGGGTTTATTTTGTGTGTTATGATTACAACACAATGATTATCTTAGCTTACACCTATATCGTCGGTTGACATACCGATATTCTATGGGTAAGTCAAAAAGCTTCTAACACCCTTCCCACACACTCAACTCACACGCCTCACTCAACTCTCTCTATATAATGTAAGTTATTTCCATTATTCACATTTCTAAACTTAGCCATTTCTCTAGTGTAGAAAACTCTCTAAAATTCCTCTAATATTTTCTAGTCAGAAAATGTTATTTCATCTAAATAATATAATAGGATTATATTAAAACTATAATAGATATACTATATTTTCATAAATAATTCTAATAGGATTAGAATTACGTTTTAAGGTAAAACCGACTTCCGTCACCTAGCTCGTGTTCGAATCTCGGTTTGTTTAAGGGTAGGTCTTGGGCGCTATTTGAAGGAGGCAATCTCCGTTGATTGCTCCGTGGAGGATCGTCCTTTGCTCACTTGGACCGTTTGTAAGAACTCTCGTTCTTGTTTTTCCGCATTTATTTATTTGCATGCGTAAAGATCTAGTATATTAAAGACTTAATTTATATATTGAGTTATATTATTAGTAGGACTAATAAAATGGTTATGTTAGTATGACCTACATTTCCATCACAACCTACATACATGAAACATGTACGCCATAGCCAGTGGGGAGTGACTAGAGATTCTCCCAGCCACCTATTGTCATAAACACATGACACGTACTCACATATAATAAATCATACATACTTCAACATAAATATAATTATGAGAAGTAATCTTTCGTTTATCATTACCTTAGCATACTCAACTCATGTAAATAGATCAAATCACAACTTAGGCATATCTAAAAACATTCATCAATAACATATAACACAGTACCCTGACTCAGGCAAGTTAAACACAATCAACAGTATCTAAGTCTGACCCCGACTCAGGTAAAACTTAGACACAATCAATCAACAATATCAAATCATAAGCCCCTGACTCAGGTATGAAAAGATACAATCAGCTAGCATTGGTTCAGAGGTCCCGACTCAGACATAGCCAATACAAGTAAAGGGTCCAGAGGTGAGCTTAACACATATCCCAATACAATCAAATGTCGGGTCCAGAGGTGAGCTTAACATATATCCCAACATACACAATTATCGCGCACAGAGGGTCCAGAGGTGAGTTTAACACATCCCAATCATACGACAACCAATCACGTATCAGGTCTAGAGGTGAGCTTAACACATATCCTAACACGGCACATCCATACACGTACCGGGTCCAGAGGTGAGCTTAAAATATATCCTAACACGGCACATCCATACACGTACCGGGTCCAGAAGTGAGCTTAACACATATCCCGATGCGCAATATACACAACACATAATGGGTCCAGAGGTGAGCTTAACACATATCCCATCATGCGACAACACACGAGTCAGGTCCAGAGGTGAGCTTAACACATATACTAATACGTAACTATACATGTATCAACACACCAATCTCTTAACACATATCCTAATACGTAACTATACATGTATCAACACACGAATCTCCTTAAGGAGGCTATACTTCAACTCACAAAATACTATACCAATATAAGAATTTATGGAGAAAGGAAATCGATAAATATTTAATTTACACAAGTCAGGTGTTCGTAGCTAGCCAGGCTACCGGCTGCCGGTCGACTGGCCACGGACACCAATACTTGGCCTTTAGTTTCAAAACCGAGAAGAAGGTCAGTATTTAATATATATTAACCCACGTCTCATACGGATTTAAATAGCATTTTCGAACAAAGAACTAAATTATATTCTAATCAGACGGTTCAATCGATGAAAGAATTAACCACGAATTAAATAAAACTGACATAATATAACTTATATTCGTTACGTAACGACGTATATAAATACATAATGAATTACATGTTAATTATATAATTCACACGGAAAAGAGAAATAAGAACTAATTTAACATTTCACATTGTATCCTCATATTTTCAATATAAAATTAACATGTATGGGAATTAATTGACGAGTCACATATCTTAATTATTCGAGGTCAATTAACTAATTTCGTCATTTTAAACATGCTTCTTAACGTAAAACTCGTAACCCATTACAAACTCATTAAACGATTACAAGTAAACTAATTATATAATTTTTTTTTGGTGACGAGGGGTTTAATCCTCCCAAGCCCATGCATTCCCAGACCACCATATGGACTATGTAAGCCACCCCTTTCGGAGGCTGTAGTGGCCAAGTGGTCATCGCCCCAGTTGGTAATCGAACTTGAGACCTCTCAACTCCTGCATTTCTGCAATCTTTAAGGTTTAACTCAGTTACCACTGGACTAGTACCACTTGGTTATTAATTATATAATTTAGTCACATTGAAATAGTGCAATAGTAGTACGTAGTAATAGCATGTGATACCAAGTGGTAGTAACTAATAGCACTAACAAACAACCTACAACACGTATTTATCTAGTAGTAGTACGACCAGCAGTGGCAGCAACCAGCAGCGGCCACGACCAGCCACAGTAGCAGTCAGCAGTAGCCATGGTCAGTAGTTAGCAGCGATAGCATCAATACAAACGCAGCATCTTAAGGCAACAGAAACAACAGAAAATCGCAGCAATAACAGTGATAAATTGTAACACCCCCATTTATTTAAGGGCCTGTACTAGGACTCCCCAGATAAATAAGGGTGTTAACATCTCGGTTTACCGAGGCAGTAGATACAAAGGAGAGATAAACAATACTTTAATAAATATAAGTTAAACTCAACATCAAGTTCTTACAACCGTTCTCAAAACTGTCTTATGAAACTAAAGTACAACTCATGAAAAGACAACTATGGTGATCTAGACTCTAGGTTGGTCCGGATCCAAGCTCTCTCTTCCCTTAGCTCCCACAGTCTCAAGCCCTGTCAATCTGCTCCCCAATAAGTTGGTTCATCACAGGTGATCACAAATACACAGGGTCAACCACGAGGTTGAGTAAAGGAAAGTAAATAATCGAACATTATTATAAATAGAAATTCAATCATCCCCACTCCGCACCCATCACAAGGCCCATTAAATCCGCACCGATCACAAGGCCCATTAACTCCGCACCGATCACAACGCCCATTAACTCCGCACTGATCACAGCGCCCATTAACTCCGCACCGATCACAACGTATCTCAGAAAGATATAATTGGATACCTCATATAACAATCATATTATAGCATAAGATAAACATGGTAATCACCAAATATCAACAGAATGCTCAACACTATAATCACCGTAATTTCCTCTACCTCAAATAGCAGGAATGCAGATAAGTCCAAGCTCGCTAGAAATGTTCCACACGAAACCCGCTACCTAAACACGTATTCGTAACGAATTAATAACTTCCCGAACCCCATAACAACCACACTTACTAAAATAGAAACCTTTCATAAATGGAAAGTTTCCAAAAAATAGAAACTTCCTAATGATTCACCACCTTCCCGACTCATAATTCCGACTGCTCCAAAACCGTACTCTAAAATAAGAATAATAAAACGTAATACTAACGAATGCCCACAACTTAAGATTCGATTATAAAACAACAATAGAAAATATAATGATAAATATTAATAATAAGAAACACTAGTAATATCAATAAGGGATATTAATAATAATATGATAATAATAATAATAATATGATAATAATAATAATAAGAAGAAGAATGAAGAGTCTATTGACTTAGATATACTCAAGAAGGGGGGGGGGGGGTTGAATTGAGTATGACAACTTTTTCGATTCTTCTTCGATGTATGTAGATGATGCGTAGCAATAGCAAGTAATGAGTAAGAACAATAAAGTAAAGGAGACACGATCTTTTGAAGTGGTTCAGTTTCACAAATCGAAACGTACGTCCACTATTCTCGATTAATAAAATTAGTTCCTTCTCCGGATTACAATTTTATCAACCCACTCGTACAACTTTGATATTAGTTGTAACTCAATCTAGATACTGTAAAATATCTAGCTACGACAAGTACCGTGAAATAATTGCTTACAATGAGTACCGTTAAATACTCGAAACTATCTTAAGTAAGTAAGATAAACTTTTAACAACTTCTTGTATTGATGATCTTGAATGTATGAAAATATTCTTCAATGCTTGTAGTCTTGTATACGAGATTTGACAATGATTGCACGAATATCGAGACGCGTGAGAGACTACGTCCGTTTAATTTTCTTCTCGATTTGCGTGAGGCTTGATTATCGTAAGTGATTTTGGCGTGTGATATTGTAGGTATATATACTAATTTAGATCTAGGTTAAACCCTAGATAGTTTTGGAATATTACTTTATCTAGAATACTAATTCTAGGTAATATTTAAAACTTAATCTTATATGAATTAGAAAAGGACTCTAATAGAATAATAATAAATTAAGACATAAGATAATATTTCCATAATCCTATTTGATTTAGGAAACACCCTTATACCACAAAATATAAAATCCTACTTCGAATCAAATCCTAATTCTTGTCAATAATATAATAAATTATATTATTAATCAAATCCTAGATAATCTTTAAGTAAATTAAATAAACAAATTTATTTATTTAACTAACCATAAAGATAATATGAAACATGTTAGTAGTTGTGTAGGAAACGTAAGGAATACTTCCTTGACACGCTTCCCCACGCACGTCCCAACGTGTGCTTCATAGATTACGTTCTTCGAGACATATTTCTCGAAGCACGTTTCCCTAGGAATTTAGATTATTGACAACAACGGTTAAAATAAGATTCTTAGTATTTTAGAATAAATATTTACCTCATATGATAAATACCTTAATTCTTGTTAACTAAAGAATATTCATATTTTAAAACCGTTTATAAGATTACTAAATTAATATATAATAATATATTAATAGCACGCATAAATCTTCACGCTTTGACTTATTTCATGCAAATCTCATTTCTTCAATAGTTATAGGAATGATCCATAACTTAAGGATTCTTGAGATTATAATAAAACTTGTGTCTTTTAAATCTTCAAAAAGACTTGACACTTAATATGAGCTTGATCTTTCTTCAATTCTTTGATTGAATGACACTTTATTAAACTACGATCTTCGCTCTATAATTAACTGTACACTTAAACGCACGATTACACGCATATGCATATAAAACATAATTATTTAGACTTGTCATTATTAAAACATAAAACAATATATTACTTATATAGAATATATTACTCAACAAATTCCCCCTTTTTAATGATGGCAAGTCTTACCTAGAATCGTGTCTAAGTGTAACGTAGTAACGTAGTAACGTTCCCCCTCAACATAATATTGGTCTTTTATAATATAGATCAACTAGGGTTTCTATTTTTAGACTAAATCAATTACTAAAAAGGAACTTTGAGAGACAAAACGTTACGACAAGGAGCAATCTTAGGCAAATTCGTAATCTAGGTCGCATTCTTTTCCCCCTCTTGACATCATTGAAAAGACGGAAACAAGGACATGAAACGACTAGAATAATATAATACGAAACAAACCTAAGCATGCAATTCAAAATCAAATACACAAACGTAATTAAAATCATGCAAACACGAAATACGAACGGAGATATGACACACAACCATGTACTACAATGCCAAATGGGCCGAATATCCGAAAGCAAAAGCCTTTATGGGCCGAATTTAGAACATAAGCCATATTGGGCCGAATATTGTTTGAAAGGCTAAAAGTAGTAAGTGAGTATCTTAATGGGCCGAAGGTAATGACAGTGCAAGATATATTTATACAAGCCTCTGGGCCGAATTGGGATGAGGGAAAATGGGCCAGAAACTTCAAAAGATAACAAGGCTAATATAGTTTGTTTAGGAAAGGGAATTGAGCTAAGAATACCGCCGGCCACCAACAGAGCCCAAAGCCAACTTCCCTGACCTGCAAAACAAAACAAAACGAAGCACCAAATACGACTAATTCTTAACGAGGATGATGAACGATGTTAGGATTAACATATCCAGGACGAGTTCGAAACTCCAAGGTGTCCAACCGATCAAGGCAGCTACCAACATTACGTCCTTGACCGTCTATTGCACGCTCGAAGTTCAAGACTTTGAGGGACAAGGCTTTCACCGCAGATAAACATTGAGTACCATCCTCCCGAAGCATCATCGTATCACGAACAAGAGCCCCTCCCTGAGTTGTGAGGAACTGATGACGATCGCTAACCATGACAATTTCTTCCTTAATTGTTTTAATCTCACGACACATATGAGTAAGATGCCCTTCCATCTTTTGCATCCACTCCTTCAATCCGTCACTACCAGGCTCCGTATTACCAGATTCATTCTTTGGGCTTTTGAACTCCGACATCAAAGAAAAAATCTTGTCCACCTTACTCTCCAAATCCACCAAATTTCCATTCCTCTTTATCTCCTTATTCTCACGTCCAAAGAGAAGTTCACCATTCTTGCCAAAGATCCCCATTAACTTCATAACTTTGTTGCTCATTCGGTCACGAGGAATTACACCATAGCTACTAATGTCAACAACCCCAGCCTGAAACAACAACTCTGATACCCACATTCCATATGGAATATCCAGAGTTGTACAGAAACGTTCTTTAACAAGAACTTTTGATACATGCACGATTTTCGAGAACACCAAAGGAACCAAACTGACCTTTTCTCCGACTAGCCATTTGTACAACATAATAGCATCACAGCAACTAAGCTTATCTCGTCCACCACGACGAGGTAATATCGTATTCCAAAGAAAGTTCACGAAAAACTTAAGTTTAGGATGAAACGAATTTGTTAAAAGAGGACTGACTTCAGTAGCTTGTTCATCAAAATATTTTTTAACAACCATTCTCTCATCCTTCGACACATTTGACCATTCTTTGCTCGGGTCAAGAACCAACCCATCATTCGACACTTTGAAAATACGACACATATCCTCCATTGAAATTTCAACATCCTTCCCATTTATCACTGCCTTTACCCCAGTCTCAGTCAATGTCACCGTGGCATAAAATTGAATCACTTCAATTGGGAAAATGAGACCCGAAAAATTACTGATATATAGCCATTCTTGAAATATTAAGAAATCTTTAAAAAATTTCAAAGATGGAGACTCATTAATCCAAGAAGTGGGATAAAATCGTCCTGCATGTATGGAATAGGGTAAGAGTCGTTCAATTAACATACCTTCGTGTTTAGTAACACGAACGTTTTCCAAACCCGCTTGAGTAGCTTCGATTGAGACGTCCTGAAACAGAGGTCGAGGAGAAAGACCTTCTTGAAACAACTCGTCTTCCATAACACCCTTTCCCTTATCCAATTTACGTCGCTTGCTTCCCTCGGATTTTGGAATAGTCACAGTAATCGGCTCCGGGGACGGTGGTGGTGATGGAGTCGGGGTAGGTAGTTTTGGGGAACTTGGTTTGTTTCGGGTAGAACGCCTAGCAGAGATGGGAGGCATTTTTGTTTAAGTTTTAATGGTGATGAATTTGGGATTTTTGTTGTGAAGTTGTTATTTTAATGGTGAGGTTTGTTGATGGTAATAATGGTGAAGTGAGGTTTGAGGGAGAGGTGAATGACGGTTATAGGAGGAGTGTGTAAGTAGAGAAAGTAATTTTTGAGTGTTAAAGGGAGGTTACACGTGGGGTAGGTAAAAAGGTGGGATTAATTAGTTACGATTTGATGGTACGTATATTTGATTTGTGACGATTTTCTTGTTACCTGAGTTTGGTAAGTACGACTTTATCTTAAGTTATGTATTTGAGAGAATAACTATATTTATAGATATGTATATATATATATAATAATATCTTGAGATTAAAATTTGTTAATATTTGAATATTATTATTTTGATCTGAGAAATTTTGTTGTGTACGTTCGTATAACATGTAGCAAGACATAATCAAGATTGAGCATTTAAAACAAATAACATACATAGGCATGCAGCGGAATATACGGACACAGTCATATAATTCAGTCTTTTCATAGTCAATCATTGGGTTATTTTCAGCTCTTAATATCGATTAGGTACCACCGATTAAACCAATTTCCAATCGTAAAGTCTCAAATCGTTCCCTAGCTAAAGGTTTAGTAAAAATATCTGCCCATTGTTTTTCCGTACTACAAAATTCCAACTTAATGTTTTTCTTTTCTACATGGTCACGTAAAAAGTGATGTCTAATCTCTATGTGTTTTGTTCTCGAGTGCTGAGCCGGGTTTTTAGATATTATAATAACACTCGTATTATCACAAAATATAGGTACACATCCCACGTCAATACCATAATCAAGAAACTGCTATTTTAACCATAGTAGTTGGGAACATACCAGTGCGGCTGCAATATATTCTGCTTCTGCGGTTGACAAGGCAACTGAATTTTGTTTCTTGGATGCCCATGATATGATACATGGTCCGACGAATGTCGCAAGTCCAGAAGTACTTTTTCTATCTAAGGAGCAACCTGCATAATCCGTATCTGAATATCCTAACAGGTTAAAGTTACAGTCCATAGGGTACCATAGATATAATTTTGATGTTCCAATTAGGTATCTAAGAATTCTCTTAACCGCAATCATGTGCGATTCTTTTGGTGCAGATTGGAACCGAGCACAAACGCAGACACTAAACATTATATCTGGACGACTTGCAGTAAGATAAAGAAGTGAACCAATCATACCTCTATAAGTAGTTTCATCTACTGACTTACCGTCCTCGTCTTTGGTGAGTTTCTTATCTGTTACCATTGGAGTAGGCATAGGATGAGAGGATTCCATTCCGAACTTCTTTATTAACTCTTTGACGTACTTTTGTTGATGAACTTTGATACCCTCGTTCGTTTGTTGAATTTTAAGACCAAGGAAGAATTTTAATTCTCCCATCATACTCATCTCGAACTCGGATGTCATCAACTCTGAGAAGTATTGGCACAACTTTTTGTTGGTTGATCCAAATATGATATCGTCAACGTAGATCTGGACAACTAGTAGGTCGGAATTTTCATTTTTCAGAAATAATGTCTTATCTACTGATCCTCTCTTGAATCCGCTTTCCAATAGAAACTTTGATAGTCTGTCGTACCATGCTCGAGGGGCCTGTGTCAGCCCATAGAGAGTTTTATCCAATCTGTATACATGGTTTTTCAGTTTGCTGTCAGGAAATCAAGGAGGTTGTTCGACATAGACTTCCTCCTGAAGATATCCGTTAAGGAATGCAGTTTTAACATCCATTTGAAATAATTTCAGTCCTTTATGAGCAGCAAATGCTATGAGTAAGCGAATCGCTTCAAAGCGAGCAACAGGAGCAAATTAGGTTTCGTCATAATCGATCCCTTCTTGTTGATTGTATCCTTGAACGACTAATCTTGCTTTATTACGAACGATGACTCCAGAGTCATCTAATTTATTTCTGAATACCCATCTTGTTCCTATTACTGATCTATCTTTTGGACGAGGAACGAGATGCCACACTTTATTGCTTTCGAATTGTTGTAATTCTTCTTGCATGGCGACTATCCAGTCAGGTTCTGCAAGGGCTTCTTTTATATTTGTAGGTTCAATTGTGGAGAGAAAGGAGTAGAAGGAGCAGAAGTTGTTTAAGCTTCTTCGAGTTTGAACTCCTTCTGTAAGGCTTCCTATGATATTATCCAGAGGGTGAGAGCCTTTATATCTCGAGTTTCTTGATTGATTGTTTTCATTGCTACTACTTGACTCGGGATTTTGACTTGTTCCCCCTGAATTCAAACCAGGGTTTGTAGGAGAGTCGGGTATAACTATGACCTCTTCCCTTTGGTTTTGATTCAAAGTAGTAGCTTCATTAGCTAGAACTCTGGGTTCTAAGTCATTGGTTTGAGAGTTATCTACAGTATCATTAACTGTAGTTTCATCTCTCGCACCATTTCCTTCCAAGTCAAGTTCATCATTGTTGAAAAAGAAAATAGTTGCATGAACAAAATACAATCAAAGCGCCCCAAAGATAAAAACCCTAGAGTGAGAAGCTCTCCAGGAGGCGTTTTCAGGGCGACGTCTAGGCATACATGGCCAGATCTTCGTCCAACCGTCCTCCCCCATGAGATACATCACTCAAAGGAAATCTAGGCAGAAACAACATCGAATTATGGACGAATAAGAAGGAACTGAAACATTGGATATGTCAGATCAGAATAACAGAGCACCGCATCAAAAGGAAAAATCTTTGCAGGAACTTATTGGCATAGCACCGCTAGAACTTGGCTCTGATGATGAGGACTATGTCCAAACTGTGGATGAAGAATCCGAAGATGACCAGGCTATCCCTGATGAACCTTGGTTAACAAAACAAGGTAAAAAGTTTATTCCCAAATCTCCATCCCCTGCTCCCTTGCTAAAATTGTCGATTGAGGATGTTCAAGATGAATTGAATTACTGGGATACGGCGGTCTATGGATATGTGCTAGGTGCTAACCCTCCCTGGCCTGTGCTAGACAGATATCTTAGAAGAATTTGGCATAAGTACTCCATTGACAAAATATCATTTCAAACTAATGGTATCTTTCTCGTACGATTTGCTACTATAGAAATCCAAACCACTGTCCTTCAAAGTGGTTATTTATCTGTTTGATAATAAGCCGTTAATAGTGAAGCAGTGGAAGGAGGACATTCAGTTAGAAAAGGAAGAAGTCTCACTTGTCCCTGTTTGGGTGAAGCTTCTGAATTTGCCCTTGAAGTTTTGGGGACTAGGATTAAGCAAGATTGCAGGCTTGATTGGCAAATATATCAAATCTGATGATCCTACTGAGAACAAAACCAGGATTGGCTTTGCTAGAGTTATGCTGGAAATACATATTGGGCAAGCAATGCCTAAGGTTATCCATTTTATTGATGAAAAATATGCAACCATTTCAATCCACATTGAATATGAATGGAAACCGGTTATTTGCTCTCATTGTAAGAAAATGGGACATGAGAAAGCAGAGTGCAGGAATAGGACTACTAATGGCAATATCCCTATCACTAAGGGGGTGAGAAAAGAATGGAGACCAAAACAACCAGTAGTTCAGCTACCCATTCCTGTACAGTCCACCAGCAAGCATACTGATAGTAATACTGCCAGTGGTAGTGAGGAGGCAGCATCACCAGTTCCCTCTATTCCACAGGCAGAGCTAAACAAAACTGGTGACTTCACTCCCAAAAGCCCAACATTTTTACAAATACTTACGAACTCACAAACCAACAGTACTAAACCTCCCAGTACTGCAGTTGTAGACCCTCCCCCTTCCGTTGGTCAATGATGAATATGGGGTTTTGGAATGTTCGGGGGATGAATCATATCCAAAAACAACAGGAAATTAATAAGTTTTTAGTTGCCAATAAAATTTGTCTTTATGGTCTTTTGGAGACAAAAATAAAGAGTAGTAATCAAAATAAATTTGCTGCAAACAGTTTCTCTAATTGGAGCATCACAACTAATTCCCATCTCCACATTGGAGGTAGGATTTGGATTATTTGGGATGCTACAAAATGTACTATCAATCCTATTCTCTATACCCCTCAAATGATTCACTGTTTGGTCACTTACTCTGATACTGGTCAATCCTTGTACTTCACCATGATATATGATTTCAACAAAATTCAAGAAAGAGAGAGCCTTTGGCCTGAGTTATTGGATATTTCTGCCTCTATGAACAGTCCTTGGTTCGTAGGAGGTGACTTCAACTGTGTAATGATGGCTGATGAACGTATGGGTGGGAGTTTTGCCATTGCTGAGGCTGAACCATTTATTGATTGTGTTAGTCATTGTGAGCTTCAAGATCTCCCTGCCAAGGGAGCTTTCTATACTTGGACTAATAAGCATGTTCCATCTGACAGAGTGTACAGCCGTATTGATAGATGCTTTGGTAACTTACAGTGGCTGCAACTGTACCCTCTCGCTAAGGCTAATTTCCTACCTGAAGGACTTTTTGACCATAATCCGTGCATCATCTCGGATGCGAACAATCATGTCATCTCTAAACAACCTTTCAAGTACTTTAACATGTGGGGTAATTGTGCAGAATTTATCCCTACCATCAAGCAACATTGGAACACCAACTCAGTTCAGGGCACCAAAATGTTCACTGTTGTCAAGCTCCTGCAGGGACTCAAACAGCCGTTAAAGAAGCTCAATAGGGCGCACTTCTCAGACATAGAAAACCAAACTGCCATTGCTTATATTAAATTGACTGAGTTGCAGAAGGAATTAGTGTTGCATCCAGGAAATGTGTCTCTTCAACAGCAAGAATTTGATGCTCATGCTGAATACGCTGGCCTTCATCGTGCTTGTCAGGAATTCCTGCAACAAAAATCTAAAGCCCAATGGCTGGATCAGGGGGATGCCAACACAGCCTACTTCCATGGGTATTTGAAGAACAGAAGAATTAGGAACTCCGTTAATCAGATTCGAGACCAAAGGGATCAATTACATTCTGATCAGGAGAGTATCCAAGCTTGTTTCCTCTCATATTATACTGATCTACTTGGTTCCAACACCAGTACCACTAAGGTTAAGCAGTTTGTTATCAACCAGGGTCCTCTCTGTAGTGAATCGCAACAGCAACTACTACTCAGCCCTGTAACTGATGAGGAAATCAAAAACATCATCCTCAACATCCCCAATGACAAAGCGCCTGGCCCAGATGGCTATAATAGCAAATTTTTCAAAGATGCCTAGGATATAGTAGGACAGGACGTGTGTGCAGCCATTCATGATTTTTTTCAGCACGGTCAGCTCCTTAAGCAACTCAATACTACTGCAATATCCCTTATTCCCAAAGTGTCTAGGCCAACCCATGTCACTCAATTCAGACCTATCTCCTGTTGCAATCTCATATATAAAACTATTGCTAAGCTTATGTGCAATAGGCTGGGAAAGATCCTGCCTGATATCATTTCTCCTATGCAAGGAGGGTTTATCAAGAATAGGAGCATCATTGAGAATATACTTATCTGCCAAGACCTTATCAGGCACTATTCAAGAAAATCTAGCAGTCCCCGATGCCTATTCAAGCTTGATTTACAAAAAGCTTATGATACCGTTGAATGGGAGTTCCTGCAACAAATGCTTACTGCTCTTAACATGCCATCCCACTTCATCACTTTGATTATGCAATGTGTCACGACTGCAACTTACACTTTGAATCTGAATGGTGAGAGCTTTGGTTTTTTCAAGGGTCGTCGAGGTTTACGGCAAGGGGACCCTCTCTCACCCTTGCTCTTTACTATTTGTATGGAATACCTCACTAGAATGCTCAAATATACTACAAGTACCATGCCTTTCAACTACCATCCTATGTGCAAAAAACTGAATCTTACATGCCTTATGTTTGCGGACGACTTACTACTGTTTAGCAAAGGAGACACTGAGTCCATGATGTTGCTTCTTCGCACCTTCTCTACTTTCACACACTCTTCTGGCTTGAAGCTAAGTCCAGGGAAGTCCAATGTGTACTTTAATGGGGTTCCCTATCATATCAGACAAGAAATCACCCAGGTTTCAGGCTGTAAGGAGGGACAACTACCATTCAAATACCTTGGCGTACCCATTAAACCAACTCATCTTAATCTGAAGGACTGCCAACCTTTAATTGAGAACGTGGTAGACCGAATTCGGAGATTGGGAGCGAGAAAACTATCGTATGCAGGCAGATTGGTGCTGGTGCGAGCTGTGCTATCCACCCTCCATAATTATTGGGCCTCTATTTTTATTCTTCCAAGCTCTGTCATGAAACGTATTGATGCCATTTGCAGGACTTTCCTATGGGATGGGCACACTGAATGCTTACGGGTTCCACTGGTTTCATGGGATAAAATTTGTAACTCTCATACGGCAGGAGGGTTGAACCTCAAGAACACGGCTCGCTGGAACACTGCTGCTATTGGTAAATTGGCATGGTGGGTGTATAGTAGCCCTTCCAAATTATGGGTGCAGTGGGTTCATGCTAATCACTTGAAAGGAAAGGCGTGGGAGCATTATCAGCCACCTCATGACTCAAACTGGTGTTGGAAAAAAATTTGTAAAGTTACGGAAAAATTACAACAAGGCTATGCTGATTTAGCGTGGTCCATTCATGGGTCTGACAAATATACTATAGCAAAGGGTTACAAATGGCTAAGTGGTGTTCTCCCTGACTATCCTTGGCACAGATTGATATGGAATAGGTGGGTTCTACCCAAGCATCAGATGGTAGCGTGGATTCACCAACATAAAGCATTCAAGACCAAAGTTAGATTGAAAGAGTGGAACATTGTGGCAGATGATAGTTGTTGTCTTTGTGATGCAGCCCCTGAATCTATTGATCATTTGTTCTGCCAATGCAAATATAGTTATCAAATTCTGCAGGGGGTGGCTTCGTGGTGTGGGTTCAGACCAGAGACATCTCTGAATGTTCAATGGCGATTGAGGTTGAGAGGTACAAAGCTACAACGAGCTATCAAAAATGGTGCCATTAATGCAGCTATTTATCATATATGGAATCAAAGGAATTCGAGTAGGATTGATCAGACTATCCTTAGACCAGATATTGTAATCAGGAATATAAAGAACGAATTGAATAACCTCTATAGAAATAGAATGCAGCACAAACTAGTATCAAAGGACCAAGATTATCTTAGGTCCCTGTACTAGTTAACTCTTGTAATTATCATTTTTGTGATTTTTATTTACTTACCCTTTACCAAAAAAAAAAAAAAAAAAAAAAGTTCATCATTGTTTCCTTGAATTTCGCCTTCATCGTTATTTTCTATTTCAGGAGGATCTTCCCTTGACAACCTAAAGTCAGGTTCGTCTAGGTTCTCCTCTTCGTCCTGTAAAGGCTTGTCGAAGGCATTATTCTCATCAAAGATAACATGTACGCTCTCTTCTATGCATAAGGTACGTTTGTTAAAAACTTTATAGGCTTTACTATGATCAGAATATCCTATGAAAATTGCTTCATCACTTCTAGGGTCAAATTTACTTAAGCGATTTTTACCATTGTTATGAACAAAGCATTTACTCCCAAAACATCTTAAATGAGATATATTAGGTTTACGACCACGTAAAAGTTCATAAGGTGTCTTTTTAAGGATAGGTCTAATCATAGCACGATTATGAATATAGCAAGCTGTACTAATAGCCTCAGCCCAAAAGTTTGTAGGTAGGCCACTACAAAGAAGCATTGTTCTAGCCATGTCTTCTAGGGTTCTGTTCATTCGTTCTACTACTCCGTTTTGTTGTGGTGTTCTAGGTGCAGAGAAGTTATGTCCAACACCGTTGGATTTACAGAAATCAATAAAAGCATGGTTGTCAAACTCAGTTCCATGGTCAGTTCGAATAGTTACTACATTAGTTTTTAATTTGTTTTGAACAAGTTTCATAAGACTAACAAATTCATCAAATGTTTCATCTTTAGAATGTAAAAAGATTGGCCAAACAAATCTAGAATAATCATTAACTAGAACGAAAACATACCTGGAACCGCCTCTACTTCTTACCTTCATAGGGCCACAGAGATCCATATGTACTAGATCAAGAGCTTGGTTAGTACTTACTATACTTTTTGGTTTGAAGGATGATCTGACGTGTTTACATCGTGCACATGTGTCGCACATCTTTTCTTGATCAAATCTGACCTTGGGAAGACCTTCGACCAAGTCTCATCTCTTCAATTTGCTAAGAATAGGAGAACTAATATGCCCAAATCTCTTATGCCAGAGACATGGATCGTCTAACGTAAATTTCATACATGAGAGAGAGTCAGTAGGCACAGCGTTTAAATAAAGCATATAAACATTTTTCTTTCTATGACCTTCAAGAATAACTTTACTTGTACCTTCCATAATTATACGACAAACATCTGCATGAAAAACAACTTTGTTTCCTTTGTCGCATAATTGGGATATACTAATTAAGTTATGTTTAAGACCACTTACCAGATATACATCGCTAATAGAGTGAGAAGATGAGACGTTTATCTAACCGACACTTATTACCTTTCTCTTTTTGTTGTCACCAAAGGTGACTTTTCCTCCGTCGAAAGGTTTTAAGGTAGTGAATAAATTAGCGTCGCCTGTCATGTGTCGGGAGCATCCACTGTCGAGGTACCATAGGTTAATCTCTTTAGCGATTATCTGCACAATGCAATTTAAAGACAGGTCTTAGGTACCCAAGCATACTTGGGTCCTTTTAAGTTAGTGACAATAAAAACATATTCCTTTTTAACCCAGACTTGTCTCACTATAGGTTTCTTGTAACTGTGGTAGTTAGGTTTTGTCGGTCTAGTGTGAGTCTTTGGGTTTTGTTTCTTGTAGGTTGTAGGTTTAGGAATTTGAGTGGTTCTATTTTTCTTTTCTGCGTAGTTAAAGGACATGTCATAGAACCATCTATGGTCATTGTTTCTTTCTTCAACCTTTTCATCATCTTCCTCAATGTCAATGATAGATATGGAATCATTTGGTATAGCTAGAGATTTTACAAATTTGACTCCAGTTTTGAAGTCAAGTTCGTGTTTTACACAGTTTTCTTTTAGGTGTCCAGTGTGACCACAGTAAGTGCAAATTATATATTCAGGCAAGTCTACATACTTCCTTTTTCTAAAGTCACATTCATCAGGTTTTTGTTGACATTTAGAGTGGTCTCTCCTACTATAGCACTCATGTCCTAGACCCATCTTCATGTTGTTATCAGATTGTTCAGTTAGGAAGTTCAGTACGTTAGTACTTCCTTCCCATTTTTCGTGAACCTTACGAGCATGAAGGAGAAGGTCTTTTAAGGAATATATTTCTTTTATGCAGGAGGAATGGTCAACATTGTTATGATTTTTCAAGTCTTGAATGTCTTTATTAAAATTGAACACGATTTGCACATGTTCCTTTTTAACTTTGGATAAGTTGAATTCTAGATCCATGATTTTTTGCTCGAGGATTTCAACTTCTTCTAGATGAGTTTCATCTACAACAGCTGGTGTAGATTTACTCTTTAGAAGTTCATTAGACCTTTTTAGATCTGAGGTTATAGCTTCATTGGCTATAATCTTAGATTCAAGCTCTTTAATGTTGAGTTTTAATTTTGAGATTACAGCTTCATTGGCTATAACTTTAGACTCAAGAATTTTCTTCTCAGACATTACTGTTTCCAATTTAACATTTGTATCAATGTTAACCTTGGATTTCAGTTTCTTAGCTTTGGCCTTTAGGAGTTGATTTTCCTCAGCAATGTCAAGAATTTCTTCTTTCAGCACGTCTAATTCAAGACTTTGTTCGTGACATTGATCTAGGGTTTGTTCGAAATAATTAATTAAACCAGACTTAGATAAATTTTTGACTTGACTCTTAAGCTGTAAAAAATTTACCTCTTGGTCTTCATCCTCTGAATCAGATTCTCCGTAGAGGCAGAATTGTATTGAGTCATGATCATCGGAGATTAGATCCAAGCTTACATTGCTTAGGCATAGGTTGGCAACTTCCTCTTCTTCAGAGTCTTCGTCATCTTCGGAATCTAATTCTCCCCAGCAAGATGCAAGCATAACCTTCTTGAATTCAGTCTTGGTCTTATCTCGTTTGGATTTGTCTTTAATCTTGTCCCAGCTTGGACAGTCCTTGATCATATGGCCTTGATCATCACATTTAAAACACCCTCGTTTGAAGAAGGTTTGCTTAGAGTCATTCTTTTTCTTGTCGTTTGCTTTATTATTGGTTTTGGTAAATCTCCCTTTGAAGACTGCCTTTTTAAAGCGTCTTGCAAAGAGAACTGTTTCATCTTCCAGTTCAGGTTCGCATTCTCCACTTGTAGAGGCTTGTAGTGCAACGCTTTTATTCGTAGGATGATCATTGTCATCTCTATTTAGCATGATCTCATGAGCCATTAGAGATCCAATGAGTTCTTGATAAGTCAAGCTCGTGAGATCACGAGCTTCTTCAATTGCAGTGACTTTTGGTTGCCACTTTTTGGTTAGGCTTCTAAGGACTTTTCTGACTATGTCCTCAGAAGCATACTTCCTACCAAGGTTCCGTAGTTCATTAAGTATGCAAGAGAATCGCGCAGACATGCTATCAATCGATTCATTCTTTTCCATAGTGAAAAGTTCATATCGTTGAATGAGCAAGTCTATGCGATGCTTCTTGACTACGGAGGTACCTTCGTAGGCAAGTTCTGGGCCATCCCATATTTCTTTGGCTGAGTTACAAGAAGAGAAGCGATCAAATTCAGAAGTAATCATACCGTTTTGAAGTAGACTCATGGCTTTTGATTTTTTTCAGCAATCTTGTAATCAGCTTCCACATAGTCACTTTCTGGTTTCTCATATGTGGTTCCATTTGCAGATGCAACCAAGATCTTTCTTGGTCCAGTTTGAATTATTTTCCAGCATTCCCAGTCACATCCTTTGACGTAGTGGGTCATCATGTTCTTCCACAAGCTATAGTTCTTTCCATCGAAGATAGGACACTTAAGGTGTTTTGAATCCATTGGAAATCAATAGAGGGATCAATCTCAAGCTGTAAGGCTTTCAAGAGCACGAGGCTCTGATACCAATTGAAGAGTCTATTGACTTAGATATACTCAAGAAGGGGGGGGGATTGAATTGAGTATGCCAACTTTTTCGATTCTTCTTCGATGTATGTAGATGATGCGTAGCAATAGCAAGTAATGAGTAAGAACAATAAAGTAAAGGAGACACGATCTTTTGATTGGTTCAGTTTCACAAATCGAAACCTACGTCCACTATTCTCGATTAATAAAATTAGTACCTTCTCCGGATTACAATTTTATCAACCCACTCGTACAACTTTGATATTAGTTGTAACTCAATCTAGATACTGTAAAATATCTAGCTACGACAAGTACCGTGAAATACTTGCTTACAATGAGTACCGTTAAATACTCGAAACTATCTTAAGTAAGTAAGATAAACTTTTAACAACTTCTTGTATTGATGATCTTGAATGTATGAAAATATTCTTCAATGCTTGTAGTCTTGTATACGAGATTTGACAATGATTGCACGAATATCGAGACGCGTGAGAGACTACGTCCGTTTAATTTTCTTCTCGATTTGCGTGAGGCTTGATTATCGTAAGTGATTTTAGCGTGTGATATTGTAGGTATATATACTAATTTAGATCTAGGTTAAACCCTAGATAGTTTAGGAATATTACTTTATCTAGAATAGTAATTCTAGGTAATATTTAAAATTTAATCTTATATGAATTAGAAAAGGACTCTAATAGAATAATAATAAATTAAGACATAAGATAATATTTCCATAATCCTATTTGATCTAGGAAACACCCTTATACCATAAAATATAAAATCCTACTTCGAATCAAATCCTAATTCTTGTCAATAATATAATAAATTATATTATTAATCAAATCCTAGATAATCTTTAAGTAAATTAAATAAACAAATTTATTTATTTAACTAACCATAAAGATAATATGAAACATGTTAGTAGTTGTGTAGGAAACGTAAGGAATACTTCCTTGACACGCTTCCCCACGCACGTCCCAACGTGTGTTTCATAGATTACGTTCTTCGAGACATATTTCTCGAAGCACGTTTCCCTAGGAATTTAGATTATTGACAACAACGGTTAAAGTAAGATTCTTAGTATTTTAGAATAAATATTTACTTCATAAGATAAATACCTTAATTCTTGTTAACTAAAGAATATTCATATTTTAAAACCGTTTATAAGATTACTAAATTAATATATAATAATATATTAATAACACGCATAAATCTTCACGCTTTGACTTATTTCATGCAAATCTCATTTCTTCAATAGTTATAGGAATGATCCATAACTTAAGGATTCTTGAGATTATAATAAAACTTGTGTCTTGTAAATCTTCAAAAAGACTTGACACTTAATATGAGCTTGATCTTTCTTCAATTCTTTGATTGAATTACACTTTATTAAACTACGATCTTCGCTCTATAATTAACTGTACACTTAAACGCACGATTACACGCATATGCATATAAAACATAATTATTTAGACTTGTCATTATTAAAACATAAAACAATATATTACTTATATAGAATATATTACTCAACAAAGAATAATAAAATTAGCAAACATACAAAATAAACGAAACAGCCCTATACGACCCTTCCCCCGCGACTTCAACCCACAGCCCAGCCGTGTACCACCACTTCGATCACTAGTAACCACTACCCTCCAACACCACCGACTAGTCATCGCATATGACTCTATGGCACTTGAACTTGCCATCAATCGCCTCACACTCTAGTCGCTTTGAGATGTCACCTCATGTAAGCGGCTAGGGGCCATACTAAGTCAATCCAGTTCACTTATGGGGTTCAATATCGTCTCATACAACCCATTTGGATTCTGACAAAGTATCTTTCACTTTGAGTTCATCATAACTCAAATGACGTTGTCATGCAACAATAGTCAATACTATTATCTTGCATTTTATGCACAATCATCTATTTTTATTAGTGTTTTGCGAATAACCCTTTATTCAAAATTTGCAAAACTTACAAATTTTGGTCTCCTTCATTCTCATATTATCCCGTATAATATGATTCTTATTTGAGTACATATCTAGAACTCTTTCTAGATTTTGAGCTTCCTTTCCGGAGGAAAGCTCCCACTGTTATCTTATAACTTGTGACGTATCGATATACTGGAGGGATTAAAAATCACTCTCTACAGTCACTTATGTACTGAAATCTATATTGTAGTTTATTAGTGATTTCATCACTCTTAAAATTTTCAAACATCTTGGCTATTTGATAATGGTTTCATTCATCGTTATGAATAATGTATCCAACCATTCTAACTTCTAGTGGGCGAGCTTTTATTATCCATATAATAAACCTTCCCTTTAAAACTCCATCATCTTATGATTTAAGGTATTTGATCATCTAGAATTGAAAACCTCTTATTCTTTACACTTTAAAGAATCACTCATTCTCTCTAAATGGTAGGTTTCAATTCTTTAATGAATATCGCTCCCACTGAAAACAATATCTCTCGATATCTTAAAATGAACCTTTCATTTCTCGCATGTTAAACTATTACTCGAATTATTATCACTATCATTATCCCTATAGTGATCTGTTTCCATTCAATCAATCATTACCTTCTTATCATGTCTTCGTTTCCTCGAGACGAAATTTCTTTATAACTACATTGAGAGGATTGAGATGATTTCTTCTCTTTTATCTTATAAACTTAGAAAAATCATTTATTAAGGAACCGTTTTCCTTCCGATTTCATACGGGGTTTCATGTTTCCTCTCTATGAAACAATGAACATAAAGAACCTTTCTTCGAGTGTCCTCCGGTAGTTTCTTCAGTGTCCTCTCTTAGTTTCTTCAAATCATTTAGGGCTCTTCTCAAGACTCTCATGTAGTAATCTTCTCTAAGATCCGTTATTTATATCATTGGTTTGTGAGCGAAATATTTTCTCCCACTCTATCCTTCTAACAATAACCTTTATTCGTATAAGGATAGCTATTTCGATTAACCAATACATATGAATGTTTGAAGTTTTATAGGTGTGATGAAAACATTCTCATTTTCACTTAAAATGAAAATCTTATAATGAACTAATATAGTCTCATTTTGATTGAAAGTATCTCATGGGGTGTAGTTCTCTGTTTTAATCAACACTTTGATTATATTATATTGATCGTATCAATAGTTTATTGCGTGATAAAATCACTATTATTCATGTTTAAACAAGGCATGCAATTTATTTGATAAATCAAAACATTGACTAAGAACAAAAGTAGTGACTCGGGTTGAAAACCAAGTCACTAATATCCAAAATTACAACCATTGTTTTAGGATTTTAATCCTTGTCTTACAAGAAAGTAAATTGTTCTAAAATAAATGCAAAATATGAAAGAAGACGATATGAAAATTAGAGGCTAGCTCTTCAAGTCTTCGATCAATTTGGATGCTACCATAGCCATCCAAGTAAGGAACTTCAAGCTTCCTTCTCCTTGCCCTTATCATTATTAGGAGGCGCCCCTTTAAAACATTTAAAAAGGGTAAACATCAACACATTTGTATCACTATACATAAGTTGATAAATGACATGAATCATAAACGAGATTTATTACCTACGGCGGTTGCCTTCCCATTTTTGAGATCGCTTAAGTATTTGGGGCAATTTCGCTTCCAATGACCGATCCTCGTGCAATAATGGCACTTGTCTTGCTCTTTTGAAGACGAGGTGGAAGCGCCTTTCGAAAAGGTCTTTTCTTTGGTCGCCTTGGGCGTGAACGTTTTCTTGCCCTTGCCTTTAGAGGCATTCCTCTTGAAGCTCGTTTTCCCTTTCTTTTCGATGTTCAAAACATCCTTGGTGGAACTTTCATGAAGTCCCATGTCCCTTTCGGCTTGGACGAGCATCTTATGCAACTCTTCCAACGTGGTCTCTTGGTTTCGCATATTGAAATTCACCCGGAATTGAGCATACGCCTTAACCTTATTGAGAGAGTGAAGAACTCGGTCAATAATTAAAGAGTCGGGAACATCAACATTTTGAGCTTTTAGAGTCTCCGCGAGCTCAACGAGTTTGAGCACATGAGGGCTTATCTTTTGCCCTTCCTTGAATGTAATATCAAAGAAGGCGGAAGCCGCCTCATATTGAATCACCCTTGGAGTTTGCGAAAACATGTCGCAAGCTTGGTGTAGATTTCAAACGACGTGGTCAACTTTATCATACTCCTTTGGAGATCCGGCTCCATGGAGAAGATGAGCACATTTTTAAGAGCGGAGGACTCTTTCATGTAGGCTTCATAGGCCTCACGATTTCCGACCGCGAAACGAGCGGTTGGAGCGGGAGGAGCGGCTTCGGATAGGTAACGACTCTTATCGTCACCTTGAGCGGCCAAAAGTAATTGCGCATCCCAATCCTTAAAGTTTGAACCATGCTTATCGAGTTTGCAACGATCCATAAAGGATCGAAGCCATGATACGTTAGTGAGAGGTGGAGCGTTGGTTGCCATTGATGATGTCGAAAATTAAACTACAATAATAAAAGGATAAACAACATCATTTTAAATTCATAATTTGAATTTTAAGAAACTTAAACATGTTAAGTATATTTACTTAATGATCTCTTACCCAATTAAGTAAACAATCCCGAGACCCAAACCCATACCAATCCGGGCACGGTGTAGCCGATTCAACCCGTATCGGTATAATTTGGTGGATTAACCCTTTAATCGGTTCTACTCTTAGAACTCTCGGTCGACAATTTTCTTAAAATTATCTTTAGCCCGAACTTATTGCAACTACGGTTACGAATACTTTCGTTGAGATCAACCAAATTTCAAGGTGTAATCTTATTACCCCACTTACCCAACGTGACAATTTTAGTACCCCGGTGTAGCCGAGCCTACGTTCTTGTGAAGAAGGGATTCATGGGTCCGTACTTTTTGGTAAGGCTAAGTCTCAATGTATATATGTAAGAGATCTAGTCAAATTATTATCTATCTCCGTATAAGTGAACTAAGTCGGTGAATTATCGATAAATAAATGACTAGGTCGATTAAATCGAAAATGCATGATACGATGTATGACGATTTGGCTATGCATGCAAACATATAAAAGCAAAAATAAATGTAACACCCCAAGTGTATGGGAGGAAAGTTGTCCCACATTGGTAGAATGTAAGGCTTGTGATATATTTATAATAGCTTCCACCCATCACTTAGTAACAAGGCCTTGTGCTTTTGGGCTTAAGTGAGGACAAATAATGGGCCCAAAAGTGTGCACCCATCTTATTGGGTTTGTGTTACGACGGTGGTGGTCGGGTTGTTACAAATGGTATCAGAGCGACCCTGCGACCGTGTGGTGAGCCTGTGGTCGGGAGTACCCGGGTCACACACCTAGCGGGGGAGGATTATGGCGTTGGTTGCGGTCTGGTTTAAGGCACAACGAGAACGTTGTGTTCTTTAAGTGGGGGAGTTTGTAACACCCCAAGAGTATGGGAGGAAAGTTGTCCCACATTGGTAGAATGTAAGGCTTGTGATATATTTATAATAGCTTCCACCCATCACTTAGTAACAAGGCCTTGTGCTTTTGGGCTTAAGTGAGGAAAAATAATGGGCCCAAAAGTGTGCACCCATCTTATTGGGTTTGTGTTACGACGGTGGTGGTCGGGTTGTTACAAATGGTATCAGAGCGACCCTGCGACCGTGTGGTGAGCCTGTGGTCGGGAGTACCCGGGTCACACACCTAGCGGGGGAGGATTATGGCGTTGGTTGCGGTCTGGTTTAAGGCACAACGAGGACGTTGTGTTCTTTAAGTGGGGGAGTTTGTAACACCCCAAGAGTAGGGAGGAAAGTTGTCCCACATTGGTAGAATGTAAGGCTTGTGATATATTTATAATAGCTTCCACCCATCACTTAGTAACAAGGCCTTGTGCTTTTGGGCTTATGTGAGGACAAATAATGGGCCCAAAAGTGTGCACCCATCTTATTGGGTTTGTTTTACGACGGTGGTGGTCGGGTTGTTACAATAAAAGCATAAATAAACCCTAGTATGGCCTTTCCTAGAAAGGAAATAATAAAGTACAAATTCGGAAACCAACTCCTTTGGTCCCTTGAACTTCACGCGGCACGCACTTCGAGGTAAACACCGTCTTTGTCGGAACTCCTTTCCGAATGGCACCGTCTTCAAGGAACTCCGGATTTTACAAATATTACAACTTTTCCAGTCTACTTTATACATTATAAAATAGAAATAAATTACAATTGGGTGATACGAGATCACAAAATTACAACCCAATCGGTAACCCCTTACATTACGGGAAATACCGATTTAAAAAACTAAGGCCATATTAAGTAAATTACATAATTCCCAAAATTACGTAAATAAAATCATGACATTCATAATAAAATATGCAATGCTTATGTAAATATGAATCAACATGCAAATCCTAAGCCAAATCGTCCTATTTAAAACGCTTATTTAAATAGTTATCGCAAACCTCGGTTTATGGAATCGCGTGCTATAACGATTAACAACACTATGCATTATATGAAACGGTTTTCATCCTTAAGTTAATCATCCTAACTCTTATAGGTTTCAAAATTTAGTCTTACTCAAAATTTGAACATGACTTAACTTAATATTTTCAATATTGATCGGTATTACTCGGTTTTACGGGAAAAATAATATAAAAATCCAAAAGAGTCATTTAAAATTTCGAAAATTCAAAATTCAAATTTTGAAAAATCCAGAATGTTCTTAAAATTTTCAGAATCTTAAAATATTAGTATTTATACGGTTTTAACATTATTTCGTAAATAAGACGTAAAACGAGCATTTTAAGTCGGAAAATTCAATAATTAACTTCATAAATGCAAATTAAATACTAATAATATTTTTATACCTTCCAAAACATTTTAAGAACACAAGATGGACAGAAAATTAAATGGCACATTGCCCCATAGCCGAAATTTTAAATGCATGACTCTTTTTATTTAATTTTAAATGCTACTTTTAACAAATCAAAATTAAATCAAATCAAATCTGAAACTTTTGGCTCCTAAGATAATTTTCATGATGAACATATCATATATGACTAATATGGGTTATATTTTTCGGCCATTTTAACAACTTTTGCAAATTTTTAACGATTTACGTCATATATCGTACGATTTTAACCTTTAAAATTATTTCTCAAGCATAAAATAAGATAAAATTCTCGAAAATTTTATACATGCTGGAAATATTATATATGACATCGTGTTAAAGTTTTATGGCCAAATTCCAACTTAAACTATTAAAGTCGAAATTATGTCACTAATTACCCGATTTTTACATTAAAAATCTATAATATTGCAATATTTGAGATAAATTTCTGGAAAATTCAACATAAATGTTAAATATTGCATGTGACATCCTCATAAATTTTTATAGTCAAATTAATAATATAACTATTTTAACCCATTTTTATTCATCTTATTGCATTTTAACAATTAAAATTCATATCACACGTTTTATAAGTCTATAAATTACGAAAATTCATATTCATATTATAGAAAATACATGTGATAACATACTGAAAAATCTCGGCCAAAAGATGATTTTAGATATTTTTCCCAAAATAAACGACTTTAACCATTAAAACTTTATAAAAACCGAGATTTAATATACCATTAATCAATATTCATGCAAAATATATTCCAAATATTCTAAAACATTTTAGAAAACAGTAGGTATTCATGCTAAATTAATTTCGTGCATATCTTATATCAAACCAAAATTCAAGTTTTATATTGTTATCATTATAACTCCGTAAAAACGTAAACGGAAAGCATGCAAACAACCTATTGCTCTGATACCAATTGTTAGGTTTTATTAGTTAATCATATCTTATATCAAACCAAAATTCAAGTTTTATATTGTTATCTTATGCATGCAAATATGCGGAAAGGGGAGAAATCGTGCTCTTACACTCGGTCCAAAGCTAGCAAGGATGATCCTCCAAGTACCCAAAATAGAATACCTCCTTTGGATGCACCAAGACAACCCCTTGAATAATCCGATCTCGAGTATGCTAGATCAACAACCGGATTTCCTTAAACAACTCTAATCTCTCTAATTAGAATGTTATTACAATACTACAAAATAGTATGATTTTATTATCTCATAATATTAATTTAGAGGTTGTAAAATTCTTCTTACTTAGTCAAATTTTTCGGCCAAAAGAGAAGAAGAAGTAGAATGAGTATGATATGTCTTACATATATATTAATCAAATTATCTTAAGCATGCTCCTGGGGAAAGGGGAGCCGGCCTTAGGGAGCCTCAATGGGGAACATGTTCTCTTCTCAAGGCATGTAGGTTGGCTTAGTAGTGTGTGTTCTCTAGGCAACACATTAAACATAATGATTAAGGGTGTATTTAACAATTAAAACACCTCACACCCACCTTCACCAAAACCGGCTACTTAGTCCATAAAATGGACTTAATTTTACAATTTTGTCAATTGTATAATTTGTATAAAATGTGACATCTAATATGTCACAATGGCAATACAATATAATTATCTTATCTTAAACATAGATATATAAATATTTATCGTATAAATATTATAATTAAATAAATCCTATTTATTAATTGACAAGTAATTCGAAATTACAATTGTAAAATGTTTATTTATAATTATCGTCAATACGATTTACAACCTTTGTATTAATTATAACCCAATTCATTCTAATAACGATATAATAAAATATCGTTTACTGTTTAACAATTGACACATTTCAATTTTAAACATAAATCTTACATTAAGATTTAACCTCTAATTTCTCGACATACGAGTTTAAGGAATATGATCAAATCGTATCAATATACATTTGATCATTTTATCAATTAAGGGAATTGTCCTAAAGGTGTGACCTAAAGGGATCAACTGACCATCACCGTCACACGACAGTAATGTCAAACTCTAGCTAGCCAATCATTACCGATTAATGTGGTCAGTTGACTAATAGTTCGTATCATCCCTTGCGCATTCTTGTTATGAGATTTAATTACGTGATCGCACTATTGTTGAGGACACATTTCCCAACAGGTGTTACTGTATTGACCTCCCCCGAGTCGACAGTAACACCACCCCCAAACCAACTCCCCGACCAGAAGACCACAAAACCTCCTGCTTCTTATTATCTTCCGTGATAAACAGACTCCAGAAAGACCCTATTCGACGACACCACCTACACCCTAGCCTACTACCACCACCCCCTCGACCCGACCGTGACCACCACCGAGGCAACCACACCACCCAGACCTGGTAACAACAACACCAGACCTATACAAACCTCAACACGACAGACGCAGACAACACCTATATCGTAAAACAAAGGTGTGGCTTACCTGTTTATGGTTAAAACGAAGGGCCCTAGGCTAGACGTAAACACCAGTTCAGACCTTCTCTTTGTCCTCTACTATGGTGGCTGATCGATAGTGAAGATGGGGTTGTGATTGAGTTAGGGTAAAAGAGATAATCCTAGGTTTTATATGACGGTAAGGCTGAAATCCCAGCTTCTCTAGGGTTAGACGGTGGTGGGTTGTTTTGTGTTGGCACACAAAACGAGGCCCTGGGTTAGTGCTTGCAAGTGATCCCAAGATCGATCCCCACCATAGGCATATCTAGTACTAAACAATAACATATCACTACTCGACAAAATAGCTATTGAACGTAAAAGCGTTGCTAAAACATCGACACAACACTTATAATAAAATATAAATCTCGCAACAAATTATCTAAAGTTTCGGGGTATTACAGTCTTCCCCCTTTAAAATGAACTTCGTCCCGAAGTTCACTTATACCTGCCTCGCAAAGAAGTCGATTTCAAACATAAAGATAAAGGCGAACATGATAAGATACGAAATGTTACATTCCACCCCCCTTAAAGAAGAGTTACGTCCCCGTAACTTACCTCAATCAAACAAATGTGGGTAACGCTCCCTCATGGATGCCTCAGGCTCCCATGTAGCCTCTTCCTGATTATGATTGGTCCACAACACCTTCACTATAGACGTCTCCCCATTACGAGTCTTTCGCACCTTCCGGTCTAGAATTTCTTTCGGAGTCTCCACGTAGGACAACTGCTCATCCACCTCAATCACCTCGTGGCGTAAAACATGCGATGGATCACTCACATATTTCCGTAACTGAGACACATGGAACACGTTATGGACCTTGGATAGGGCTGGAGGTAAAGCTAATCGGTATGCCACTTCCCCAACTCTGTCCAAAATCTCAAACGGCCCAATAAATTTCTGACTCAGTTTGCCACGCTTTCCAAACCTCATCACACCCTTCATTGGAGATACCTTCAGCAATACCTTCTCTCCCGCATCAAACGAAATATCGCTCCTTTTTAGATCTGCATAGCTCTTCTGTCTATCCTGGGCGGCCCTCATTTTCTGTCGAATAACCTGAACCTGCTCCAGCATCTCCTGGATCATATCTGGCCCTAAAGTCACAACATCGGCTCGATCATCCCAACACACAGGGCTCCGACATTTCCTCCCAAACAAAGCCTCAAAAGGGGCCATGCCTATACTGGCATGATAGTTGTTATTATAAGAAAACTCTATCAATCCCAGGCGATCCTCCCAAGATCCTCCGAACTCAAGTACGCATGCTCTCAACATATCCTCAAGAGTCTGAATCGTCCTCTCAGTCTAACCGTCAGTAGCTGGATGGAAAGCTGTACTCATCTTCAACTGCGTACCCAAAGCGGCCTGCAACTCCTGCCAAAATATAGATATGAACCTCGAGTCTCGATCTGAAACAATATTCTTGGGCACGCCATGCAATTTGACCACATTCTAAACATATGACTTAGCCAACTCGGCTTTACTCCAGGTATCTTTCATCGGAGTAAAGTGAGCAGACTTAGTCAAACGATCCACAATCACCCAAATCATGTTGTTGCCCCTCTGAGTCCGAGGCAACCCCACAATAAAATCCATTGAGATGTTCTCCCATTTCCACTCCGGCAATTCTAACGACTGAATTTTCCCCTGTGGTCTCTTATGTTCCCCTTTCACTCTTTGACATGTCAAACATCTCGACACAAACTCAGCGACTTCCTTCTTCATATTTGGCCACCAGAATGTCTTTTTAAGATCTTTGTACAACTTGTCACCCCATGGGTGAACGGAATATGGAGTAGCATGAGCTTCGGTCAAGATTTTCTTCTTTAGCTCCTCAATGTCCGGAACACACCATCGCCCACTGAACCTCAAACTACCGTCGGTATGAATACTGAACTTGGATGCAGCCTCTCCACCCTCACTCTCCACCATCTCGCATCAGTATTTTGCAACTCCCGAATCTCACCATACAACTCGGGCTCCACAGTCAAATCACTAAGAGCATCCCCTTTCCGGATCATGAAAATTCCCATCTCCCTTAGTTCGCCATGCAATCTCACTCCCGATCTGGCACAACTCAAAGCATGAACAGATTTTCTACTTAGGGCATCAACTACCACATTTGCCTTGCCTTCGTGGTAGAAAATTTGCATATCATAGTCTCCAATCAACTCTACCCACCTCCTCAGTCTCATGTTCAACTCACGCTGGGTGTAGATATACTTCAAACTCTTGTGATCATAAAACACCTTAAAAGTGGATCCATAAAAGTAATGGCGCCACAATTTAAGTGCAAAGGCCATCGCTCCCAATTCCAAATCATGAGTCCGATAATTTTCTTCATAGGTCTTCAATTGGCGGGAAGCATACGCGATCACCCTACCATTCTGCATTAGCACACAACCCAGCCCATGCGTCAAAGCGTCAGTATAAACTTCAAAATTATCACTCCCGACAGGCAACGCGAGGATAGGAGCTGTTGTCAGACGTTCCTTAAGGGTCAGGAATGCCTTCTCAGAACTCTCATCCTAGACGAAACGGTTCTACTTCCTCATTAATGATGTCAACGGCTTTGCTATCTTCGAAAAATCTTTGACAAACCTCCGATAATAACCAACCAGTCCTAGGAAGCTTCGAATCTCACTCACATTCTTCGGACTTTGCCACTTTGTCACAACCTCGATCTTACTAGGGTCGACAGATACCCCCTCCTTGGAAATTACATGCCCCAGAAATGCGACTTTCTCCAACCAGAACTCACACTTACTCAGCTTAGCATTGAGCTTATGCTCCAGGGTCTGAAGTACTCTCCTCAAATGATCCTCGTGCTCTTCTGTATTCTTGGAATACACCAGGATATCATCTATGAATACCACCACGAACTTATCCAGATATGGGCTAAAGACTCGGTTCATCAAATCCATGAACACAGCTGGAGCGTTAGTCAATCCGAATGGCGTAACCACAAATTCATAGTGGCCATACCTCGTTCTGAAAGCGGTCTTTGGAATGTCTTCATCTTTTATTCTCAACTGGTGATACCTGGATCTCAAGTCAATCTTAGAGAAAACCCCAGCTCCACTCAACTAATCAAACAGGTCGTCAATTCTGGGTAAAGGATATCGGTTTTTGATGGTCACATTATTCAGTTCTCGATAGTCAACACAAAGCCTCAAACTCCCATCCTTCTTCTTCACAAACAGAACAGGTGCTCCCCAGGGCGACACACTGGGTCGGATGAATCCTTTCTCAGCTAGTTCATCCAACTGTTTCTTTAATTCCTCCATCTCCTTTGGTCCCATACGGTATGGTGATTTAGATATTGGTCACGCACCTGGTTTTAGGTCAATGGAAAATTCCACTTCCCTCATTGGCGGTAACACTGGAACGTCCTCTAGGAATACCCTCTCAAACTCCCGTACTACAGGTATCTCACTAGTCTTGGGGGTCTCAGCCTCACAATCCCACATTTGGCATAAGATCAGACTCTCTCCTTTCCTCAAGCCAGACTTAAGAGTATTGACGAAAATGAACTTGATTTTAGGTTTGACTCGATATCCCTTGTAAGACTCCCTCACTCCCTTAGGTCCCTTCAAGGAAATCTTCTTTTGATGACATTCAATAAAAGCTCGATACTTCCCCAGCCAGTCCATCCCTAAAATCACTTCAAAACCCCCCAAAGGAAATTCTATGAGGTCACAATAGAAAATTGCTTCCCCGATTTTGAAGGGTATTCTCCTATAGACTCTATTACAGGTGATCGACTCTCCTGAAGGTATGGTCACAGAATCCGCGACCAAATCAAACCTCTCAAGTCCCAAGGCCCTAACGTGCTCTCTAGACACAAAAGAATGGGTCGCACCGGAATCGAAAAGTACGAAAGTAGGTTTAGAGTTCATAAGAAAAGTACCGGTCACCACATGAGCATCATCCTTAGCTACCTGTTTTCCCATGGCAAAAAGCTTGCCACTGGATTTAGCTCCACTCTGACTGGCATTAGATGTCCTAGCCTGCTGGTTCCCTTCCGCTCCCGTCTTCTGATTGCTTCCACCTCCATTGTATTGGTTTTGGTACGAACGGTTCTGATTGTTGTTGTAGTTCCTCTGATAATTGCTACTGCCTCCAGACTTCGCACCCCCACCATAGTTTGACATGGGTGTACGATAGCCACTGCTTCCATAAGACTGAGTGCATCATCCCTGATATCCTGATGTAGGCGTACGATAACCCCCGGACTGATTTCCTCCAGATGAGCGACACACCGCCTTCTTGTGCCCCCTCTTTCCACAGCCAAAACAAACTATTCCAATCGAACCACTGCTGGCAATCCCACTCATGTGATTACCCCCACTCTGATTCCTCACTCCTCCGGAAGTATTGTTGCTGAAATACCCACTATACTTGTTGGTGCTTTGCTTCGTTGACCCAGAACCTTCAGTTACCGCTTCAGCCTTCCTCTTTTCAGACTTTGACTTCTTGTCTTCTTTGATCATTTCTGAGAGCCTCTTCGCCGCCCCAGCCCTTAAGTAGATGTCCCGGACTGTGGTGGGCAGAGCTGCAATCAGTCTCTTCTTGATATTGATTGACAACCCCCTCTCAAACTTAATCGCCAGCATAGCATCATCAAAACCCATGCCCCCTACATAGCTCACCAACTGGATAAATTTTCTATAATAGGCCTCCACCGTCATATCCTCCGTCATTCGGAAGCTATCGAACTCCTCTCTCAGCTTACTTTTCTGGAATTCTGTTAGGAACACTTCATATAGGATCCTCCTAAACGCGATCCAGGCAACAAACTCGGTCTCATCCTCTCTAGCTGCCTCTCGGATCTCTCCCTTGTTCCCGGTCCACCAGTCACCGGCCATACCCCTCAGATAGTGGGCTGCTTGGTCAACCCTCAGTTCTTCGGGGCAATCCACCAATTCGAACAGGTTACTGAATTCCTGGCACCAGCACTACTACAAAATACAGATACGAAGACGGTTAAAAACCGTTCTCCTATGAGTGGCGGAACCGTGCTCCCCCTGGCCGTGCTCTTTACCTAAGAGAACGGTTCAACCGTGCTCTTAGTTGTGCACTTACCAGAACGGTTCATTTCAGACCCGTTCTCTTATGTCATGCTCAACCGTTCTCTTTGCCCGGTTTAACCGTTCTCTTTACCCTATTTAACCGTTCTCTTAGGTCACTTACCAGAACGGTTCTATTTTGAACCGTTCTCTTTGCCCTGCCCAACCGTTCTCTTTACCCTTTTTAACCGTTCTCTTAGGTCACTTACCAGAACGGTTCTGTTTTGAACCGTTCTCTTTGCACCTGTTCAACATTCTCTTTGACCACACTTTCCAGCACGGTTGCCTGATGAACCGTTATCTTTTGTTCAAACTTCGCGCCATATGTTTGAATAATAGAGCACGCTTGAGAACATAACCATTCTCTTTGCACCTGCTATTTTTTTTTAATAATTTAATTTATAATTCATCCGGCCTATAATTTTTCCTGCAAATAAACGTACAATAACATTGCTCCAACAACTACATCATTCATATAACATTGCTCCAACAACTAAGCTACATCATTCATATAACATTGCTCCAACAACTAAGCTACATCATTCATATATACAACATACTTTCCGATCCACAAATTCTAGATACAATACGTATGTACTTAAGCTAAACTTCATCATCGTTCATGGCTGACTTAAACTGGAGCGCAAAGTTAGCCCATATATCCCTCACCTCGTCAATCAGCTCAAGCGGATATGTCAATGGGGCTCTAAGCATGAACTACAAACAAATTTTCAAAAATTGGTTAGAAAATTTTTATCCAAGACCCCTATATATATAAGTAAAATGAACTAAAAAACCAAAAACATACGTACATTTGGAGTAATAGTAACATATCTTCCTTTGATGACGTCCAACATGTATCGACAAATATAATATCCACATAAAACGGAACCACAAGGCTGCAAAGGGGCCTGAAAGGGTAGCTCATATTATAAATAAATACTTCACGCACATGTACTATACTTAATAAGAGAAACAATATTTATGTTAATATATATATATATATAGATATATACTATATATACAAGAAGTACCTTAATCTTTTTCCAAACAACGCCATTGGCCTCATATTTTGCAAGTGGATCGATAGAGTTCCTTTTCTCAAAGGCCCTGTATATATAGATAGCCAGGTTTATATATTTATTCAGTTTTAGTTGATAATGAAGCGTTAATTTAAAGTATAATAGAAAAACAAGTAAGGTCTATGATTGATGGCTTTTGGGTGGCTTAACTTTTGTTCCTAGCCTACAGAAACATTTTAAGGCAAATGCAGGGGAGTAACAACGGGAGGTATAATATATGAAGGCAAAATAAAAAAGATCAGAAATAAGTTAGACATACTTGGTAATTGTATCCATGAAAAATTGACGAGGCTCTGTATGTCCGGCAGGATCACACCAATACACTGTACTTTGAGCCGGATTGATCACGCCCAACATCCAATGCTTACTACAAATTATAGAAAAATACAACGAAGATATCAACTTAAATATTGACAAAAAACAATAAAATAATTAATCAAGTCATCAATAATAATACTATGAAAAGAAATTTATAATTACGTACCCCTGGGCATATGGAGCAAATATAAGTTTCCGACCTTTTCCACAATCGGTACATGTCATTGCCCTAGCAACATAATCGGATCGATAATTTTCATCCGGAGCAACAGATTCTGAGGACAATGTCTCTGGGCACAAGAATCCATAGTGACTACTAATTTGCATGGTATCGGCAAGATCACTCAAATACCTACAACAATAAGAATCCATAGTAACTATCTAGTACTAGTTTGCATATTATCAGATATATACTAATGGGATTGCAAAGGGGAAGCTTAAACAAAGAGACCGAACCTCATAAAGAGTGTGATGTGAGAGGCACCAATCATTTGTTCATCTAACAAATGAACAACCTCCTCATAACTAATGTAGCAAGTTTGTTCTTTTATACGTTCTTTTATTCAACATCATATACGTTCTTTTATTCAACATCAAAATTGGTGTTTGTTACAAACAAAAACCACAAATTATACATCATATATTTAACAACAAAACCACATAAACAATCATAAAACATAATAACCCAAATAAAATCGAGAAAATTGGTAATTCAAACAAGAGTAAAGGAGAAAGAGGGCGTACGATTATGGTTCAGTTGCTTGGTGAAGAAGAAACTATGACGACGATTGATAGCAAGACTTCAGAATTTCGATTGGTAATTCAAACAAGGTTGCTTAGTGAAGGACTATGATGGACGATTGAAAGAAACTATGACGGACGATTGAAAGAAGACGGTTGCTTAGTGAAGGAGGTTTTGCAGCAGACTTCAGAATTTCGAAGGTTTTGCAGTTGTACTGTATGCTACGTTTGTTTAATTTTTATGAAAAGAAAAGAGAACGGTTCAGAAAGAAACCGTCATCTTTTAGAAGCAAAGAGAACGGTTCCCTAGGCAACCGTGCTCTTTTAGTTTTAATGAAAAGAAAAGAGAACGGTTCCGTAGGCAACCGTGCTCTTTTAGTTTTAATGAAAAGAAAAGAGAACGGTTCCTTTAGTTTTAAAGAAAAGAAAAGAGAACGGTTCCTTAGGCAACCGTGCTCTTTTAGTTTTAATGAAAAGCAAAGAGCACGGTTCTATAGGCAACCGTTCTCTTATCTTTTAATTCATAACCAAAGAGCACGGTTAAGTATTTTAACCGTTCTCTTTAGTTTATTTTGAACAAATAAAGACGGGTTATATTGGGAACCGTCTTGTATTTCTGAATTAAAAAATCCCGCGCATCTTTACTGACACATTAGGACGGTTCCGCAAAATTTCGTTCCATTAGCCCCGTCTCCTAAACCTATATTTGTAGTAGTGCAGGCTCCTAGCAGATGAGGTTCCCCCTCCCCAGTGAATTGGGTAGGGTTATGCCTCGCAATGATCGTGCTAATCTTTGCGGAGTCCATGCGTTTGGCTTTTAGAGCCTCATTCTCCGCTACCAACCGATCCAACTCCTCTTGGCTGATGTTGGCAACGTTATTTCTCCTCGGAGGCATTAGTATAACACAAAGAAAGAAATGAGTCCCGGCTCAAGTGGGCACTCACTTGGATTAGGGTTATGTTCCCTAGGCATCAAAGTCAAATAATAACTATCATACTGAGAAATTCTTATATATAACATGGCTTGGGAATCACTTAACCGCATATCGCTAGACATGATAAACAAATTTACTAACATTACTCAAATCACCTCATTCACCCTTAACATCATACATCCTTTGTATTCAAACAATAAAATTCTTTCATGCACATATACTCACTGGCTTATCCAAATCGTTCACATATACGGAGAGTTCTTATAACATTCCTATCATAATTCACCATCACTTCCGTTAACTCCTATTCTACCCTTTTCTCTCGTATATACACTCTGGGTTCCCGGGTAAAACTGAGAGGGCCAATGGTTCGGTGTGAGGGGCCCCAGACTCATACTTTTCCTTTAGTGTGCTCCTAACAGTCCTATCCCGGGGTTCATTTTTATTTAGACTCATCCTACATTCATTGGGTTCATTAGGTTAGGTCTGAGGATCCTTCGCTCTGATACCACTTTGTAACACCCCCATTTATTTAAGGGTATGTACTAGGACTCCCCAGATAAATAAGGGTGTTACCATCTCGGTTTCCCGAGGCAGTAGATACAAAGGAGAGATAAACAATACTTTAATAAATAAAAGTTAAACTCAACATCAAGTTCTTACAACCGTTCTCAAAATTGTCTTATGAAACTGAAGTACAACTCCTGAAAAGACAACTATGGTGATCTAGACTCTAGGTTGGTCCGGATCCAAGCTCTCCCTTCCCTTAGCTCCCACAGTCTCAAGCACCTGTCAATCTGCTCCCCAATAAGTTGGTTCATCACATGTGATCACGAATACACAGGGTCAACCATGAGGTTGAGTAAAGGAAAGTAAATAATCGAACATTATTATAAATAGAAATTCAATCATCCCCACTCCGCACCGATCACAAGGCCCATTAAATCCACACCGATTACAAGGCCCATTAACTTCGCACCGATCACAACGCCCATTAACTCCGCACCGATCACAACGCCCATTAACTCCGCACCGATCACAACGTATCTCAGAAAGATATAAATGAATAGCTCATATAACAATCATATTATAGCATAAGATAAACATGGTAATCACCAAATATCAACAGAATGCTCAACACTATAATCACAGTAATTTCCCCTACCTCAAATAGCAAGAATGCAGATAAGTCCAAGCTCGCTAGAAATGTTCCACGCGAAACCCGCTACCTAAACACGTATTCGTAACGAATAAATAACTTCCCGAACCCCATAACAACCACACTTACTAAAATAGAAACCTTCCATAAATGGAAAGTTTCCAAAAATAGAAACTTCCCAATGATTCACCACCTTCCCGACTCATAATTCTGACTACTCCAAAACCGTACTCAAAAATAAGAATATTAAAACGTAATACTAACGAATGCCCACAACCTAAGATTCGATTATAAAACAACAATAGAAAATATAATGATAAATATTAATAATAAGAAAGACTAGTAATATCAATAAGGGATAATATTAATAATATGATAATAATAATAATAATAATAATAATAATAATAATAATAATAATAATAATAATAATAATAATAATAATAAGAAGAAGAATAAGAATAATAATAAGAATAATAAAATTAGCAAACATACAAATTAAACGAAACAGCCCTATACGACGCTTCCCCCGCGACTTCAACCCACAGCCCAGCCGTGTACCACCATTTCGACCACCAGTAACCACTACCCTCCAACACCACCGACTACCACCTACCACCACAACACCACCCAACCTCACGACACCCACTGGCGACTCCGACCAGAGCCTCTAAACCCAGACCTGACCCACCTCGACCCCTAACGACACCCCTAGCACCACCTATGACCTCCACCAACGACACCTCCGACAACCCCCTTGCAAACCACGGTGGTGTTACTATATTGACCTCCCCCGAGTCGACAGTAACACCACCCCCAAACCAACTCCCCGACCAGAACACCACAAAACCTCCTGCTTCTTATTATCTTCCGTGATAAACAGACCCCAGAAACACCCTATTCGACGACACCACCTACACCCTAGCCTAGTGCCACCACCCCTCGACCCGACCGTGACCACCACTGAGGCAACCACACCACCCAGAGCTGGTAATAGAACACCAGACCCATACAAACCTCAACACGACAGACGCAGACAACACCTATATCGTAAAATAGAGGTGTGGCTTACCTGTTTATGGTTAAAACGAAGGGCCCTAGGCTAGACGTAAACACTGGTTCAGACCTTCTCTTTCTCCTATGCTATGGTGGCTGCTCGTTAGTGAAGATGGGGTTGTGTTTCAGTTAGGGTAAAAGAGATCCCAGCTTCTCTAGGGTTAGACGGTGGTGGGCTGTTTTGTGTTGGCACACAAAACGAGGCCCAGGGTTAGTGCTTGAAAGTGATCCCAAGATCGATCCCCACCATAGGCATATCTAGTACTAAACAATAACATAGCACTACTCGACAAAATAGCTATTGAACGTAAAGCGTTGCTAAAACATCGACACAACACTTATAGTAAAATATAAATCTCGCAACAAATTATCTAAAGTTTCGGGGTATTACATAAATAAGTAGTTCAGTAGCCCCAATACGACTTATATAGCAATTAACAACAATAACATAACCAACAACAACTTTCATTAGACAATAGTAGAAGTAGTGGTAGATGTATACATTTGTAGTATTAATTAACAATTCTAGTATGTGATAGTAGTTGTAGCAATAGAATTTTGGTCATAGATCAGCAATAATATCAGATTATGCAACAATAACAACAATAATACGACAGTAGCGTAGCAGCCAGCAACACGCCACAGCAGCAGCAGCGAGCACAGTCCTGTGCAGCGGCGGCCAGCAGCAGTTCTGTGCAGCAGCGGCAGAGATAGCGTGCAGCCAACAACAATTGGCAACAACATTATAGTAGCAGAACGTAGCAGTAGCAGTAAGTATTAGCGGTAACGAGTAGTAGTTCATAGTAATGGCAATGTAATGGTAGTTCATGGTAGTAGCAACAAGTAGATTAGAGTAGGTGTAAGTAGTATAGTATGCAATGAGTGGAGACAAAGTAGCCATATGTACAACGGTAGTAAACTACAATATCAGTGGGTAGCAAGAGTAAAATGACTGCAGTGGGTAGTAGTAATAGCAGCAAGTGCAGTAGAGTGAGCAGTGAACATAGTGGTAAGTAACAAGCATCAACAAACCAGAGTATCAGTGGGTTGTATAGCAGATAGTCGTAGGTAGTAGTAGAAGAAAAAAATGGTAACTAACACGGCTGTCGCAACCCTGTCAAAGATAAAACCTAACTGGTCTCAACTAAATGTAGCAGAGGTAGTCGAGTATTGTATCCACAGAGAGATGGTGTTGAGTAATATATTCTATATATGTAATATATTGTTTTATGTTTTAATAATGACAAGTCTAAACAATTATGTTTTATATGCATATGCGTGTAATCGTGTGTTTAAGTGTACAGTTAATTATAGAGCGAAAATCGTAGTTTAACAAAGTATAATTCAATCGAAGAATTAAAGAGAGATCAAGCTCATGATAAGTGTCAAGTCTTTTTGAAGATTTACAAGACACAAGTTTTATTACGATATCAAGAATTCTTAAGTTATAAATCATTCCTATAACTATTGAAGAAATGAGATTTGCGTGAAATAAGTCAAGGCATGAAGATTTATGCGTGCTAGTAATATTTTATTATATATTAATTTAGTAATCTTATAAATGGTTTTTAAATAGAAATATTCTTTAGTTAACAAGAATTTAAATATTTATCTTATGAGATAAATATTAATTCTAAAGTGCTAAGGATTTTATTTTAACCGTTATTGTCAAATTCAAGTTCCTAGGAAAACGTGTTTCAAGAATATGTCTTGAAAAACGTGTGTATGAGACGAGCATTGGGAATCGTGCGTGTAGGGATATGCTTCTCGTTTTCCTATACGAGTCCTAATACGTTTCATATTATCTCTATGGTTAATTAAATAAATAAACTTGTTTATTTAATTTACTATCAAGATTGACTAGGATTTGGTTAAATATAATTTATTATATTATTGACAAGAATTAGGAATTGATTCAAAGTAGGATTCTATATTTTAATAGTATAAGATATTTCCTAAATCCAAAAGGATTGTAGAAATATTATCTTATATCTTAAATATAAAATTATCTTATTTAAATCCTTCCTAAACTGAATAAGATTAAGTTTTAAATATTACCTAGAATTAGTATTCTAGATAAAATAATATTTCTAAACTATCTAGGATTCAACCTAGATCTAAATTAGTATATATACCTACAATAATCACACGCCTAAAGCACATAACATACAAGAGCCTCACGCAATTCAAGAATAAAACGGACGTAGTTTCTCACGCGTCTCGATATTCGTGCAATCATTGTCAAAACTCGTATACAAGATTACAAGCATTGAAGAATATTTTCATACATTCAAAGATCATCAATACAAGAAGTTGTTAAAAATTTATCTTACTTACTTAAGATAGATTCGAGTATTTAACGGTACTCATTGTAAGCAAGTATTTCACGGTACTTGTCATAGCTAGATATTTTACGGTGTCTAGATTGAGTTACAACTAATATCAAAGTTGTACGAGTGGGTTGATAAAATTGTAATCCGGAGAAGGTACTAATTTTATTAATCGAGAATAGTGGACGTAGGTTTCGATTTGTGAAACTGAACCACTTCAAAAGAACTCGGTCAATAATTAGAGAGCCGGGAACATCAACATTTTAAGCTTTTAGAGTCTCCGCGAGCTCAACGAGTTTGAGCACATGAGGGCTTATCTTTTGCCCTTCCTTGAAAGTAATGTCAAAGAAGGCGGAAGCCGCCTCATATTGAATTACCCTTGGAGTTTGCGAAAACATGGTCGCAAGCTTGGTGTATATCTCATACGATGTGGTCAACTTAATCATACTCCTTTGGAGTTCCGGCTCCATGGAGAAAATGAGCACATTTTTAAGAGCGGAGGACTCTTTCATGTAGGCTTCATAGGCCTCACGAGTTTGCACCGATGAACGAGCGGTCGGAGCGGCTTCGGATAGGTAACGACTCTTATCGTCACCTTGAGCGGCCAAAAGCAATTGCGCATCCCAATCCTTAAAATTGGAACCATGTTTATCGAGTTTACAACGATCCATAAAGGATCGAAGCCATGATACGTTACTGAGAGGTGGAGCGTTGGTTGCCATAGTCGATGTTGAAAATTAAACTACAATAATAAAAGGATAAACAACATCATTTTAAATTCATAATTTGAATTTTAATAAACTTAAACATGTTAAGTATATTTACTTAATGATCTCTTACCCAATTAAGTAAACAATCCCGAGACCCAAACCCATACTAATCCGGGCACGGTGTAGCCGATTCAACCCGTATTGGTATAATTTGGTGGATTAACTCTTTAATCGGTTCTACTCTTAGAACTCTCGGTCGACAATTTTCTTAAAATTATCTTTAGCCCGAACTTATTGCAACTACGGTTACGAATACTTTCGTTGAGATCAACCAAATTTCAAGGTGTAATCTTATTACCCCACTTACCCAACGTGACAATTTTAGTACCCCGGTGTAGCCGAGCCTACGTTCTTGTGAAGAAGGGATTCATGGGTCCGTACTTTTTGGTAAGGCTAAGTCTCAATATTTATATGTAAGAGATCTAGTCAAATTATTATCTATCTCCGTTTAAGTGAACTAAGTCGGTGAATTATCGATAAAATAAAAGACTAGGTCGACTAGGTCGAAACATGCATGATACGATGTATGACGATTTGGCTATGCATGCAAACATATAAAAGCAAAATAAAAGCATAAATAAACCCTAGTATGGCCTTTCCTAGAAAAGAAATAATAAAGTACAAATTCGGAAACCAACTCCTTTGGTCCCTTGAACTTCACGCGGCACGCACTTCGAGGTAAACACCGTCTTGATCGGAACTCCTTTCCGAATGGCACCGTCTTCAAGGAACTCCGGATTTTACAAATATTACAACTTTTCTAGTCTACTTTATACATTATAAAATAGAAATAAATTACAATTGGGTGATACGAGATCACAAAATTACAACCGAATCGGTAACCCCTTACATTACGGGAAATACCGATTTAAAAACTAAGGCCATACTAAGTAAATTACATAATTCCCAAAATTACGTAAAATAAATCATGACATTCATAATATAATATGCAATGCTTATGTAAATATGAATTAACATGCAAACCCTAAGCCAAATCGTCCTATTTAAAACACTTATTTAAATAGTTATCGTAAACCTTGGTTTATGGAATCGCGTGTTTTAACGGTTAACAACACTATGCATTAAATGAAACGGTTTTCATCCTTAAGTTAATCATCCTAACTCTTATAGGTTTCAAAATTTAGTCTTACTCAAACTTTGAACATGATTTAACTTAATATATTTCAATATTGATCGGTATTACTCGGTTTTACGGGAAAAATAATATAAAAATCCAAAATAGTCATTAAAATTTCGAAAATTCAAAATTCAAATTTTGAAAATTCCAGAATGTTCTTAAAATTTCAGAACCTTAAAAAATATTAGTATTTATACGGTTTTAACATTATTTCGAAAATAATACGTAAAACGAGCATTTTTAAGTCGGAAAATTCAATAATTAGTTCCATAAATGCAAATAAAATACTAATAAAATTTTTACACTTTCCAAAACACTTTAAGAACACAAAATGGACAGAAAAATAAATTTCACACTGCCCAAGAGCCGAAACTTTAATTAAAAGACTCTTATTATTTTAATTTTAAATGCTACTTTTAACAAATTAAAATTAAAACAAATCTGAAACTTTTGGCTCCCAAGAATATTTTCAAGATGAACATATCATATATGACTAATATGGGTTAAATTTTTCGGCCATTTTAACAACTTTTGCAAATTTTAACGATTTACGTCATATATCGTACGATTTTAACCTTTAAAATTATTTCTCAAGCATAAAATAAGATAAAATTCTCGAAAATTTTATACATGCTGGAAATAATATATATGACATCGTGTTAAATTTTTATGGCCAAATTCCAACTTAAACTATTAAAGTCGAAATAATGTCACTAATTACCCAATTTTTACATTAAAAATCTTATAATATTGCAATATTTGAGATAAATTTCTGGAAAATTCAACATAATTTTTAAATATTGCATGTGACATCCTCATAAATTTTTATAGTCAAATTCATAATATAACTATTTTAACCCATTTTTATTCATCTTATTGCATTTTAACCCTTAAAATTCATATCACACGTTTTATAAGTCCATAATTTACGAAAATTCATATTCATATTATAGAAAATACATGTGATAACATACTGAAAAATCTCGACCAAAAGATGATTTTAGCTATTTTTCCCAAAATAAACGACTTTAACCATTAAAACTTTATAAAAACCGAGATTTAATATACCATTAATCAATATTCATGCAAAATATATTCCAAATATTCTAAAACATTTTAGAAAACAGTAGGTATTCATGCTTAAATTATTTCGTGCATATCTTATATCAAACGAAAATATCAATTTTATTTTGTTATCACTATAACTCCGTAAAAACGTAAACGGAAAGCATGCAAACAACCTAATGCTCTGATACCAATTGTTGGGTTTAATTAGTTGCTCATAAACTAATTTTAGTCTTACTAATATAATCTTTTAATTAACTCTTTAATTAACATATTATATGTGATCTTATGCATGCTAAAATGCGGAAATAAGAGAGTATTCGAACCCTTACACACGGTCCAAATATTTAGCAAGGATGATCCTCCAAGTACCCAAAATAGAATACCTCCTTTGGATGCACCAAGACAACCCTTAATGAACCGAAATCTTGTAGTTGCTAGACTAGAAATCGATTTCTCCTTAAACAATTCTAATCTCTCTTATTAGAATAATATATGAATACTATAACAATTGTAGTATTACTAATATAATCATATTATATGAAATATTATGAGACTAACATTTTAGGGGATTTTATGAGCTTTCTTACACTAGAAAGACTAGCTCTAGATTAGAATGAATATTGGAAAAATATGAACAATTCATTTTTATGTTGGGGTGGGTGAAGTGTGCCGTGAAAGGAGCTTGGGAAGAGGAGAATATTGCTCTTTTTGTCTTACCCATAACATAGCCATGCCACCCTAACACTTAGGTATTAAGGCTATATAATGATGGTGTTTTTCACACAAAAACACACAATTAAAACCTCTTAAAAAATCGGCACACTAACCTCCTAAAATAGATTTCCATTTTATAATTGTCAATTTGTACAATTGTATAATCATGTGTGACATATATTGTGTCACAATAATAAGAAACAATTGTTTTAATTTAAAATGCATATTTATCAAATAAATATCTTTTTAAATAAATCACATTTAACAAATTGACTAGTAATTCATAATTACTAATAAATAAAATGGTCATTTCATTAATCGTCAATACGATTTACAACACTTGTAATAATATAAAAATCAGATTCATTCTAATTACGACATTTCATAAATATCGTTTAATGTTTGATAATTGATACATTTCAATTTCAAACATAAATCTTACATTAAGATTTAACCTCTAACTTCTCGATATATGAGTTTAAGGAATATGAACAAATCGTATCAATATACATTTGATCACTTTATCAATTAAGGGAATTGTCCTAAAGGTGTGACCTAAAGGGATCAACTGACCACCACCGTCATACGACAGTAATGTCAAACTCTAGCTAGCCAATCATTACCGATTAATGTTGGTCAGTTGACTAATATAAATTGTATCATCCCTTGCGCATTCTCGTCATGAGATTTAATTACGTGATCGCACTATTGTTGAGGACACATTTCCCAACAATAAGACACCCTAAACTTGGTCTGGGGGTAGTAAAAAGGTCCTTCCGGTCCGCTATTCGCCCTAACACTATACTAACTTAGCTTCCGCACTAATTAGCATGGTCCTAATAATCGTCGCAGAACTACCCCTAGCCCAATCTTCCGATCCAGGTCAAGAGGGATTCTACTCAGTCAATTGAGTGCGTCGACTCAAACAATTAACAGCTATAAAATGCGACGGAAACATACAAAACAAAATTACGGGTATCCTAAACTAACAATTCAACCTACGCCATGGCTAACCTAAATCCTAGCGGGGCAATTAGCTATGCATGATTGTTGTAAGAACGATTATAACTACGGAATGAATAATTGACAACATAGCAGAAAATGGGAAAGAAATTAAATAAGAACAAGAGAACATAGATACCGAAATTAAGTAGCAAAATGATGGAAGGAAGAACGAAAATCCGATCTGAGTAATAGAAATAGAAGCAAAATTATAATCTAAAAATGAGGATGAAAAATAGCAGTAGTTCTTGTGTATTGTCAATGTATATCCCTGTTCTGTCGAAATGTTTTATTTATAAAACAATTCTCAACAGAAACTGACAGCTTAGTGTAGCCCAACAGTCAGTCGTCTTCTCGATCGAGATGAAAAGCTCTCGATCGAGAAGAATAATTACCAAAACCTCTCGATCGAGAAGAAAATCTCTCGATCGTGAAGAATAAGTACCAAAACCTCTCGATCTAGAAGATTAAGAACCAAAACCTCTCGATCGAGAAGATTAAGCTCTCGATCGAGAAGAAAGAGTACTCGATCGAGTACTTCTTAGCGCATGTTTCCTACACTGCGCACTGAACTTCAAATGGCTGTCATTTCTTTGTTACTTTCTCAAATAAAGCGTTCTTGGTGGCGTTGGAAAGCTAAGAGGATAAGATTTCATCTCCAATTAGAATCACCTGATTATCTTTGTATAACTAGAGATATGGCTCCTCAAAGTTGGCACTGACACCCGTCGTTGAGGGTGCCAAAGATAAAATTTATAAACCTCAGCTTTAACTAGATAGTGAAAGTCAAGGGTCCAACCACAAGGAGGTGGGGAATGTTTATTGTTCTAAGTTGATGTCTTAAAGTAACAAGATTGGAGGTTTGATTGATTTGGTTTGATGCTAAGTCTAATAAAATAAAGACAAGATAAAACGAAAATAAGAGAAGGATAAAACTTAAGATAAAAGAATGCTAGGATGTTCGGTTCATAAAAGCTACGATGGTATAGATTCTAAGTCAACATGTATTGCAGTCGCGTAAGGGGTGTAACAAATCCTCTCGGTCTATGTTACCTAATAGCTCCTTTCGGCCTATGCTATTAGTTCATAGGTCTCACAAGTATTGGGTGTCAACAATAAGGGTGATTCCTAAATTCTAGGTCACATACCTTTCAGTCTTAGTAACCTATCCGTCTTAAAGCGTTAAATTAACCAATGCCCTTCCCGTATCTTTCAATCTTGGGTAAGTCATTACTAAAATCCTATATGTCTCCTTCCAGTCTCATTATAGGGTATTATAATTAACGAAACAAAACAGTCTGAAAACATGTCCGAGGTCAGTCGACCGACCAGCTAACCAATTCGGTCGACCAACTACCTAAGCCGACCGACCAGTTAAGCCAGTCGGTCGACCAAGGTCTGCTACAAGTCCATTTTGATTTTATACCAGCTACGCAATTTAATCCTACAGAATTCATAGCGATCAATAACATAAACGTTGCGATAAATAATAAGGTTTCGGGATTCTACGCTAAACTGGATACTAGTAATATTATTGAAATAGCAATAAGAACTGAATTCAAAAAGAGGAATTACCAAGTATAGGAATTAGGGCAGAAGGAAGAACTTAATTGAATCCGCGTGGTATGATTGTTTGAACAATTGATTAAGAACAATGCAAAACTAATGAAACAGTAATTTGTATACTAAAAACTAGAGGTTAAAACTGAATAAATAAATTAGATTAAGAACTTAGATGCTAAAAACTTGATGCCTAAAGCTAATGACGGATTAAGCTTAGATAAGAAAAAAACAAAAGAGCTTCTCCTTTGACCTAATGCGTTCACGGGCTTTTGCGTTTTTTCTGAAGTCTGCGCTGTGGTCGACCGACCAGGGTAATCGGTCGGTCGACCGGTTATCGGGCCCAACAGGTCTTCTGTTTTCAAATTGGGAAATCTGAACTTAAGTCACCAGCTACTCTGGTCGACCGACCAGGATAGTCGGTCGGTCGACCGATTTTTCTGAGTGTCAGTCCTGAAATCTTCTCAAGTTGGTCCTGTGGCCCTCGGTTTGCGCATTGGGTGTTGTTTCCTCCTCATTCCTTGGCTCTTTTGGTCACTCAAAAATCCTGAGGGTAGCATTTGGCTTAAAATGGCCTCTTTTCCGCATGAATCTACAAAGGAGAATAAAAATACGAAAGTAGACAATTGTTGGGAAATAAAGGTTAAAACATCGTAAATAAGCTCTAAAATGCATGTGAAAATGGATGTAAAACATCATAAGATAGACACGCATCAAATTCCCATAACAAAACCTTGCTTGCTCTCAAGCAAGAATTAGACTCGATCTTAAACTATTGGAATGATTTCAATCTCAGAGCAAAATTTACATGATAGCCTAAACCAATGCCAAGTCAATAATGAGAAAATATTCGAATCATGCAAACGAGTTATGGAGTTGTCAAAACTTGCAAATCTATCGACTATAGAGACTTTATACCATGGACTCTCGTTTTCGCTCAAATCACACATTAAGCAAAGGGTGAGTGTATGTAAAAGATAGAAAGAAGAAATATTGTAAAGACACTCACCTAACTTCGACCCGTGAAGACATGCCTGCAATCTAACATGAAAAGGAATTCTACAACCGTGCATAAACATACTCATTAAGCGACCTTGACACATGCAATTGAGGTAATGAAGGATATGTGAGGTGAAAGGTAGAAGAGGTTAGGACGTTTGTGGAGAAGTGGGGTTAGTAGCCAAGCTAGTAAAACCGAGATCCAACAACAATTTTCACGACTTCCAACATTATCAAAGTGCTATCTTGTAGCAACAATCGCACATATTTTGTAACATCACGTATTTTCGTATATTATATTTTAAAGGTTTTAATTTATTTCACGGTATAAAATAATATTTTAATATATATTGTTAAGTTATTTTTAAGTCTTCCGATAAGATCCGTCTTAAGAACCTTAAGTCCTTAAGATGTAATAACTTGGCAAGTATTCAAATCCGACTCATCAAACCCGTTCACATCAAATAACCCGTTTCACTAAAGGGAAAAGCACTACTTAACCCTAATCCCCAAAATCTTATGTCGACATTTCATTTCTCCTAAAACCAAACACTGTTACATTAAACTTTCATTTCTCCTTCATTTTCCAATCTTTAAATCAATCTTTCAGAGCTCTTCCGAATCCCGAATCAAGGTATGTTATACATTTTCGGAATCCTTGCGAAATCTCCAAGACATCCGTCTCTTTCAATTTCATTTTTGTTCAACTTGAAAAAGAGGCTGTTGTTGGGGAATTCTGTTTTTAGCTTCCAATAATCGTTTTCCTTGTTGTAGGAGGGGATTTAGAGGACCCTAAGGTGGATAGTTTCATGATTGAAGAGGATCTAGGAGCTTAACCGCTTTCGAGGTGACGATAATGAGAAACTCGGCCTTTATTTGTTAAAATAGCATTTCTTGATGTTTGATGTGGAAAGTTTCTGATTTTGTATATTGTTGTTGTTGTTGGGACTTAGAAATATGCTAGGATTGCTCATATATGATGGTTATATGCTTAGGTTGTGATTCACATGCTTATAAGTTCACTTTGAGATTTTTTATCTTTGCGACGGATACTAAGTATGATCGTAATAGGACCTTATTGTTGAGTTTGTTGCTTGCTTATACATCCTATATGTGGTTTATATGCTGGGTAGTATATTGATGTTGCAAATTTGGAGAATTGGTGTCGATTTGGTCCATTTTGTAAGTTACTGTAAATTGCGATTTTGCGCTCAGGAATCTTGAGCCGGTCGACCGGCTGGGAGTGTGTTGTGAGGTTTCTCGCTTGTTATAGAAATCAGAGTGCTCAGGTGCCCAGCCGGTAGGCCGGCTGCCTGCTGACCGGCTGGGAGCCCTTCTTCTGTGTTTTGCGTAAGGAAGAAAGGAGGGAAATGGGTTCCCCAGCCGGTAGGCCGGCTGCCTGCCGACCGGCTGGGAGCCCCTGATACATTGTTTTCCTTTTAAAGATTTTTAAAGAGCATGGGTTGCCAGATGGTCAGCCGGCTGCCTGCCACTGACTGCCACTGACCGGCTGAGAGCCATGTTTACCTTAAAATGGTTTTAACTTTTAATCGGTTGATCGGTTTTGTTTGAGATTCATTCTGTGTACCTTATATGTGTGTTTGAGGTCCCCGGAGGATGTGCGACACTATATTGGGTTCGGGAATGGAGAGAGGATAGAGACCCCCCGGTCGGGTAACCGAAAGGGAAACCGGCTCTCCCTCAACTTAGTTCACGGGATCAATTAAGTGTTGTTTAGAAGTATAAGAGATTAGAACTATAGACTTAGTTATTATCTTTGGGTGCTATTGTATTGATGCGTATTAAGGTATGCCTTAAGTTGGCCTCTGAACTTAATACGTGAGTTGTTTGTCGCGTGATGGGATATGTGTTAAGTTCACCTCTGGACCCATTACGTGTTTTGTTTGTGGCGTGTCAGGATATCTGTTAAGCTCACCTTTGGACCTGACACGTGACCGGTTGTTGCATATTGGGATATGTGTTAAGCTCACCTCTGGACCCAGTGTGTGATAGTTGTGTATTGGGATATGTGTTAAGCTCACCTTTAGACCCAATACTTGTGTGTGGCAATGGGATATGTGTTAAGCTCACCTCTGGACCCATTGCTTGTGTATGTATGTTGGGATATGTGTTAAGCTCACCTCTGGACCCTTTACTTGTATTCTATGTTGGGATATGTGTTAAGTTCACCTCTGGACCTATTGCTTGTGATTATTTGATATCAAGGTCTATGCCTTAAGTTGGCCTCTGAGTCCTTGTTTGTGAAAGTGATTTAGTATCTAGGTTATGTCTTAAGTTGACCGTTGAACCTTTATATTTGCTGACTGTTTTGATGGATATAATGTATTGACTATTGACCTATTCATCCAAGGCATGGGATGACTCTATAGTTAGTTTCGTAAATGGTTTGGTTTGAAAGGCCACCCAGCCGGGCAACTGGAAGGGAAACCGACTCTCCTTCCAAATAGTTTCCGAAGTTGGTTGAGAGCCTTGCATAAGTAATTGCATGATGATTTGAGATTCAGATATTGAGATTTGTATGCTTCACATGTTTATATATGGAGGAGTATGCTGTTTATATTTCTGTGTTACGTGTCGTTACAAAAGGTGGTTAGGAGAACTCTAGTCACTCCCCACTGATTATGGCGTACATGTTTACATGTATGTAGGTACATGACAGGATGGTTGGAAGAGGGTTGCATGGAGCTAGCGAGCGATGATCCTATTCATTGATTTTGACTTACACATATGCGTTACCTAGACTCTAGACTTTTGATTCAGTTTTTGGAGTGCATGTACGGATGGGCCATCCCAGGCTGTTTGTACACACCTAGTTTCAGTACTTAGACAGTTATACTTATCTATTTCCGTTTATATCAGTCGTTTCAGTTTAAGCTTTAATTCACCTCGTTTTCATGCATGTTAAAGTTTAAATTCCGCTTAAATTTTGGCATGTTGTATGTTTTATTTTTGCCCTGCGACGAGGGGTTTTGCAGTTGGTATCAGAGCGTTATCGCTCCCGACGCACTCATGTAACTCCCGACCTTAACTTGACCATATAATTGAATAACGAATGAGAGATGGGGTAGATTCAAGTACTTATATTGTAGTCTGTTTGTGCCTTGTTAGGAATACGTCTAACAGTTTATTCTCTTATGATTGAAGAATGACAAAGCCAACCGATGCCGAGAATGCTGTGATGCAAGCCCTCATTCAAACTCTTCACAATTGCATAGCTATGTCGTCTATCCCTCTTCTTCATCACAAACTTCGGGAAGTAACCAACTTGGAGGATTGGCTTGGATTATCACACAGATGTGGAGGAATGCAGCTAAGACATTCGACGGAGAGACCAGTGCTGCGACCCTCACCGCCTAGTTCTTTGACATGGAAAGGAACTTCATGATTTATGGTGTTCGATTTGAGGATCAGACCCGAGTAGCATCTCAGTTCTTGGTTCGTGAGGCTAGACGTTGGTGGTTGACTATCAGCGCTCGTGCTACTCGTGACCCTACTTTCACTTGGAGTCGTTTCAAGACTCTTCTTTGCATGAGGTTTTACCACAAGGACATACGCCAAGATAAGATGACCGAGTTCATGAACCTTCGCCAAGGAACCCTTTCTATGTGGGGAATAAAGCATGTATTCACCCTAAACTTGCAGGATTATAATGAAAAATACAGTTGTGTTTATAGTCATAAGATTAAAAAAGATAAGAAAAGAAGTACAACCTTTAGTCCTTGTGCGAAAGGCCTAAGAACAGGAATTAACACAAATTCCCTCCTATAACTTGCACCCAAGACTTAGAATGAGACGTGGCCGCGTGTGCTAGAAATCCTCTTCAACTGCCTTGCAATATTGGGAGAGCTATTTAGGTTTTAGATGTGAGATCTGAGGTTTTGGGAGAAGAAAGCTCTCCAAACCCTAATTTTTCCTTGAGATTTGTTTAAACAGTGAAAACAAGAGTGATTGATATAAGGAGAAGGACTCTCCTTATATACTACACTTGGCCGGCCGAAATTGGACATAGGGTAGGAGTGGGCTTTCCACTCTTACCTTATTCTAATTCGTGATTCGACCCATTTAGCTTTAAGTTGTTCGCGGTATTTTAATTATAAATCGTAACATGTTGTCAGATATTAATACAGTCGATATATTAATAATGGTCTGACAAAATACGATATTGTATAATTACCCAAATTAACATAACTGTTTATATTAATACGCGAATACAATATTTAATTAAATATAATCGTTTATATTTAATTTACGAATTAATCTTGTAATCCGTATTAGCTAAAATTATTTAATCCGTATTAAATAATAATCTCAACATCTTATTGACTAATTTAATAGTCAATACCTCTGACTAACTGTTTAGTCATATCCGGCAAAATGTGACTGTATTTTCATACCTTCACATCTCTCAAACGTGTCCTATAGGTGTGACGTATAGGGACCAGTTGATCACCGCCATCCGTATGACAATAACGTCAAACTTATCTAGCAAGCCAACCGTTATTGATAAACGTGGATCAACTGGTAATAATACAATAGTATGCCCTTGTGATCCTTAAAGAGATTTAATAAGTCATTGTACTTAATTGTTAAGGACACCAGCCCCAACAATCTCCCACTTGTCCGTACAAGGGTATGTTCAATGACGTTATCACACTACATGTGGAGGACACAATCTCCAACAAACTCCCACTTGTCCGTACAAGTGTAGGTGCGATAACCGAATCTCATATCCTTTTAAAATTTCTCCCACTCAATGTAAGACAATTTGCAAATCCGCATTCGCAAAGGTCGTATCTCACAAGCGATCTGTATCAAGAGTGGTTTCCCCGACTAGAGAGTAACTTAACTGATAAAACGAATCTGTATTCGAGCATGGCCATGCATTTCAGTTACTACTCCTCGAGTGGCCCTGAGAAATGATAAAATCCTGATAAGGGTTTGGATATTTCCCTCAACTCGAATCCTGCCGATATCGCCCAGCATGAAATAACCCAGAAAAAATCCTCTTGGCCCCTGTTACGGTGACCGTGGGAAAGAAACCAAAGTTACCCAAAATCTGTCTTAATCTCAAGAAACAGTTGAAAGTCAAAAGACTCGACTCTAAGGAACACTATGGAGGTCCTATCCACGACCTGGCACCCAATGTTATAAAACATTTAGGACTCCATAACGTTGTCACGGGGTGTCCTACGAGATATCCGTATAACTCGCCTTTGTGATTGGTCAGTCATCCACGTGACTTATGGCTCGTTGAACCCACCATCAACCAACGTCACAAAATGATTACCTGAGTTATCAGCTCAAGTGGGTAATCAAGGACCAAAACGATGTAATGTTAATCAGTTCACTTTGTGGTGTTCAAAATTGGCGTACAATTCCACATGAGAAACAAAACATTTTATATCATAACAATAAGGTTGAATAGAGTACACGAGAAAATGAATTATTACATGAATTCATAAAAGAGTACTACAACTTAGGAACACATCCAATTCCCATGGAATGAATGTGCCCTTCATGCTTATCACGTGGTAATGCTTTTGTGAGAGGATCAGCTATGTTGTCATCCATAGCGATCTTATCAATAAATATCTTCTTTTACGCGGACTCAGTCGTAGAATCTACTGTAACATTCTGTTTAGAACTTTTCCAGCTGAAAGCAGCGCCATTAAGAGTAAAGACAAATCCAGACTGAGATTTCGAGTCATCTCGATCTGTTTGGAAGCTAGCATCTGCGTAACCCGTGGCGCAGAGCGTTGAGTCGCCTCCATAAGTCAATCCCCAATCTTTAGTCCTCCGTAGGTACTTAAGAATGTTTTTCACGGCCATCCAGTGTTGTTCACCTGGATGAGCTTGGAATCGACTTGTCATACTCAATGCATATGCAACGTCAGGACGTGTGCATATCATGGCATACATGATCGATCCTATTGCCGAAGCATAAGGAATCCGACTCATGCGCTCTTTCTCTTCCACTGACTTAGCTTCTTGAGTCTTGCTCAAGTGAAGCCCAGGAGTCATAGGAAGGAACCCCTTCTTGGAGTTCGTCATGCTGAATCTCTCCAGAATCTTCTCTATATAAGATTCCTGACTGAGAGACAACATCCGTCGTGATCTATCCCTGTAGATACGGATGCCCAAAATTCTTTGTGCCTCTCCCAGATCTTTCATCTGGAAATGGTTTTTCAACCATGCTTTAACCGAAGATAAGAGAGGTATGTCATTCCCAATCAAGAGTATGTCATCGACATACAGTACTAGGAATACAATCTTACTCCCACTCGACGTGATATAGAGACATGGTTCCTCGACTGATCGAATGAACCCATTCTCTTTTATCACTTGGTCGAAGCGATGATTCCAACTCCGCGATGCTTGCTTAAGTCCATAGATGGAACGCTTAAGCTTGCAAACTTTCTTAGGATGTGCTGGATCGATAAAACCCTCGGGTTGTACCATGTACAACTCTTCCTCCAAATAACCGTTTAAGAAGGCGGTTTTAACGTCCATTTGCCATATTTCATAATCATGAAATGCGGCGATCGCTAAGATAATCCGAATGGAACGTAGCATGACTACGGGTGCAAAGATCTCATCATAATGTAAGCCTGGCACTTGAGTGAAACCTTTAGCAACTAGTCTAGCCTTGTGGATATCTTGTTGTCCTTCCACGGCATGCTTTATCTTGTAAAGCCATTTGCATTGAAGGGGACGTACCTTTGCAGGTAGGTCCACAAGATCCCACACGTTGTTCTCATACATGGAGTCCATCTCGGATTGCATGGCTTCTAGCCATAGCTTTGAGTCAGAACTGGTCATGGCACCTTTATAGGTTGTGGGTTCATTACCCTCTAGGAGTAAGACGTCATCTGTATCGTGTTCCTCGACCATACCAATGTATCTGTCCGGTGGAATAGAGACTCTTCCCGACCTCCTAGGTTCCTCAGGGATATCTACCGCAGCCTCGGTTGAAGGTACTGTTTCCTCCAATGGTTGCTCGGTAGTTGGTTCTTGAACCTCCGATAACTCGAAGGTTCTATTACTCGACTTGTTCTCGAGAAATTCTTTCTCTAAGAACGTCGCACTAGCCGCAACAAAAACACGTTGTTCGGTAGGCGAGTAGAAGTAATGACCAAACGTTCCCTTTGGATAGCCTATAAAGTATGTCTTGACCGATCGCGGGCCGAGCTTATCCTCGTGTCTCCACTTGACATAAGCCTCGCAGCCCCAAACCCGAATAAAGGACAAGTTAGGGACCGTTACCTTCCATAACTCGAATGGAGTCTTGTCAACAGCTTTAGACGGACTTCGGTTAAGTATTAGAGCGGCCGACAAAAGAGCATAGCCCCACAATGAATCAGGCACAACGGTGTGACTCATCATGGATCGAACCATATCAAGTAAAGTTCGATTTCTCCGTTCGGACACACCATTTAATTGTGGTGTTCCAGGTGGAGTCAACTGTAGCACGATCCCACAGTCTTTTAGGTGTTGATCAAACTCGCGTGAAAGATACTCACCACCACGATCCGAGCGTAGTGCTTTAATCTTTCTACCCAGCTGGTTCTGTACCCGATTCTGGTATTCTTTGAACTTGTCAAAGGATTCACTTTTATGTTTCATCAAGTAGACATAGCCATATCTACTCAAATTATCCGTGAAAGTGATGAAATACCTATAGCCTTCTCGTGCGTTGATCGACATAGGGCCACATACGTCCGTATGTATGAGTCCTAATAGGTCGGCAGCGCGCATTCCAACACCTTTGTAGGAAATACGAGTCATTTTGCCGATTAGACATGATTCACACGTGCCATATGATTCGAAATCAAAGGGCGAAATAGCACCATTCTGTATGAGCTGTTTTACGCGTTTCTCATTTATGTGTCCCATACGACAATGCCATAGGTAAGTTTGATCTTTGTCACCTACCTTTATTCTTTTATTATTCACATGTAATATCTCGGTGGTTTGATCTAAAACATAAATTCCATTCATGGAAACTGCCTTGCCATAAATCATATTGTGTAAGGAGAAAATACAGCTATTATTCTCTATTACAAATGAAAAGCCGAGTTTGTCAAGTGCAGAAACTGAAATAATGTTTTTGGACAAACTAGGAACATAATAACAGTTATATAAAAATAACTCGAATCCACTTGGAAGCTGGATTACGTATGTTCCCTTCGAGACTGCAGCCACACGTGCTCCATTCCCGACACGCAGGTCCACCTCACCCTTGATTAGGGGTTCTTGGTTTCGGAGGCCCTGCACATGATTACATAGATGAGAACCACAACCAGTATCAAGTACCCAAGTTCCGCAACTTGCATGGTTAATCCCAATCATGTGAATAAAAGAAGAAGAAGACATACCAACAGGAGTAACACGGCCTGCTTTAATGTCCTCGCGATACACGGGGCATGAGCGCCTCCAATGCCCAGTCTTGTGGCAATGGTGACATTCCATGCTTGTATCCTTGCTCTTTGTCTTGGCTTGTGAGTTACTCGACTCACCAGGCCCACTCTTAGCAAATCCTGGTTTCTTGAACCTGGGCCTACCTACCGCTAGGTCGCCCTGAGCTTTAGCCTTCCCTTTACCTTTTCCCTTACTTGAGATCATGAGAACATCCTGCTTTAGACTCCCACTCAACTTTAGATCCTTCTCAGTCTGTACGAGAAGGGAGTGGAGCTCATGGGGAGTCTTCTTCATGTCGTTCATGTAGTAGTTGGCCCTAAAGAGGGCGAACCCATCATGAAGCGAATGAAGCATGCGATCAACGATGATGTTCTCACTGATCTTGCAGTTTAGGGTCTCCAGTTTCTCGATATTCTCAATCATGTTGAGAATATGTGGGCTAACAGCTTGGCCCTTCTGGAGTTTCGCCTCAAAGAAGCGACAGGTATGCTCATAAGAAACGATTCTCGGAGCCTTGGAGAATTCGTTAGTGAGCGTGGTGAAAATCTTGTTTGCACCATGGGTTATGAAGCGTCTTTGCAAATTAGATTCCATTGCATAGATGAGTACGTTCTTTATCGCACCCGCTTCCATGACGAAGTCGCTATGAGCGCGAACATCGTTGGCTCTAGCTCCAGTTCCTGGGTGTGCCGGAATGGGCTCAGTTAAAAACTTAAGCTTTCCGTCAGCAATGGCAGCATTCCGTAGTGCTGCCTCCCAGTCAGAGAAGTTTGACCCATCATTCCTCAGTCTAGTTGACTGATTCATGGAGTCCATGAAGGCTTTTAGCCAGGTTTCACGTGCTAGCTTGGCACTTGGCATTGGGTCTTCACCAGCCATTTTAGTTTTACAGCAGTTTTAATGAACGTGTTCTACACTGAAAGAAGATAAAACAAAACCATATAAGCAACTTATTGTTGTGATTTAAGTCTATATTAAATTGAATTTAAACTCGTAGACTCATGCATTTATATAATTGATCTCCCTCAAGAATTATATAAACGATCCCAAGACTCAATTTCCGTATATTGATAAGCCCACAGTTTGGCTAATTCCAATCGTTGGAACTCTTGGTCGATAGATTTCCGTAAATCCTATCTATTAGTCCATCTCAGTCACTGGAATATTATCGAGTGACCATGATGTTGAGATAAAATAAATTATCTGTTCCCACTTACCCGACGTAGAAGGGGTCATATTATGCCTACCGACGAAGAAGGGATTCATGGGAGGCTGATTTATAAAGACTAGTCTCAATTTTTGGTTATACGAGGAAGACCCCATCAACTTTTATTTATTCATATTAAGTGAACTAATATCTAGCAAATGCGTGAATGAATTAAATAAAGTGATGGCTTTGCAATTGACATGTGACATCTGTATTGTCACAGAAAACTAACGCGTAACCTCTACATGAGTCAGTTTTCAGGCATGATATAGGTGGTTTGGTTTAGGCGGAATATGATGCAAGCTATTATCGATGAATGCATAAAAAAAATAAATGCAATAAACGTAAATAAAAAGTCCTAGTGTGGCCTATCCTACCAAAATAAACATAAAACAACTTGGAATCCACCGTTGGACCCTAGAAGCTTGTCTTGATGTTCCATCTTGGTCCTTGTAGCGGGAGTGAGCATCCGGTCTCCGTCTTGTCTTTGGTCTTCACAAAATTACTAATTTAAATTACAAAAGTAGTCCTAGATACATTCTAATTTAAATACAAAAGTAATTACATGGCAAAAACCCAAAACGGAGATTCAAGATCTCAAAATTATTACAAGCAAGATCGTGTCCCATCATTACGGTGACACAATCTTCTAAGGCCGCACTAAGTTACAACCGTTTGCAAAAATTAAATACGTTATTGAAAGCATTCAAGGCATTCACAAGACGATAAATAAAATGCATCAACTAAATAAAATTCATACATGACATAATACTGTTATTATGATTAACAAATTTTTACCAAACCACCTTTTAGGATTAAAATTATGTGATTATACCGTTTTAACCACTTTAATTTTAATAAGTTTATAATCCTATTATTTTAAACCGTTTTAAAATAATATGTATCAAACGAGGGTGAACCGTTTCACAAAATTAATAATATACTATTTCCGTATATAGTATATTACTAAAGGCCATGTGAAAATAAAACATGTTATTTTCGGAAAATAATAAAAAACGAGTCTGTTACAGGGGTGGTCTACCGACCGAAAAAACAGGTCTACCGACCACCTGACGAAAAAAAAAAATATGTATTTTTTTTATTTTTTTTTTTTTTAAAAGCAGAATGGTCGACCGACCACAAAACACGAAACCGAGTTTCTGAACACGATTTCTCACAAAAGATAAAGTGTCGAAACAGAAAAACACGCAGGAGGCGGTCGACCGACCGCAACGGGGGGTCGATCGACCGACTTAGCGGCAGAAGACGATTTTTCAGGTTTTAAAACTTACGAAAAACACAAAGGTAAAATTTTCATGGCCTGGCTCTGATACCACTTGTGGGGAATAAAGCATGTATTCACCCTAAACTTGCAGGATTATAATGAAAAATACAGTTGTGTTTATAGTCATAAGATTAAAAAAGATAAGAAAAGAAGTACAACCTTTAGTCCTTGTGCGAAAGGCCTAAGAACAGGAATTAACACAAATTCCCTCCTATAACTTGCACCCAAGACTTAGAATGAGACGTGGCCGCGTGTGCTAGAAATCCTCTTCAACTGCCTTGCAATATTGGGAGAGCTATTTAGGTTTTAGATGTGAGATCTGAGGTTTTGGGAGAAGAAAGCTCTCCAAACCCTAATTTTTCCTTGAGATTTGTTTAAACAGTGAAAACAAGAGTGATTGATATAAGGAGAAGGACTCTCCTTATATACTACACTTGGCCGGCCGAAATTGGACATAGGGTAGGAGTGGGCTTTCCACTCTTACCTTATTCTAATTCGTGATTCGACCCATTTAGCTTTAAGTTGTTCGCGGTATTTTAATTATAAATCGTAACATGTTGTCAGATATTAATACAGTCGATATATTAATAATGGTCTGACAAAATACGATATTGTATAATTACCCAAATTAATATAACTGTTTATATTAATACGCGAATACAATATTTAATTAAATATAATCGTTTATATTTAATTTACGAATTAATCTTGTAATCCGTATTAGCTAAAATTATTTAATCCGTATTAAATAATAATCTCAACATCTTATTGACTAATTTAATAGTCAATACCTCTGACTAACTGTTTAGTCATATCCGGCAAAATGTGACTGTATTTTCATACCTTCACATCTCTCAAACGTGTCCTATAGGTGTGACGTATAGGGACCAGTTGATCACCGCCATCCGTATGACAATAACGTCAAACTTATCTAGCAAGCCAACCGTTATTGATAAACGTGGATCAACTGGTAATAATACAATAGTATGCCCTTGTGATCCTTAAAGAGATTTAATAAGTCATTGTACTTAATTGTTAAGGACACCAGCCCCAACATTCTATTCAAGCCTTCACCAATCGATTTGAGGAGCTAATCCACTTTGTTCCGCAGCTAGTTGAGAGAGAAGAAGACAAAGCTTACCTGTTTCGGAGCAAGCTTAATGCTGAGACTAGGAGTGTAGCCAGTGGTGACCTGACTTCTTATTTCCAGAGTTACTACAGTGTCTTGCGAGCGGAGGACCCTTACCAGATCTATTGTGAAGGGGCTAGAGCCTTCTCTCCTCCTCGACCACCTTTGTATAGCTGTCGAGGCAAGAGACCTCTTAGTCGTCCTCCCTCCTCCTCTCCTCATGGAAGAGGAAAGCGCCCACAGTCCATTGTGCAACCTGCTACAGTTAGGGCGGGCAAGAACCGCCGTGGTAGACCGCGCGTTTGCTACCGTTGCAGGGAACGAGGACACCTCTTCGATCAGTGCACCCAAGGAAAGGGAGAACCCAATGGAGCTGAGGCTTCCCAGAATCGAGACATGGAACCCTCGACAGAAGCTCCCCCGAAATGTTTCAAGTGCCGCAAGGATCTTCATCCTAGAGTTGACTGTCATGGCAACCCTCACCAATGCTTTACCTGCGAGAAATTTGGACATCGCTCTTTCGAGTGCCCCGTGGGGATGGTCGCCATTGACAGAGCTGTCACTACTGACCCTGAGGCTGAGACTAGTGGAGCCGGAGCTGTTCAGAAGCAAGCTGAGACTGGAGTTCACCCCGATCCACCTACTGGTATGTACATGCCTACTGTTATATTCTTGATCTGATGTACTTGTAACTGTTAAGATCTTAATCTCCTTCCTTAGACCTTTCTCGAGCTCTCTTGAGAGCTATCTTCATGTTCTCTTGACTTCACCTAGTAGCTTGCTTATCCTGAAACCCCTTGTGCGGTAACCTACCGTAGATAGACTTGGGGAATTTCTTGAGGTCAACTGTAGACCGTGATATGGAGAGTGTTGTTACTTGAGGAAAAACCTAGGGAGCTGGTTGAATATGTTTTGGTGACCCTAGTGTTTGTATGTTACCAATTTGAACGGTAAAGGTGAGCGATGGGATAATTGCGCTAAGTAGAGTGTTATACGTGGCTTTCGATGGAGCTAGGGTGTGAGAATCTTGCTGAGTCATGGGTGACTGCAAGTTTGGAGTTGCTAATTGAGGACCTAGAGGTACTTAGAGTAGTAAGTGATTTCGAGGAATATGCTTAACGTACTGATGTCGTCAGATAAGTGAATGAGGTAAGTTAATGCTACTTAAACTTGAGGAACGAGCTTTGTTAGTAACGGTGTGAGAACATTGGAACATTTACAAAGGATTTGTGGAGTTAACTGGGTGGTTGACCTTAAGTTACTTAATGGATCTTATTAGCATTTACCTAATGAAGAACTTAAAGGAAAATTTAGGATGCATCACCAGTTTGAGAATGGAATGAAATGAGTCGTTGGGAGATGTAAGTTCGAAAATGCGTTGATTTAATTATGGTTATCTTGTGGACAGTAACGCATGTATAGTGGATATAGCATATGGGTTTAATAGCCTGAC